>CM053266.1:60910956-61328543 GCA_028583415.1 Protea cynaroides | reverse complement strand
TGGCATTAGGATTGGTTAGTAGCGAGCCTAGTTTGCAAGCCCTCGCTAATAGGGGCATACGTGTTGGTATAGCATTATATAGCAATAAACGTTAACCTTTGTTGTATAATGTTATGGTAGGGTGGATGGGGACGACGATAAACGTTAACCTTCGGGCGGGCTTCCACACCCTGTGTATAGAGGCGGTGTCAGTAAACGTTAACCTTTGACCACCCAACCTTTCTATTGCACATTGCAAACTATAAACAAGACCAAAGATATAAATTGACTTTTTGCATGCCTATGTAATGTTGCATTGTTTTGGCTACTCACTGAGCCGTGTTGTGTGCTCACCCCTCGACGTCGAATATTTTTAGTTGATGATGCAGGTTATACAGTTGAAGATTTTATGAACGCGTCAGCGTATGGGAATGTAGCAGCTATGGAAGTTGGAGCTGAAGACGATACACACGACTCCTCCTGCGAGTGCAACTCGTGTGTTTTTGACTAGATATTTTTGTAGGTTTCTTTATTGGATTTATAAGACATGTATTTGGTACTTAAATATTTATGTCTCAGTTAAACACAGAATAATTTGCTATTATTTATGGATATCATTTAAGTTCTCAGTTCATTTATTTATAAGACTTTCGCTATTGTGTATTTACTCTGATTATGATGGTGAGTATATGAAGGTTCAGGTAATGCGGGGATAGCCTATTTGAGATCCTGATTGAACCGTTGGTTATTTAGCGGATCATCACACCATTCTGAAATGTGCAGAATTGGGGTGTGACACCCTCTGAGTCAATGCAGCTCAACTCATCCTCAAGTCCAAAGTTCATTTCCATTCTGTGTATCACAACCACAAAGTGCATATATCTGTAAAGTTTGTGATCTCCCCCTTTTACGAAGCTTCTCTCCAGCTTCAACATTACACACAATGCAGTCAATAATAACAATTGATGAACACAGACTGTCTTTCATAAACATCTCATCTCTTTGACAATAGTATTAAGAAGTTAAAGTGGATTCCATCAAAGTCCATGCTAACGCTCTTTAGACAAATGATTTAACAAATCAATCACTTAAGAAACAGACAGTCATAGTAGTTTCTGTCGCATCACTTCTTACCACACATCTCCAGTTACTTTCATTTCTCTCCCATGCAGTGTACCAAACCAACTTCATCTTTGTTGAGCACATCAAACTTACTCTCCTCTGAGCACAATGAAATCTTGCAGTCCACTTAGGGGCACTAATATGACATATAGTGAGCTCCCCCTCACTACAAGAATTTCAATGCTTAATGAGAAACACCATGAATGAACTTCAACACTCTTTATCAGAGGGTACACATTTTCTGAAGATCTTTGCCTTGAAGCTACCAACTTGTCACTATCACCTCTTTTAATCTCACATTCTGAATTGTTGAAGATCACTTCGTACTCCATGACACACTGTTACATCTTCTGAGAAATCACTCCCAATGTGGGATACAAGCACCTATAGGAGTGCCCATACGCATCTTCCCAGTCCTATAGGTGTGAGTGTTCAAACTACATAGGAATGCCCATATACATCTTCTCAGTCCTTCGAGTTAAAAACTCAATTGCTCCATTTATCCTCATCTCCATCCACCACTACTCTTGCTATACAAGAGGGTACCTCAAGGGATATGCACCAAACAAATATCACCAACACTCAACTGTGATTACACATTAGCTATCAAGTGCTTCTCTTTTATAATCAAATAAGAACAATACAACTCCCCATATCACCAATGCACGGAGAACCACAATCTAACATTGTCATGGCTGACTGTACATGACTGTACTAATAGTTTCTGATAAACAAATTGAGACAAGGAGATATCTTTAGCTGCCATACTCACATAATTGTACAACTCTGGTGTCATCACTGACTGCTCTATCCTCTTATCGACATATAACACTACTCATTTGATGTCTGCTCCACCAAAATACAATAACTCAAAGAGATACACTATGTCATTTGACGATTTCAAACACTTATACTCTTCTGCCATTACCAGAGTATATCAGGGGGTAAAAATGAACTAGTAATAAGCTCCCCCTCTCCATGTGCACCTTAGTGCACCTAATGCTTGGGGGGTGTGTTCCCTCTCACACGCAACGTGGGTGATGAAGGGGTGGTAAGTGTCTCTGTGTGCCTCTCTCTCCACATTGCATGACCAACAATCTTGGTCCTCTGTTTGGATTTCTTCAGAGATGCTCTCTTCTTACAGTGCCTATTAATTTGCTGAACCATTGCTTTTTGCCTCTGTCCATTCACACTAACTGAATATCTCTCTATTGTCTTCTTTCTCCATACACTATGCAAAGCCACATGGGACTGAGCATTAAACTGAGACCGTTTCTTAGCCTGTTTTCTGAATTGGCTTCTTGAGCCTCTCTTTTCTGTTTCTTGAGAGCTGATAATCTCTCTATTCTTGAGCAAACTGAGGGGTGAGCACTGCCTTGCAACGCTTGGCCCAATGCCCAAGTGTATGGCATCTGAGGCACTCAAGTGACCTCATCTTGGGTGACATGGATATCCTCCTTCCATAACTACTAATACAAAATCTAGTTGTGTTGTTTGCACTCCTATGCCCATACCCATTCCACCTATGACAATATCCATGAAAACATGATGGTCTCACAAAGGAATGTCTGAGCCAACTGGATGTGGGTCTATGCCTCATGGTGCATAACACCTACCTCTGCTGTAGAACCTGCTGCCCATGCCTCTGGTGACTAGACCTACTAAATATGCTCAACTCAACTGGTCTATATTGGTGAATACTATCAACCCTATCACTCTGCATACTACTTGTGTTCTCTGCCTGAACTCTCTGCTGGGAAACACCTTTACACTGTGTCTGGTGTGCTGGAGGTCTTGCATCACTGTGCTGTACTTTCTTCTTCTGTCTTCTACTTTGGGTCTTTACCTCTGCTCTGCTTGGACTCTGTCTCTGTCGTCTACTTATATTTGCCTTTATAGTCCTCCTAAATGACTCACCCTGCTCAAAGGTAGAACTAGAACTGATGGTGGATGGTCTTTGATAATCTCCACTCTGAGCTATACATCTGGTGATCTCCTCAACCACAGGTGGGGTGCAAACCTGACTCATCTGTCCCTCTGTCAATTGTGCTCTAACTGTAGTGATCTCTCTCTCAATGGCTCTACACATCTTATCTCTGCTAATGACTTGAGCCTCTAAGGATGTAATAACAAATCTGGATTCCTTCTCCTTTGTCGTCAAACTTGAGATAATCTCATTTGCATTGTGAAAACCACATGAGACAACAGTGAGTCTCTCCCTCTCAAGTCTCAACTCATCCGGAGCTGCTCTCAGCTCTCCTGTCATTTCAACCTCTGGAATGGGATTCTCTAATCCAATAGTAGAGCACTCATCTGAACTCCTGATGTCTGCCTCTGAGGTAGAATCTGTATTTACTGATGTATGAGCATTGAAGACAAACTCAACTTCATATAAACTCTATAGTCTGTCCCATAGTGCCAATGATGTCTCACATCCATTGACTCTGACTCTCACATTGTTTGCTAATCTATGTATGATTGCACTTTTCGCTGTAGAGTCATACAGGGCATCCACCTTCTTAGTACTAACTACTGGCCACACATCAAAGCCAAGAGACCCCAAAAATATTTCCATCATCCTCTTCCAGAACACAAAATTAATTCCATTAAAAAGTGGGGGTTTGTCAAAACCCTCACCTAGTGCCACGTTTGTTCCCTGATCACTCAGTTGCTGATCAAGCTGTCACTGAGCCTAGAGCTCTGATACCAATTGTTGATCACAGGTTGACACTGAGAGAGGGGGGGGGGTAAATCAGTCTCTTCAAAAATTGTTCTCGATGATCCTTTGAAGAAAAATGCTATCTTGAGCTGATACTTCAATCATTGACCACAACCACACAATTACTGTCGCACTACCACACACACACAGTCGTATGCACAACCACCTCGCTACCACAGAGTGGCCAAGTCTTCTGTGTTGTGAATACCCATTCTGTAAGCCATTCCACGCACGTCACAAGATACAAAATATGCACAGTCCATAACACAGGATATACGTGGTTCACCACCACAGTATGTGAGCGTCCACGGAGTAATGCCCAATGGGCTCTGTATATACTCAATACTCTATTTTTAGCTGTACACACAGCAGGGAGTACATACACCCAGTTTACCCAGCATAAAACCAGGAGGGCACAGATGTGTCAAAAATCAGGTACCAAAGTACCAGTGCTCAGCACTCGCTGCACACACTACGCTTAACCCGCACCCACGTGAAACAAATAGTATCAGTTTACAGGCTTATGGTTGCCTTACAATTTTCCCCCACTAGTTAGGTATTCAACATAATCACCTACACTAGCATATATATAAATGGAAGCAAGTATACAAGGCATAGATATGCTTACAACCATCGCTTTTGAAAATTCAGAGATGTCTTTGGAGCTCCACAAGCCTCACCAGAATCCTCTTCCACATACATAAGCTCACTCGGTCTCCATTGAAGCTTACAAAGTTTCCACAGCTCTCTTTAATAGCCAACAACTCTTCAAAGTCTTCAACGAATGATTTCAACAGCAAACCCTAGCTTCCCTTTCCATTTCACTTCTCTCTTTTATTCAATGTAGTAAATACACAATAGAACCCTTCATTTACCTCCTCTGAAGCTTTCCCAAGCTCTTACAATCACCATTAATGGCCATCCATTCTTCAAGGTCTTCAATAGACGCAATGGGATCTCACACAACCCACATCATGCAAATGAGAGGAAATAATCTTCCATACAAAATCAAACCGAAACCCTAGCTTGGTATTTTAGTAAAAACAAGAGAAGCTTCTTTTGCAAGCTCTCATTACCTCCATTAATGGCTTACAATCATTCTCAAGCTTGCAATGGACTCTTAATGACCTCCTTGAAGGTTGATGTAGGTATTCAATGCATTAAACTCACCAAAACCTTCCAAGAGAGATTTTTTTGCCAATGATCCGAACCTCCACTTAGTTCATCGTCCCCAAATCATGCTCTTAGTGTAGAGCATACAAAAACAAAGAGAATGCAAGTTGAACCGTTGGATTTGGACTTAAGATGATCAAGTTACAAAACAAGTTCAGCCAGTAAAAATATTTAAAATAGAATCTTTGATCGCATAAGGTGTACCCACGAAGCATGAAAGCCTAGCTGCCGCTGAGTTGTCGAGTTTCTATTTGTAGAGAACAAAATCTCTAATAATAGCCGCTGGATCAATTAGAAGTGGCAGGCTTGAGTTTCGACTGTTGGATCTGGTAAAAGACGTCATTATCGATCGGATCAAACTTTAACCATACGATCTGGATCTTCCCAAAGCATTTGGGTGGACCGTGCCGCACCATAGTGACGCCAACGCTGACCGGTTAGAACTCGTTGTCGAATTCTGATTCGCTGCTCAGAGCATATTCAATCTAATCCGTTAACTCTCTGAAAAGTGGCAGGATTGATTTCCAGCCGTTGGATCGGTTAATCTCGTCAGGTGGCGTTCGTTGTTGATGATGTCCCTTAGATCAGAATTTGGAGCGTGGTTACATTGCATGCGCGCTATGCCAAATAATTAGCTCAAATAACATGAGGCGAGATCCATAATAATACGATGCTTCTAGCCAATAGCGTTTCAGGTGGGAGAATCTTGATGCTACCGCCGCACCACACCATAACATGCCATTTCTATGGCCCTCAGATCAGAATCTCTGTGATGAAACTTAGTTCAAGCCATTGATTTGGCTTATCTAGCTTTCCAATTTTCCCAAAATGCCCCCCACAACTTATGAAATACCCTCTGTAACCGTTTATTAAAAACACAACTTTGATACCCAGGAGGAGAATTCTAGTAAGGTTTTCTCTCCCCCTGCATTTCATCGAACAGGTGGTGGGCTCGGTCATCCTACGATTGAGGCTTACGGGCCTTGCTGCTAGTGGGCCTTGGCTGCTGCGCAGCTCTGATTGAGGGGTGCGCATGTGGCTAGCCTGTAGCATGCTGTGGCTGCCCATGGCATGCCTACGCACCGGCTTGGGATGTGACATGGCTTGGTCCTTGTGGCAGCCTGGCTGCTGCTGTGCCACTGTGACATGGCCGTGGCCTCGGCTGCTGCTATGTCTAGGTGCCATGTGGCCTGGCTGCCATGTGGCATGCCACCTCATCAGTGAGTCCCACCTATAGTCTCTCTCCACTTTCTCTCTCTATATTATTTCTCTTTAGTCTCTTTTCTTCTTTCTTTCTTCTCTATTCAGTTATCTTTCTTCTGCTCTCCTGCCACATTGGCCATAATTGTCACATCATCAATGGGGCCCACTGTAGGATCCCAACATTCTCTCCTCTTGCCACACCATCAGTGGGACCCATAGTGGGACCCATATTCTCTCTATTTTCTCAATCACTCTATGAAACTATTGAACACATACACATCAACTATGATTGTCATGCAATCTATGGGACCCACACACTCTCTCTAATTCATCTCTCCACTTTCTATCACCATTCTCTCTTCTTTATATTGAGACCCACTTTGTAAAATATTGTAGAACACGCCTAAGGCTTCTTCATCACTGCCACTTGTACAGACACTCTCTCCCCAACACTGACACCCTCTCTCCTTATTTCTCTGACTGTAAGCTCAACTGTGCTTCCACCTCAGTCAAGTTGCCAACAATGACAATACATGGCCAACAATCTCCCCCTTTGAAATTGTTGGCAACTCACTTCTCACAATGAAGCTCTCTCCCCCTTTGACAACAAATACAAAGGGGTCCGGCCGCATAGGGGTGCCCACCGCATCTTCCCTATCCCATGGGCTCACCACAAATCATCCAACTCATCATCTTGTCTCTCCAGAAATACCACCAGTGACTCCCTCAGAGTCAATGCAGCTCAACTCATCCTCAAGTCCAAAATTCATTTCCATTCTGTGTATCACAACCACAAAGTGCACATATCTGTAAAGTTTGTGATCTCCCCCTTTCACGAAGCTTTTCTCCAGCTTCAACATTACACACAATGCAGTCAATAATAACAATTGATGAACATAGACTATCTCTCATATACATCTCATCTCTTTGACAATAGTATTAAGAAGTTAAAGTGGATTCCATCTAAGTCCATGCTAACGCTCTTTAGACAAATGATTTAACAAATCAATCACTTAAGAAATAGATAGTCATAGCAGTGTCTGTCGCATCACTTCTTACCACGCATCTCCAGTTACTTTCATTTCTCTACCATGCAGTGTACCAAACCAACTTCATCATTGTTGAGCACATCAAACATACTCTCCTCTGAGCATAATGAAATCTTGCAGTCCACCCAGGGGCACTAATATGACGTATAGTGAGCTCCCCCTCACTACAAGAATTTCAATGCTTAATCGGTTAGCCCAATTCTCTCTCAGCGGGCCAAACAAAGGGCGACTTCTCTAGATGGGCTTTGAAGCATGCTGCTCGAAACACTATAGATGAACTTCAACACTCTCTATCAGAGGGTACACATTTTCTGAAGATCTTCGCCTTGAAGCTATTAACTTGTCACTATCAACTCTTTTAATCTCACATTCTGAATTGTTGAAGATCACTTCATACTCCATGACACATTGCTACATCTTCTGAGCAATCTCTCCCAATGTGGGATACAAGCACCTATAGGAGTGCCCATACGCATCTTCCCAGTCCTATAGATGTGAGTGTTCAAACTACATAAGAATGCCCATATGCATCTTCTCAGTCCTATGAGTTACAAACTTAATTGCTCCATTGATCCTCATCTCCATCCATTACTACTCATGCTGTACAAGAGGGTACCTCAAGGGATATGCACCAAACAAATATCACCAACACTCAACTGTGATTACACATTTGCTATCAAGTGCTTCTCTTCTATAAACAAATAAGAACTATACAACTCCCCATATCACCAATGCACGAAGAACCACATTCTAACATTGTCATGGATAACTGTACATGACTGTACTAATTGTTTCTGATAAATAAACTGAGACAAGGAGATATCTTTAGCTGCCATACTCACATAACTATACAACTCTGGTGTCATCACTGACTGCTCTATCCTCTTACTGACATATAACACTACTCATTTGATGTCTGCTCCACCAAAATACAATAACTCAAAGAGATACACTATGTCATTTGACCATTTCAAATACTTGTACTCTTTAGCCATTACCAGAGTATATCATGGGGTAAAAATGAACTCGTAATAAGCTCCCCCTCTCCATGTGCACCTTAGTGCACCTAATGCTTGGGGGTGTGTTCCCTCTCACACCCAACTTGGGTGATGAAGGGGTGGTAAGTGTCTCTGTGTGCCTCTCTCTCCACATTGCATGACCAACAATCCTGGTCCTCTGTTTGGATTTCTTTAGAGAGGCTCTCTTCTTACAGTGCCTATTGATCTGCTGAACCATTGCTTTTGGCCTCTCTCCATTCACACTAATTGAATATCTCTCTATTGTCTTCTTTCTCCATACACTATGCAAAGCCACTTGGGACTGAGCATTAAACTGAGACCGTTTCTTAGCCTGTTTTTTGAATTGGCTTCTTGAACCTCTCTTTTTTCTGTTTCTAAAGAGCTGATAATCTCTCTATTCTTGAGTAAGCTGAGGGGTGAGCACTACCTTGCAATGCTTGGCCCAATGCCCAAGTGTATGGCATCTGAGGCACTCAACTGGTCACATCTGGGGTGACATGGATATCCTCCTTCCATAACTACTAATACAAAATCTAGATGTGTTGTTTGCACTCCTATGCCCATACCGATTGCACCTGTGACAATATCCATGAAAATATGATGGTCTTACAAAGGAATGTCTGAGCCAACTGGATGTGGGTCTATGCCTCATGATGCGTACCACCAACCTCTGCTGTAGGACCTGCTGCCCATGCCTCTGGTGACTAGACCTACTGAATCAGCTCTGCTCAACTGGTCTCTATTGGTGAATACTATCAACCCTATTACTCTGCATACTACTTATGTTCTCTGCCTGAGCTCTCTGCTGGAAAACCCCTTTACACTGTCTCTGGTGTGCTGGAGGTCTTGCATTACTGTGCTGCACTTTCTTCTTCTGTCTTCTACTTTGGGTCTTTACCTCTGCTCTGCTTGGACTCTGTCTCTGTCGTCTACTTATATTTGCCTCTATAGTCCTCCTAAATGACTCACCCTGCTCAAAGGTAGAACTAGAACTGATGGTGGATGGTCTCTGATAATCTTCATTCTGAGCTGTACATCTAGTGATATCCTCAACCACAGGTGGGGTGCAAACCTAACTCATCTGTTCCTCTGTCAATTGTGTTCTCAGTGTAGTGATCTCTCTCCCAAAGGCTCTACACATCTTATCTCTGCTAATGACTTGAGCCTCTAAGGATGTAATAACAAATCTGGATTCCTTCTCCTTTGTTGTCAAACTTGAGATGATCTCATTTGCATTGTGAAAACCACATGAGACATCTGTGAGTCTCTCCCTCTCAAGTCTCAACTCATCCTAAGCTGCTCTCTGCTCTCCTGTCAGGTCAACCTCTGGAATAGGATCCTCTAATCCAATAGTAGAGCACTCATCTGAACTCTTGATGTCTGCCTCTGAGGTAGAATCTGTATTTACTAATGTCTGAGCCTTGAAGACAAACTCATCTTCATATAAACTCTATAGTCTGTCCCACAGTGCCATTGATGTCTCACATCCATTAACTCTGACTCTCACACTGTTTGTTAATCTATTTATGATTGCACTTTTTGCTGTAGAGTCATACAGGGCATCCACCTTCCTAGTACTAACTATCGACCACACATTAAAGCCAAGAAACCCCAAAAATATTTCCATCATCCTCTTCCAGAACCCAAAATCAATTCCATTAAAAAGTAGGGGTTTGTCAAAACCCTCACTTGGTGCTATGTTTGTTCCATGATCACTCAGTTGCTGATCAATCTGTCACTGAGCCTGGAGCTCTAATACCAATTGTTGATCACAAGTTGACACTGATGGGGGGGGTGAATCAGTGTCTTCAAAAATTATTCTTGATGATCCTTTGAAGACAAATGCTGCATTGAGCTGATACTTCAAACATTGACCACAACCACATAATTACTGTAGCACTACCATATACACACAGTCGTATGCACAACCACCTCGCTACCACAGAGTGGCTAGGTCTACCGTGTTGTGCATACCCATCTTGTAAGCCATTCCACGCACTACATAAGATAAAAAAATATACACAGTCCATAACACAGGATATACGTGGTTTACCACCACAGTATGTGATGGCTAGTCCATGGAGAAATGTTCTATGGGCTCCGTATATACTCAATACTCTATTTTTAGTTGTACACACAACAGGGAGTACATACACCTAGTTTACCCAGCATAAAACCAGGAGGGCACAGATGTGCCTAAAATTCAGGTACCGAAGTACCAGTGCTCAACGCTCGCTGCACACACTACGCTTAATCCGTACCCACGGGAAGCAAACAGTATCAGTTTACAGGCTTATAGTTGCCTTACAATTTTCCCCCACTAGTTAGGTATTCAACATAATCACCTACACTAGCATATATATAAATGGAAGCAAATAAATATACAAGACATAGTTATGCTTACAACCTTCGCTTTTAAAAATTCAGATATGTCTCGTGAACTCCACATGCCTCACCAGAATCCTCTTCCAAACATACAAGCTCACCTGGTCTCCATTGAAGCTTACAAAGATTCCATAGCTCTCTTTGATAGTAAACAACTCTTCAAAATCTTCAACGAATGATTTCAATAGAAAACCCTAGCTTCCCTTTCCATTTCACTTCCGTCTTTTATTCAATGCAGTAAATACACAATAGAACCCTTTGTTTACCTCCTCTGAAGCTTTCCCAAGCTCTCACAATCACCATTAATGGCCAACCATTCTTTAAGGTCTTCAATAGACGCAATGGCATCTCACACAACCCACATAATGTAAATGAGAGGAAATAATCTTCCAAACAAAACCAAACCTAAACCCTAGCTTGGTATTTCAGTAAAAACAAGAAAAGCTTCTTTTGCAAGCTCTCATTACCTCCACTAATGGCTTACAATCATTCTCAAGCTTGCAATGGACTCTCAATGACCTCCTTGACGGTTGGTGTAGGTATTCAATGCATTAAAACTCACCAAAACCTTCCAAGAGAGGTTTTTTGCCAATGACCCAAGCCTCCATCTAGTTCATCATCCTCAAATCGTGCTCTTAGTGTAGAGCATTCAAAAACAAAGAGAATGCAAGTTGAACCATTGGATTTGGACTTAAGATGATCAAGTTATGATCAAAACAAGTTCAGCTAGTAAAAATATTTAAAATAGAATCTTTGATCGCATATGGTTTAACCGTGAAGCATGGAAGCCGAGCCGTCGCTGCATTGTCGAGTTTCGATTTACGGAGCACAAAATCTCTAATAATGGCTGCTGGATCAATTAGAAGTGGCAGGCTTGAGTTTCGGCCATTGGATCTGGTAAAAGGCGTCATTATCGATCAGATCAAATTTTAACCATACGATCTAGATCTTCCCAAAGCATTTGGGTGGACCATGCCACACCATAGTGACGCCAACGCTAACCAGTCAGAACTCGTTGTCGAGTTTTGATTCTCTGCTCAGAGCATCTTCAATCTAATCCGTTAACTCTCTGAAAAGTGGCGGGATTGATTTCCAGCTGTTGGATCGGTTAATCCCGTTAGGTAGCGATCGTTGTTGATGATGTCCCTTAGATCAGAATCTGGAGCGCGGTTACATTGCATGCGCGCCATGCCAAATAATTAACTCCAATAACATGCGGCGAGATCCATAATAATATGATGCTTCCACCCAATCGCGTTTCAGGCGGGAGAATCTTGACGACCACACCATAACCTGCCATTTCTATGGCCCTCAGATCAGAATCTTTGTGATGAAACTTAGTTCAAGCCATTGATTTGGATTTTCTAGCTTTCTAATTTTCACAAAATGCCACCCACAACTTATGAAATATCCTCTGTAACCATTTATTAAAAACACAACTTTGATACTCAAGGGGAGAATTCCAGTAAGGTTTTATCTCCCCCTGCATTTCATCGAACAGGTGGCGGGCTCGGTCATTTATGCGGCTGAGGCTTGCGGGCCTTGCTACTTGCGGGCCTTGGCTACTGCGCAGCTCTGATTGAGGGGTGCGGATGTGGCTGGCCTGTAGCTTGCTGTGGCGGCCCATGACATGCCTATGCACCGGCTTGGGATGTGACATGGCTTGGTCCTTGTGGCAGCCTGGCTGCTGCTGTGCCACTGTGACATGGTCGAGGCCTCGGCTGTTGCTGTGTCCAGGTGCCATGTGGCCTGGCTGCCATGTGGCATGCCACCTCATCATTGGGTCCCACCCATAGTCTCTCTCCTCTTTCTCTCTCTATATTCTTTCTCTTTAGTCTCTTTTCTCATTTCTTTCTTCTCTCTTCAGTTTCTCTTTCTTCTGCTCTGTTGCCACATCAGCCATAATTGCCACATCATTAGTGGGGCCCACTGTAGGATCCACACACTCTCTCCTCTTCCACACCATCAGTGGGACCCATACTAGGACCCACATTCTCTTTCTATTTTCTCAATCACTCTATGAAACTGTTGAACACATACACATCAACTATGATTGTCATGCAGTCTATGGGACCCACACACTCTCTTTAATTCATCACTCCACTTTCTATCACCATTCTCTCTCTTCTTTATATTGAGACCCATACTGTAGAAAATTGTAGAACATGCCTAAGGCTTCTTCATCACTACCACTTGTACAAACACTCTCTCCCCAACACTGACACCCTCTCTCCTTATTTCTCTGACTGTAAGCTCAACTGTGCTTCCACCTCAGTCAAGTTGCCAACAATGACAATACATGGCCAACAATCTCCCCCTTTGGAATTGTTGGCAACTCACTTCTCACAATGAAGCTCTCTCCCCCTTTGACAACAAATACAAAGGGGTCCGGCCGCATAGGGGTACCCACCGCATCTTCCCTATCCTATGGGCTCACCACAAATCATCAAACTCATCATCTTGTCTCTCCAGAAATACAACTAGTGACTCCCCTTGAGTCAATGCAGCTCAACTCATCCTCAAGTCCAAAGTTCAATTCCATTCTGTATATCACAAACACAAAGTGCACATATCTAAAAAGTTTGTGATCTTCCCCTTTCACGAAGCTTCTCTCCAGCTTCAACATTACACACAATGTAGTCAATAATAACAATTGATGAACCCAGACTGTCTCTCGTATACATCTCATCTCTTTGACAATAGTATTAAGAAGTTAAAGTGGATTCCATCTAAGTCCATGCTAACACTCTTTAGGCAAATGATTTAACAAATCAATCACTTAAGAAACAGATAGTCATAGCAGTGTCTGTCGCATCACTTCTTACCACACATCTCCAGTTACTTTCATTTGTCTCCCATGCAGTGTACCGAACCAACTTCATCATTGTTGAGCACATCAAACTTACTCTCCTCTGAGCACAATGAAATCTTGCAGTCCACCTAGGGGCACTAATATGACATATAGTGAGCTCCCCCTTACTACATGAATTTCAATGCTTAATGAGAAACACCATGAATGAACTTCAACACTCTCTATCAGAGGGTACACATTTTCTGAAGATCTTTGCCTTGAAACTACTAACCTGTCTCTACCAACTCTTTTAATCTCACATTCTGAATTGTTGAAGATCACTTCATACTCCATGAAATACTACTACATCTTCTGAGCAATCTCTCCCAATGTGGGATACAAGCACTTATAGGAGTGCCCATACGCATCTTCCCAATCCTATGGGTGTGAGTATTCAAACTACATAGGAATGCCCATATGCATCTTCTCAGTCCTATGAGTTAAAAACTCAATTGCTCCATTGATCCTGATTTCCATCCATCACTACTCATGCTATACAAGAGGGTACCTCAAGGGATATGCACCAAACAAATATCACCAACACTCAACTGTGATTACACATTAGCTATCAAGTGCTTCTCCTCTATAATAAAATAAGAACAATACAACTCCCCATATCACCAATGCAAGGAGAACCACATTCTAACATTGTCATGGATGACTGTACATGACTGTACTAATTGTTTCTTATAAATAAACTGTGATAAGGAGATATCTTTTGCTGCCATACTCACATAACTGTACAACTATGGTGTCATCACTGACTGCTCTATCCTCTTACTGACATATAACACTACTCTTTTGATGTCTGCTCCACCAAAATACAATAACTCAAAGAGATACACTATGTCATTTGACGATTCTAAACACTTATACTCTTCTGCCATTACCAGAGTATATCAGGGGGTAAAAATGAACTTGTAATAAGCTCTCCCTCTCCATGTGCACCTTAGTGCACCTAATGCTTGGGGGGGGGGGGTGTTCCCTCTCACACCCAACTTGGGTGATGAAGGGGTGGTAAGTGTCTCTATGTGCCTCTCTCTCTACATTGCATGACCAACAATCCTGGTCCTCTGTTTGGATTTCTTCAGGGATGCTCTCTTCTTACAGTGCCTATTAATCTGCTGAACCATTGCTTTTTGCTTCTATCCATTTACACTAACTGAATATCTCTCTATTGTCTTCTTTCTCCATACACTATGCAAAGCCACATGGGACTTATCATTGAACTGAGACCATTTCTTAGCCTGTTTTCTGAATTACCTTCTTGAACCTCTCTTTTTTCTATTTCTAGAGAGCTGATAATCTCTCTATTCTTGAGCAAGCTGAGGGGTGAGCACTGCCTTGCAACGCTTGGCCCAATGCCCAAGTGTATGGCATCTGAGGCACTCAACTGGCCTCATCTGGGGTGACATGGATATCCTCCTTCCATAACTACTAATACAAAATATGGATGTGTAGTTTGCACTCCTATGCCCATACCCATTGCACCTGTGACAATATCCATGAAAATACGACGGTCTCACAAAGGAACGTCTGAGCCAACTGGATGTGGGTCTATGCCTCATGGTGCGTACCACCTGCCTCTGCTGTAGAACCTACTGCCCATGCCTCTAGTGTCTAGACCTACTGAATCTGCTCTGCTCAATAGGTCTTTGTTGGTGAATACTATCAACCCTATCACTCTACATACTACTTGTGTTCTCTGCCTGAGCTCTTTGCTGGGAAACACCTTTACACTATGTCTAGTGTGCTGGAGGTCTTGCATCACTATGCCTCTGCACTTTCATCACTGAACCGATTAGGAACAGATGCATGGTAAAGCATTGCAAGACCCAACTCAACCAAATGTCTATGTTTTCTTTTTGCTAAACTATTTTGTTCTGTAGTATATAGACAAGACATATTGAGCAAAATACCAGAATCTACAAAATGATTTCGGAATTGGAGATTAGAAAACTCACCACCTCCATCACACTGAAAAACTTTAATTGGCTTACCAAACTATTTCTCAACCATGGACTGAAAACTGAGAAAGATTTTGAAGAAATCTAATTTGTGTTTGACTAGATAGAACCAAACAAACCTCGAATAATCATCAACAAACATAATATAAAATTGAAAACTCTGGATACTCTTGACTGGTGCTGGTCCCCATAAAACACAATGAATCTTGTCCATAGGACTAAAACATTGTGAAGAATTAGATACAAAGGGCAACTTGAAACTTTTACTTTGTTAACAACTAGGACATGGTATCGTAGGTTTAGAGTCGGATTTGGGTACAGTAATTTCTCCATTGTTTGTCAAATAGGTAATAACAAGATTTCAAGGGTGTCCAAGTCTTTCGTGCCAAATGTCAAATGAGGCTGACTGAAACCTATTTAAAAATAGAGCTTCAAAAATATCATCACCACTATTTATTTCACCATCATCAAGTATTCTGTTTCTGCTATGTATTTGGTTTCCTGTATTAGGAAACCACATTTGATCCTGGGCTTCAGAATGATGTTGAGCAAGAAGAGCCTGGGATGTGTCATTTTCTTGATAATTGTTGACAAACCGACACCAGCATTTGAGAGCCGTGTGTGTTATAATTTTAAGGTCTCTTCAGGGTTTCCAATGAATCCATTAGGGTTTCTATCAACGCTGAAATCCACATAATACCAAGAACATAATGGAAAACACAGTAATCAATGTAAATCACATACCTGTACATTGAAGATTGCTTTTCTCCATTCCACGCCATTCTACACTTGGGTTTGAGTCTTCCATAACCTTCTGGGGATCCCTTGAACTCTCTCAACGTATGGGAACAGGAGAAAAATAACCGTGATTGCGGGGACCCTAATTGTTGGAATATACCACCCCATCCCTAGACTAGTGCCACAGTGGACCAGGTTGGTCCATCTCTAATCATACTTAAACTCTTCTACCTATAACCAGACTCCCACTGAACCAACTAACCCTATAATTAATTTAGCCCACACTAATATTCTTACATTCTCCCACTTGGGCTACGTTAATTATAAAGTCACCATTGATTTAGTGTGGCCATGGAATCTAATTACACAAAATTCGACCACTTTGATTCAATCATCAAGCTTACCAATGTCGAACAACAGCGAAAAGTATTCCAACACAAATGGTGTATCCCCTTCCGTCAGCCACATACAAAGATCCACTTAATGACATAAATCACTTTGAGATGAAAAATGAGTCCAATGATTGAATAACTACGATCCTGTTACCTTAAAATCCTTATAGGTCAACGCATTTTGACATTATCCAACTTGTAGGCAAAATGCCTCCAGCTTGGACTAACATCATACTTTGGCTTACCACCTTTTTTGGCTAAATATAGCCTTGTAACTTTGACATGTCTTGTGAATGAATGCATGCAAGCAATAAAATAAATGCTCAAGTAAACATAACCACACTCACCAATAAATCAGCCACTACACCATATGCAATTCAATCAAACATGGATAAATAATCAAATACCTGATCTCCCACTAGGCAGATCAAAAGAA
This sequence comes from Protea cynaroides, assembly GCA_028583415.1. Lineage (NCBI taxonomy): Eukaryota > Viridiplantae > Streptophyta > Magnoliopsida > Proteales > Proteaceae > Protea > Protea cynaroides. The sequence continues at coordinate 61,311,510 of CM053266.1, read as the reverse complement.
CTCCCACTAACTAAGCGAATCTAAAGATTCCCACAATTATTTTAAAATCCAAGAAAATAATCAAACTAATAAAGATATTTATCATTTAAATTTAATATGGAATTTAGTCTTCTCAAAAGTGTCTAAGTAAAATCTTTCCAATAAATAATTAACTGAAATGTAAAACATTAAATAGATGTCCAAAACAACTTAAAGACAACTGATAATAATAAAGAAACTAATTAAACCTATGGATTCAACTGTATCAAATGACATCATCACTTGGGATCTTCTTTTTCTGGTGTCTTAGTTTCCTTATTCTCTTCTCCAACCAAGCTTCTCTTGCCTTGCATTCTCTCTTCATGTGTCCCTACTTATGGCACCAGAAACATTCAACATCACTCATATCCCTATCATAAGGTTTTCCTCTCCTGAAAGAGTGTCTATCCTTTCTATGGGGTTCTATCCCAACCTTTCCTTTACCCTTATGCTTTCTAGAATAATGACATGTGATATTGGCACTTTCAATCTTTTTCTTCAGTCTCTGTTCTTCTTTAGTGCAAATAGAAATTAACTTGTTCATATCCTATTTTTCTTCCTGAGTATTATAGGCTACTAGAATCTGACAATATTCTTCAAGTAAAGAAGATAACACACAATGAATCACGAACTCATTGTCAATGTTAATTCCCATGGCTTTGATCTTTTCAGCAGTAGCAGAAAGTTTCATGAAATGATCTCTGATACTTCCATTACCATTATACTTTGCATTGGTAAGCTTGTTCATCAAGGTGTTTCTCTGTCCTCTATCAAAAAGCTCAAACTTTCCCTTGATCTCTTTCAAATATTCTTTAGCCATTTCCTTTGCTTGAACACCATCACGAATGATTTTGGGAATGGCCTGCCTCATGAGCAGCATAGACTTTTTATTTGTTGTCATCTACTTTTTCATTTTATGCTTTTCATCAGGGGTACTGGAATAGGTAATGGCAGCAGGTTTATCTTCTTCAAGCGCTATATCTAAATCAACCATGCCTAGACTCGCTTCTAACTGTTCATACCACCTTTTAAAACTCATTCCAGTCAGAGTAGGAAAAGAAACTACTATACCACTTGGCATAGTCATAGGGAAAGACATCCTAGGAGATACATACCATCATCATCATATGAGTTCAAACACAAATATCATGTAATAGATGAATTATACAGAACTCATATAAATACATATTAAACAATAAAATACTGATACACATACCATTTACTTACACTAACCATGTCAACCAGTCATGCAAGTATATATACCATTTTCCAAGAGTTAACCAACTACACATTCTCCTTTGGGACAAACATGCAGTGGCCTTCTCAGTTTCTATGCAGTAACTGTGAAAGAATAATGACTCTCGGAACCTCATCACCTTTGGGCTAATGAGACCCTTAAATCCAAAACCCTTTCAAATCATGTGCATGAATATAGCTTAAGTCATTGACAAGGTCACCTTTGAGCTAACATTGCCTTTCTTAGCTATTTTTCATACTTGGGAGAATAATGTTTAATGTATCATTCTATGGTATATGTAAATGCATAAACTTGGGGTTTGAGAACACCATATTGGAACTGAGTATACCACTTTGGTGGAATCTACTCAATCTTCACATGATACCCTCAAACCCTCATTTGAACAACACTTGACAACGTCACCTTTGGGTGTACATCGCCTTTACACAAGCATTAATAAATACATTCAACTTTGAATTTGAAGACATCATGATGAAACTAAGTATACCACTTTGGTGGCATTGACCTAATTCCACAATGATATTTTCAAACCCTACTTTGTAGCACCATGTGGGTCAACAAACAAAACCTCATGCACATATAACCTTTTACAAACATCTGGTACAAAAATAACTGACAAACAAGCAGAAAAACTACAAATGGACTAATTTGGGGTACTTCTTAGTCAAAAATGTATTTCTCAAATCACCAAAATGTGTCAAACTATGTATTAGACTGTAGAGCACGAAAAAAACAAACACAAGGCAAAAAATCATGTCAAAATTTGACACTCTTAGTGCCCATAATCATTGATCAAAGTCTACACATGCATTCTTACATCCTGAACTAGTTCTGGTCGGCTCATCCTGGTTCAGTTCGGTCTGGCAGGATCAGTTCTGGTCAAACCGAACATACTGTTTAAACATTTTTTTAAATACTTTGGTCCAGACCGAACCAAACGGTTTTTGAACTGAACTGCTGGTCTAAACAGTGAATCGACCATTAGGTCAACCACTGGTCTAACTGGTCCATTCCATTGGGTTTTCGGGTCAGATTTTTAGGTCGATAGGCGGGGTTCTTAGGCTAGGTTACCAGGTTAAAGGGACCGGGTCGGGTCAGAAACCTGGATCATGGTAAACGGGCTTTTCGGGTCTTTGACTGGGCATCAGGGTCACACATGTTGACCACACGTGTGACTTGTGGCCCTGGTCTTGGACCGACTCGATCAAACCCGTTAGGGTTTTTGAGTTATCCGAAACTAGTGCGTCAGCCCTCTTTTTTTTTATCAGAATAACTGTCGACGCGTAGATCTCATGTGCTTTTCAGGTGGAGCATGAGAGCTCATCTGGCCACTTTCGGTGACCTACTTTATGTCACCGGCTCCGTTTCTCTGAGGCCTACAATCCTATGTAGTTTATTTTATATTTTATTGGTCTGAAAAATTTTTCGAAGGTCCCAACCATTGACAGGTTAGTACAAGAATTTTGAGAGAAAAATCTCTCCCTTTTCCTATCCATTCAAACATACAATCTCTACAATGCTTTCCCATCGATCCTAAGTCTATCAATTGTTACAATTTGAAGGTATCTTTAGGGTTTCCTAGTGAACCCATTAAGGTTTCTATCAACCTTGAAATCCATACAGTACCAAGAATACAATGAAAAACACAATAATCAATGTAAATCACATACTTGTACATTGAAAATTTCTTTCTACCGTTCCATGCCGTTCTACGCTTGGGTTTGAGTCTTCTACAGCCTTTCGGGGATCCCTTGAACTCTTTCTGTGTATGGGAACAGGAGAAAAATAAACGTGGCTGCGGGGACCCTAACGGTTGGTATATAATACCACCCCATCCCTGGACCAGTCCCATAGTGGACCAGGTTGGTCAATCTCTAATCATACTTAAATTGGTCTACCTGTAACCAGACTCCCACTGAACCAACTAATCCTATAATTAATTTAACCCACACTAATATTCTTCCAGTTTGGCCCTGCTTTTTACATATTTGACATTTAACAGTAGTCTGGGAATGTGTATTTGGAGGCTGAACATTTATTGGTTGGATGATAGAGAGAACACTCTGACTTCTGTTCTCTCTTGATACAGATCCCCTTCCCTAAGAATTAAAACTAGTGCCTCGTCTCTGATTTTCAGTAGACTTTTGTGAACTATAAAAGGCAAGATTTGGGTTAACTGAAGAATCAGCAAGATGATTCTTGAGTCACAGGTCATGGCTTTGCAACCACAGAATCAAATTGGCATATGAAGGGATAGGGGGTTTGAGCGTTGTTGTCACAAATGTCTCAAACGCAGGTCCCAAATTTATTAAAAGATAAAAAAAACTTTCTGGTTATCTGGAACAGTCTTACTTATTGAGCCAAGCTGATCGCAGATTCATTTGAACTCAAGCAAAAAAATCTGATAAAGAGACCCCTTCTGTCTTCTTCAAGAAATGGAGTTTCGATAACAACTCAAATTCCCTTGCTTCCAACACCTGAGCAATTGCAGACAAAAGAGTAGTCCAGAGATCAAAAGCATTTTTCACTCCCATTGCCAAGCCAAGAACCCCTTCAGAGAGGGTACCAACGATCCAAGATTTCATGAGTCTGTCAGTTCTCTCCCAAGAAACATAATCTGGGTTAGGAGTAACACTCCCATCCATAGAAAGAACCTCACGATTTGGTGGGGAAACATCGCCATTGACAAAGCCAAGTAGATCTTGGCTTTCAATCAGGGTAAGAAGGTACGTCTCCCAGAGGAGAAATTTTCTAGCATTGAGCTTCAAAGACACAAAATTAGACACATTTAGGGTAGAAGGATATGGAATAAGATAGAGGATTTGTAGTTTCCATGAATGGAAGTCTTGTAGTTTCCATTGCCGGAGGTTTTGTAGCTACCATTGCCAAAAAAGATTGGGACAAAAACAAGTTGCAGAGTTGTGTTGTGCTATGCACTCTGATACCACATAGAAAAAGAGAAAAAGACGATGATATAGAAAGAGGAATCACAATTTCATTGAATGAATATTATAGTGTTCTACACTGTTCTACTTATACACTTTACAATGACTGATTATAACCTATCAGTTAATAATATCTATATCTACTCTATTTGTTAGAGGTAGTAAACAATATTGTGCTGGGTTTACTGGGCTTTACTATTTTACTCATCAATATAGAATTCCTGTTAATTGTGATATACAATTTGGCCAATGGTTATGTAATAGGGATTCCTTTTTTAAAGAGTCTAAATAGAAGGCATGTAAGACTTTTGTTCAAGTGTCCTTTCTCCTATGGCAGACATGGAAAGCCAAAAATGATTTCCTTTTAATAATAAAGACTGGAGTCCACTGGAGATTATTAAGAAAGAGGAGGAGGATTTTAAGGAATTCTCGAATTTGGTTCCTTGCTTGAAGGATGAGTATGCTGATGAAAACCAAGTATTGAAGGCTATATGGAAACCTCCTCTAAAATGAATGTATTCAATTTGTAGTAATGCTACTTTTTCGGAGATTGACAAGAAATGCAATATTGGCTTGATCTTCAGGGATGATCAGATGCATCCTATTTTAGTTATATCCAAAGATGTGGATGCTAACTTGGCTTTCAAAGGAGAAGCTGTAAGACCTGCACTCTATGAACCCGATCTAAACCTTTAATTCATGTCGTAACAGGTCTTTCAATCATCACCGGGCTAGACGGGACGAACAAAAGAAAACCAGGTACGAAAACGAACCTAAAAGTATGATATTTTTCATACCAGTGTAGGTATCGATCGACCGGTATGTCTGCGCGGGCAGACTAGTTAGATTCAAAAACGGATCTCTGCGGGTCCCGCTTTCCAAATCTCGAGCCTAGGGACTTTCTTAACGTAGGAAAACTTTCTAAACTCTATCCTAGTCTATTTAAGGATCCTTAAACCTCCTTTAAATTCTTTGATTGAACCTCACAAACCCTAGAGAGGAGAAAGAGATCGAAGAAGGAGAAGGAGCTAAGAAAGATGGGAGAGGAGCCGCCGTTGAACGAAGAACACCATAGTTGCGAATCAACGATAAGTGCTTGAACTTTCCTCTAAGTTAAGAATTATAGATGATTAATCATGAATTGATCAATACCATGCAAGGCGAGGTATTGATCTAAAACCCTTAAATTTACCGTCAAACCCTAATACAGTCGATGAACCCTAGATTAGCATTCTAAGCTAAGGATCATTGAAACTAGGACTTGAATGGAACATGAAACAACTCTAACTCGTTGCTTAGGCCTAGAATGCATAGGAGAAACCCTAGAACCAATAGGGGATGATCGACAGAAGGCGGACACCAAAATTGGTGGTCTTTCGGAGGCATACCAGTCGACCATATTGGTCTCACCATATGCACCAGTACTGCGAGCGGTACCTCTCGAGAGCTGGTCTGTAAGGGACTAGTATACCATACTAGTAGCACCTTTCCCCACAATGTAGCGATCGATACCTGCCACCGATGTACACTGTGAGGGGTATATTTTGATCCAATTGGTTTTTCGACCAACGTAAATCCTAAGAAACTAATTCTAATTCAACCTTAACATCGTATAGGACCTTGTGATAGCAAGTTTGGATTCTGTAACATGGAGTAAGCTAGCAATCAAGCTTCAGGTAAGGGAATCAGACCTAAACCCTAATAACTTAATAACAGTAAAACGTTGTTAGTAATTATGATTTTGTGGAATGGTGTTTGGTGCATACTTGCATGTCATTTTTACTTTCAGTTATTATATTGTTCATGCATACTCACTATGCTAGGATGTGATTGTTAGACATGTGATTGTTTTCGTTGGTGTGTAGAATGAGAAGGGCCTGGGGTCTGGGATCATTCCTCACACTAGCACATTTTTGTATCATTTTTGTCTTAGCATGCTTGATGCGGTTAGGGTATCAGGGGGAAGAAGTGGCATTGTGGTCTCTGACCTGGCCACTAGACTCGAGCCCTATGTTTATGTCGTAGGGAGATGTGCTGGGATAGGGCCTACTGTGATGACATATAGGATTGGTTAGTTGCGAGTCCAGTTTGCAAGCCATTGCCAATAGGGGCTTACGTGTTGAAATGGGTAGGGCATCAGGGGAAGTGTTGGCAGTGTGTGATCCGGACACTTTAGCTCTATCTCTATTCCATGGTGGGTGCATATGGGACGACAGTGGTGTTTGATCCATTGGGTGGATTCACACACTCGTGTGTAGTGGTGCGGTGGTCGCCAATCCTTTCTATAGCACATTGCAAACTTAAAATCAGACCATAATGTGAATGTTATTCATGCATATTGTTTGTTGTATTGTCTGATTTTCTTATTGAGCTAAGTTGTGAGCACACCCTTGTGTGCACACTATTTTTAGATGTTGATGCAGGTTACAACACTATGGACGACTACGTGGATGCTCCAGTATATAGAAGAGTTGCTGCCTTGGAAGTGCAAGCAGAGAGGACGAGCATGATGCTTTACGCGAGTGCCCTTACTGCGTGTACCTGTAGGATGGTTTTATTTTATTTTGTTTTATTTCAGTTTGATTCATAAATTATGTAAAGATATTTTATTTATGTTTTGGTGTGGAGAATAATTGGTTACTATACTTACAATATAGAACTCAGTTCATTTAATTTAAGGCTTTCGCTGTATTTAATCGTATTCTGATTGTGGTTATGTGCAATGATTTGTGTTAGTGGACACAGTCTTATTGAGATCCTGATTTGAATCGTTGGTTTAGTAGCGGTTCACTCACACTTCTGGTTCAGTCGAAATTAGGGTGTGACAACTTGGTATCTGAGCTCTTAGGCTCTGTCCAACAGACCATACATGCACTTGACTAAGTCAATGAACTGAAATAGGAAAAATTAAAAGCCTTAATAGAAATGCACCTTAAGCACCTGTTTGATGCCTAAGACTAAATACTAAAGAGCATAATGTACTGTATTAAAAGTGAGAACCTAATAACAGACGTGCTCTAGTTAGGAGACCATTATAACAAGCAAGAATGATCATAAATTTCCATAACAAGTAAGAAGGAAAATTGTATCAGAGAGTAAAAACATAAAACCTTCAAGGAGTGAAAGAGTTAATTATACCACAGGGTATAATTCACAAACCAGACAATTACCCTGTTATAATAAACTATATCATGAGAGAGAAAAATAAGGTGATCTATCATGGGGTTGGGGGGCATCGGAGGAATAGGGTCAGTGATGTCATAGTCACGCTCATATGCAACCCTGAGCCAGTGTACCTGCTCTTGCGTGACTCTGTGGGTGCAAGAGAGACGCCCTAGGTCACGGTTCATCTCGCACTGGACATCCCAAATCTCCATAAACATACCCAACACTGTATCGAAAAGAGACTAGGGTGGTCCTGCTGAAGGTATGGGCTGCGGTTCTGGTGTAGGAATATCCTCCATCTGTTCATCATCATCACCCCCTACCTCTTCTGTATAAGTTGCATTGGCTGCTGATGCTGCTGTTGCTGCTGCTGCCGCTGTCGCTGGCGCTACCCTCCTAAGCGGACGAGGACGAGCCTCTAACTCCTCATCACTGATCAGCAGCTTGTCCATCCTCATCCGGACAATGGCATCCCAATCAATGCCTGATGTCATACTGTCCTCAACCACAATCTCATCCCTTATATCTATTCGAAGGCGCTCCAGGAGTGTAGTAATAAGTCGGTCATAAGGAAGGTTACTTATCTGTTCGGGCATGGTAGCCTGACGCATAGTCCTGATGATAATATAAGGGAGACAGACCCGCTCCCTAGTGCAGACACAATAAGTCAGGTACTTGGTGAGCTGAGACAACTCACTGTAGTGGCCGCTCTGAGAGATAATATTATGTTGGATACCGATTGGTAGTAATACTATACCCCTAGCACATGTTAGCAGTAACATAGTGCCTATCATACCGTAGGTCCCAGTAATGCACACCCCAGTGTAGAAGCTTGGTGCACAACAAGCAGTGTATCAAAGTGGTTACCCTTATCAGCCACCGATGTATGGGATAGCTGCATCATGGCAGAATGATCCGGCAAGGGTTGAGGAATATTTTTTGAAGATGAAGCCTCAAACATTCCAGCAAAGGGTCAAATCTATTGTGGCCATATAACTAGATAGGTTTATATAGGATGCGATACATTATTAACTTACTCTTATGATTATAGAGGATGCACATACCTAATTCTAATTCTCGTACCTAGACAGAATACCTTCTTGATTCAACCTGTCAATTGGAGTTATAGATGTTATTTCCTTAGAATTAGTCTTGATTATACCAATCTAAGCTACTCCCATGATTGACACCATGAATAGAGATATGAATCGAATGAACATTTAAAGGTTTAATCATTCCGAATGTACATCTTTTCGATTTTATACCTGATTTATTGATGTACCAAAACTTCTCCAGATTTACTCCTGTATTGCCTTGACTAATGGCACTATATACTCGATAGAACCTGTAACCATGAGGTTAAGAACTGTAAAACCTCTATTTCCATATATTTGGACCACCGTGCAACTTAACGACCTTTGGATGATGGTTGGATTATCATAGATTTACTCCTAATCCTATAAACCTAAGTTCACTAGATAAAATAAGTGTTCGTCATTATATTGAATTCGAAAGAAGGAAATGAATCACTATTGGATAAGCATTATGATTCTTACATTTCTCGACATCCATTGATAAGATGTTTAGTTAATAAGGGAATTATTGGAAGGAAGATGATTAAATTCGGATTAGATTCTATAGCCAAGGAACCTCAGATGAAGTAATGGAGGATCTGTTTCGAGATTGTTGAATGGATGGATATGAGTCATGTCTATAAAAGAGTGCATGAGCAAAAAAATGAGAACTATCAAGAGTAGCCAGTAAAGAAATAGATAGCACTCAAGTAGAGTTAAAGACGGCTATATCGGTATGAATTTTGATAAGGCAGAAAATTTCTAAAGGCAGATCTAAGAGTGGATACAAAGATGAAGTAAAAAATTATGGCATTGATAGTATTCAGATTAGTACAAGTAATAATGAGTTATGCCCAATGTCGAGTGAGATGATTAAGTAAAGACCAAAAGAGTTTGGCTGAATTAATGAAGTTATAAGCATATACCCTAATGCTTATAGACAGACTTGGGATATGTAATGAGTAAATAGTCAGAAGATGCTTTTTGGGATATACAAAAGAGAGATCAGGGTAGAACATCAATGATAAAAGAGATGTAAGCTACTAAGTGCAATATAAGATTTTTGAAGATAGTCTTTGAAAAATCATAAGAGATGAAGGAACTAGACAAGCTCTTAAGACCTTTATACCATATTTTGCTAGTTCAAGCTCTTTTGGATAGATGTTGTAGTGGGTAAGTATTATGAACATTGTCTGAATCATAAGGGTGGATAGAATTTGGATGCAACCTAAATCGACTTGAGATGACAGACTTTGACGTCATCTTGGGAATAGACTGGTTGTCTCAACACTCTACAAGTGATTATGTGCATAAAAGAAGTTATCATTTAAGAACAAAGATGGCACATAATTTGGTTTTATTGGAAGCATATTGCTTAGGAAGCGAAAGCTCATCCTCTCTGCATGAAAGGCGAAGAGATGCTTTGAAAAGAAAGGAGTTGGATATATGGTATCTGTGGTAAATGCTACTAAAGAAGCACCACAAATGGAAGATACTGTTGTGTTGCATAAATTCCTTGATGTATTTCTAAGAGGCTTACCCTGGTTGCCACTTGATCATGTAACTGAGTTTGTTATCGACTTATTACCTGAGATGAATTTTGTGTCAAAGGCACCCTATAGAATAGCTCCTATGGACTTGAAGGAATTGAGACTTATGGGAGTTATTAGACAAAGGTTCTAATCGGCTAAGTATTGCATCACGGGGAGTGCCAATGCAATTCATGAAGAAGAATGGCAGTAGTGTCAGATTATGTATAGACTACCAGGAACTAAACAAGCTCATGATCAAGAATCGATATCTACTACTTCAGATCAATGACTTATGTTTCGGCCCAGATCCGTCCTGTGGGTCCTCCAAGCTGACTAGACCTGCAAGACAAGACAAAGGCAAGAGGAGGCGGGCCGGATGCCCCGGGTCCACTCTGATGCCAAAGTTAGGGCTCTGTGAACAATCAGTGGGCTTAATGTCGAGCCCACAAAGATATTCTAGAAAGATGTGTGGGGTAGGGTGAGATTCTCCGTCCCAGGTGTCAGAGCGTTAATCTCAAGAATGAGCAGTGAGTAATAAATGTCCTTGTACCTGAAATCTTGGGATTTACTTTATTTATAGTGAATAGAACATATTTTCCAAATGTCGCTTTTACCCTTTGCTCTTGTGTTTGAATAGGTGAAGGAGCTTCCTGGCGTCGAATAGGGGATCTCCACGTGGCTCGTTGGTCGAGTCCTACGTGTCGAGGTGATATAGCCAGCGTGGTATAATTCCCTAACACTTGCCTCGTTGCCTTGCTGAATCTGTAGGGTTCAGCTGAGCAAAAATAGGATGACAAAATTTTCTCCCAACAACTTGTCTCGTTGCTCTACTGAATCTGTAAGTTTTGGTTTGTGCAAAGAAGACTGACCGGACCTCTTCTCAACAACTTGCCTCGTTGCTCTGCTGTGGTGTTTTGACGTGTCGGAGACTGAAGTGGCTCTGGAGTTTTGGGGGTGAGTGCCGAGGTGGGATGGCCGATGTGGGGTGTCTGACGTGAGATGACCGTGTGGTAGACCGATGTGAGATGATCGTGCCGAGGTGGACACTGCGGCCCAATCACATCGATCACGTTCCTCTTGGATGGGGCAGAGGTGAGCTCGCCGATGTGGGATGACCGTGTCGAGGTGGACGCTGCGACCCAATCACATCGATCACGTTCCTCTTGGATGGGGTAGAGGTGAGCTGGCCGATGTGAGATGACCGATGTGGAAGACCGATGTGGAGGACCGATGTGAGATGACCGTGCCGAGTAGATCACTAGAGTCTCACGTGTCTTGATCCTGTTGGACTGTTGTGGGCACTACGGCTAATACACATCGGTCTTCATGAAGAAGCCGTACCGAGGTGATCACGGGTTTCTCACATGATCCGAGCTGATTTTACCGATGTGGGCACCGCGGCCAAGACACATCGGTCTCTCTCACGGCGACGTGCCAAGGTGATCACAGGTTTCTCATGTGATCCGAGCCATTTCGACCGATGTGGGCACTGCGGCCAATACACATCGGTCTTTTTGAGGATAAAGTTCTGAGCTGATCACGGGCTTCTCACGTGATCCGAGCCATTTCGACCGATGTGGGCACCGCGGCCAATACACATCGGTCTTTTTGAGGATGAAGTTCCGAGCCGATCACGGGCTTCTCACGTGATCCGAGCCATTTTGACCGATGTGGGCACCGCGGCCAATACACATCGGTCTTCTTGAGGATGTAGTTCCGAGCCGATCACGGGCTTCTCACGTGATCCGAGCCGTTTTGACCGATGTGGGCACCGCGGCCAATACACATCGGTCTTCTTGAGGATGCAGTTCTGAGCCGATCACGGGTTTCTCACGTGATCCGAGTCGTTTTGACCGATGTGGGCACCGCGGCCAATACACATCGGTCTTTGTGAGGATGAAGTTTCGAGCCGATCACGGGCTTCTCACGTGATCCGAGCCGTTTTGACCGATATGGGCACCGTGGCCAATACACATCGGTCTTCATGAGGATGTAGTTCTGAGTCGATCACGGGCTTCTCAAGTGATCCGAGCCGTTTTGACCGATGTGGGCACCGCGGCCAATACACATCGATCTTCTTGAAGATGTAGTTTCGAGCCGATCACGGGATTCTCACGTGATCCGAGCCGTTTTGACCGATGTGGACACCGCGACCAATACACATCGGTCTTCTTGAGGATGTAGTTCCGAGTCGATCACGGGCTTCTCACGTGATCCGAGCCGTTTTGACCGATATGGGCACTACGACCAATACACCTCGGTTTACTGAGGGTGTCTTAGGTTCGAGCCGGTCACGGGCTTCTCAGGTGATCCGAGACATTTGACCAATGTGGCACCGCGGTTGTGACATGTCTCAATCGTTCGATCTTTAAAGGTGGAGCCGAGGTGGTCCTTGACCGATGTGAACTATTCATATTGGGTCTGGATCTGATCATGGATCCGGATTGATTACGTGGATACCATAAGGAGGGATCCGGCTGACGGACCCGGAAGTTACCATCGGTAATAAATGCACCGACTTGGAAGCCAATGATGAGGTTGTCTTTTTTTTTTTTAAGGGGTGGGGGGTGGGTGTCCTCCCCGTTTCCGTTCGATATCCACTCACATCGGCTTGGACTGAATTTGACATCGGCGCGGTCTTTTGACATCGGTAGCATTTCACATATAATCATTAAGTTTCTTCTAACATGTTTTTTCCTTAATCATGGTTGACCAAAACGGGGGGCCGGGGCGGGGGTGTTTGCTTTTGTTTTTTTTGGGCCTCCTCCCAGGGGAGCGGCGGGGGGGCGGGGGTCCTCCCCTCGGTTGGGGGCGGTTTTTCCCCCCCCCAATGCTGGTGGTAGGAGGGTAACCATGCGGGGCGGGGCGAGACCGAATTGAGGACCGCGGACAATCCAGAACGTAGCAGGGCTGGAACATCGGGGCCGCCTCGGAATGAACTTCTTGAGGGGATTTCAACTCATGAGATAGGATCTGAAGTCCTTATCCAGGCCCGCGAGGGGCCGGGGCTCCCGGGGTTTGGTTTTTGGGGGGGTTTTTTTTTCTTTTTGGGGGGGTTTGGGGTCGCGGGGCCGGGGTTACAATTTTCGAAAGAATGGGAGATGAGAATGCCCACGGAAGGGGAGTGGGCCTGCTGGAGTCGCCGTTCCGAGTTGTGTGTAAATATCGAGATGTTCAAGGCCGGATTCCGCTTACCGGTGCCGCGATTAGTGGCGAAGATTCTGATGTACTACCAGGTCGCCCCTATCCAACTGATGCCAAACTTTTGGAAGAATCTGATCGCCTTCATCATCTACTTTAGGAGGCTGGGGCATAGGCCGACCCTCAATATGTTCTGTGCGATGTTTACTTTCAATGACTATTGCAAGACGGGGTGGTATTACTTCGCCAAGAAACCCGACTTCGGCGATCTGTTGGCGGACAAACCCACCTCGATCAAGTTGTGGAAAAACAAGTTCTTTTACATCCGAGGCGACAAAGTAGTGCTGGAGAATGTATGGAAAAAGCTCGACGCCGAGACACTAAACACCGACGTGCCCCTGCTGCCTGCTGAGTCTGAGCTGCTGCGGCGGGCTCGGCATTCCGAGGGTGATCCCATCCAAGTGGCCGAACTGAGGGGCCCTCTCATTTTACACGAGAACCGACTGTGTGAGTATGTTTGTCATATTGTTGGCCGACCCCAACCTACTAACTGTGCTGATTCTTTTTTGTTATGTTGCAGTAATGTTGAGCGCGGAACTGCTGGAGCTGAGGAGGAAGGAAGCGGCAAGAAGGAGGCCGCGGCGAAGAGGTCAAACGAGGAGCAATCGGCGAAGGCATCGGCGGATCAGTGCAGCGCCGAGGTGGATGCGGCACGGAGGCCTTCCAAGAGAACACGTAAGCACTCCCCTGATTCCGCCTTGGCCAAGGCTGCGTGTATCTATGCCATGTCACTGATTCCTCGGTACTGTGTTCTTGACTTTTCAGGAAAGGGAACCACCTCGGCTGCTCCGGAGGTCGTTCTTACGCTAGGGGAGGCGTCCGGGACCCCGGTAGCTAGACAATCGACTCCAATTCGGCCACAACAATGTTCGGCATCTCCCTCCATGAGGCCGAGGGTGATTACCGGGCAGGGGGGTGTGCCGAGTGACATCAGACGCATCCCCCTCATGGGTCCTTCTCCTCGGAGCAAGACGGGGGACGAGCGGACCTTTCGATCTGACTGGGCCCTGACCGAGGAGGACACGGCCATGGACGACATCCGTGCTGCCCGAGAGCTGATGAGGGGAGCCATTCTTCCTCGAGATCGATCACTAGTGTATGAGCTCCCCATGTCCTCTCTGATATCGGGGGCCGACACCCTTGCTGCTTTGGTAAACACTTGCTACCTTGTCCCCTTCCCCTTCTCTCTTTTTCGTTTTAACTTGTGCTTAACTTGTGCTTGTTGTCTTGGTGCAGCTCGGAGTATACATGGAGACTCTGAAGGAGCGGTCCGAGGAGATAACAAAGGACCTGGCCGAGACGGATCGTAAACTGCACACGGCCGAGGACAAGAGGGAGGATTCTCAGACGCAACTTCGGTACAAGGAGCGGGAGGTGACCTCTCTGTCATCCGAGGTCACTCGCCTCAGGGAAGAGAATGATAAGTTGTGCCGGATAAGCGCCGCCTTGAAGATGCGGGGAAGGCGAGGGAAGACCGCATCGGTGAACTGAAGTCGTTATTGGAGTGGGCCAAGGATCGCGGGGCGAGGTTCAAAGATGCCTTCCTGAAGACCCGATCTCTTGCCACCGAGGCGGTCCGGCTCTATCAGAAATCCGAAGACTACAAAGAGTTGGTGGGGCAGTATTCTTTGCAAAGCTTCACCCTGGGTGTGCAGGCATTGAAGGAGTACATTGATACGAATGTGCCAGGGCTGGACTATAGCGGAGCGGAGTGCCTGGTCCCCGTGGATGCGGAGATTGATATTCCAGAGGTAGAAGAGACCGAAATGCTCCGTCGACTTGACGAGGTCTTTGAGGGTGAGGATCCTCCTGGCTCCCCTGATGCGGACGAGACCCCGACGACCCCCAGGACGGTACAGTTTCTCCGATGGGTCCTCCTTGCACCCCAGGCGGTTCTCTTCCCCGAGGCGCGGATGAAGCAGGTGGCAGCGGGGCCGATCCCCCAACAGAAAACACTTAGGAAAAATTTTGTAACTCTTTTTTTTTTTTATGTAACCCTTTTTTTTTTCTTCTTCGGCCTGTCGTGTCGATGTACACTTGTCCTTTAATGAAAAAGTTTTTTTTGCCGCAGCTTGAGTTTGTGAAATTATTTTCCTTCTCTTTTTTTTTTATGCCTGATGTAGTAAAATGAATTGACTGTTCGGCTCGTAGCCGATCTACCCCCTTCGGCCAAGTATGTCGTTTTGGACCTTTGGCCGCATGGGCCTCCCTGCGGTGTGGTGCCGTATGGGTTTCACCTCGGCCTGGTGACTTGTCTGCCCTCCTCGGCCCAATGTGTTTAGTAGTTGGTGAACTCTTTGGGTCGTATGGGTCTGTTCTGATGAAGCCTTGGCCGCATGGGTTGTATTTTAGGCTCGGTACCGATCTGCCCTCTGCGGCCAAGTCTGTCCTTCTGGACTCTTGGCCGCATGGCTCTCATTTTAGGCTCGGAGCCAATCTACCCTCCTTGGCCAAGTCTGTCCTTCTGCACTCTTGGCCGCATGGGTTTCATTTTAGGCTCAGAGACGATCTACCCTCCTCGGCCAAGTCTGTCCTTCTGGACTCTTGGCCGCATGGGTCTCATTTTAGGCTCGGAGCTGATCTACCCTCCACGGCCAAGTCTGTCCTTCTGGACTCTTGGCCGCATGGGTCTCTTTGTAGGCTCGGAGCCGATCTACCCTCCTTAGCCAAGTGTGTCCTTCTGGACTCTTGGCCGCATGGGTCTCATTTTAGGCTCGGAGCCGATCTACCCTCCTCGACCAAGTCTGTCCTTTTGGACTCTTGGCCGCATGGGTTCCACCTTGGCCATTTGTTGTAGCTTTAAAGTCGTTGATTAGGAGACAGGAGTAGAAGCCAAATGGAGATTTTCATTATCGTATAGGTGGCCGCAATGACCAAAGTACAACTTTTGAAAATTTCATTGATAAAATTTGTGGAGATGCTCTGCGTTCCATGCCCTAGGGAGAGCTTTTCCATCCATGTCAATTAGGTGATATGCTCTATTCATTAATGCCTCGGTAATCTGCTAAGGTCCTTCCCAATTGGGGGCCAGGTTGCCTTGATTGGTGGGGTCAGATGCGATGGTCCGTCGGAGGACAAGGTCCCCTACTTGAAATGATCGTTGAGGCACCCTCTTGTTGTAATGCAGGGCCACTTGCTATTGATGGGCAGCGATCTGGATCTGTGTTTGGTCACGTACTTCATCGAGGAGGTCCAAGTTGGTGCGCAAGCCTTCTTCGTTGGAAAGTGGGTCGTAGTTGGCGATCAGATGTGATGCGAACCTTACCTCCAATGGGACAACTGCATCCGTTCCAAAAGCTAGTCGGAATGGTGATTCGCCTGTGGCTGTCTTTGGGGTGGTGCGATCCGCCCACAGAATGTGTGGTACTTCATCCAACCACCGACCCTTGGCCCCATCTAACCTGGATTTGATCCCTTTCAAAAGGATTTTGTTGGTGGCCTCTGTCTGTCCGCTGGTCTGCGGGTGTTTCACGGTGCCCCATCGATGGTCAATACGGTGTTTCGCACAGAATGCCGCAAAGGCTTTGTTGTCAAATTGCTTCCCGTTGTCGGTGATGAGTACCCTAGGGACACTGTATCGATACACAACTGACTTGGTGAAAAACTCTTGTATGGCGCTCTCGGGAATACTGCACAGTGCCTCTGCCTCAGCCCATTTGGTGAAATAATCTACCGCGACCACAACAAATTTTCCTTGATAGCGGGCCGAGGGAAATGGTCCCATGATATCCATGCCCCATGTGGCGAACGAAATGGGGGATGCTTCGATAGAGCGAAGTGGGGCGACTAGCAGGTGGGGGACTGGTGCGTACATTTGGCACTTGGCACATCTCTTGACATAGTCAATGCATTCCCTGCACATTTTTGGCCAGTAGTATCCCTGGCGCAATATTTTGTGGGCGAGTACACGTCCTCCGTGGTGGGCGCCGCATATGCCCTCATGGACCTCCTGGATGGCCCGTGCTGCTTCGGAAGGACGTAGACACCGCAGTAGAGGGAACATGAAAGCTTTCTTGTACAAAATGTTGGCTTCCACCACGTAGTGAGTCGCCTTTGATTGTATCCGCCTTGCCTCCTTCTTGTCCTCTGGTAACTTTCCCTCCTGGAGAAAAGAAAAAATTGGGTCAACCCATGACGACCTGATGTGGCTGGCAATATGTCTTTGGAGCTGGGATCCACAGATGAATGGGATAGAACTTCAGTATACACTGAGTAATCTAAATCGTTTAAATCCGAAGTGGCCAATTTGGACAGAGAGTCCGCTAGGGTGTTCTAGACCTCGGAGGATGTGACGCAGGGTGAAATACTCAAAGACTGATGCAGCCTCTTGGACTTTCGTTAAGTATGCCGACATGCTAACCTTCTTGGCCTCGTACTCCCTGTTGACTTGCCTCACCACTAACTGAGAGTCGATAGATGCCTCGACCCTCTTTGCCATTACTGCTTTAGCCAGGCGGAGTCCTATGATCAGTGCTTCATACTCCGCCGCATTGTTAGATACTTGAAACATGAACCGAAGGGCGTATCGGATTTGAAAACCTTCTAGACTGGTAAGAATGAATCCGGCGCCACATTGGGTCTTGTTGGAGGCCCCATCGACAAACAAGGTCCATGGCTGTGAGGTGTTCTACGGGACTTGATTGTCTGCTCCGTCCCCGCCTTCTTCCTGGGGGGGATGATTCAATAAGGAAGTCGGCCAAGGCTGGAGCCTTGATGGCCATGCGGGGCTTGTAGCTGAGATCGAATTCACCCAATTCGACTGCCCAATCGATTACCCGTCTTGAGATATCCGGTTTGGAGAGGATTTTTTTGAGGGGTTGGTCGGTTAGAACTGTTATGGAGTGCGCTTGGAAGTAAGGCCGTAGCTTGCGCCCAGAGGTCACCAATGCCAACACGACCTTCTCGATAAACTTGTATCGAGTTTCAGCTTCGAGCAAAATTTTGCTGACATAATAAATGGGGTGCTAGATACCCTCTACTTCTTTGATCAGCACGGCACTTACTGCCTTTGAAGAGACTGCCAGGTATAATTCCAGGGTTTCCCCTATCTCAGGCTTAACCAGTAGGGGGAGATGCCAGATACGCTTTCAATGCCTCGAATGCCTGTTTACATTCGATCGTCCATTGGAAGGTCTTGTTGCCTTTAAGGGTCTGAAAGAAGGGGAGATACTTCTCTGCCGATCGAGACATAAATCGGCTCAGCGCGGCCACAAGCCCGGTTAGCTCCTGTACTTCTTTTACTTTGGTTGGAGCGGGCATGTCGAGGATGGCTAAGGTCTTCTCGGGGTTCACCTCAATGCCACGACTTGAGACCATGAAATCGAAGAATTTTTTGGAGGTGACCCCGAATGCGCACTTGGCGGGGTTGAGGCGCATGCGGTGCTTTCGCAGTACTCCAAATGCCTCTTCCAGGTCTCGGACATGGTCGTTTCCAATTAAGCTTTTCACCAGCATGTCATCCACATACACTTCCATATTTCTGCCAATTTGATCGGCGAAGAGCTTGTTAACCAACCTCTGGTAGGTGGCCCCGATGTTTTTAAGGCCAAAGGGCATCACGTCATAACAAAAAAGGCCTCGGTTGGTTACAAAGGCCGTCTTCTCCGAGTCAGTTGCAAGCATCCGGATTTGGTTGTAGCCTAAGTAGGCATCCATGAAGCTCAAATGCATGTGGCCGGCAGTAGCATCAATGAGTTGATCAATCCTGGGGAGGAGAAAACTATCCTTGGGGCAAGCCTTATTGAGATCAGTAAAGTCGATGCAAATACACCATTTGTCCCCAGCTTTCGGGACCATGACAACATTGGCGAGCCACTCTGGGTAGTGAATTTCCTGGATAAATCCAGCATCCAGTAATTTTCTCACTTCCTCATCAATGATCCGCTGGCGGGATGCGGCGAATGACCGTTTCTTCTGTCTTATTGGCCGGCGGTGGGGGTCCACATTAAGGCAATGATGCGCCACTTCCCTTGGGATGCCTTGCATATCGGCCGCCGACCAGGCAAAGATATCGGCGTTAGCCCTTAAGAAATTCACAAGCTCAGTCCTCTGCGGCTCCATGAGGGATGATCCTATCTGGATGATCTTATCTGGTTCTCCTCTGTTAGGGGGACCTGGACCAGGTCCTCTGCGGGTGCACCTCTTTGCTGCTTAGGATCGTCCCATAGATCTTCAATTTGCACCTGTAGGGCCTGGGCTGGCTTTTTGAAATCTGAGAGCTCAGTCGAATAACATTTACGGGACACTAGCTGATCTGTTCGGCACTGCCCCACTCCTCTGGGGGTAGGGAACTTAATGACCAAGTGATATGGAGACAGGACCGACCTGAGAGCAATCATTCCGGGCCTCCCCAACAAAGCATTATAAGATGATGGGACATCGACGACCAGGAAATTCATGGTGATCCTCGATTCCCGTGGATTAGTGTCTGCCCTGACGGGCAATCGAATAGATCCTTTCACACTGACAAGGTCACCCGAGAAACTAACCAGGGGGTAGTCCACGGGTAGCAACCGCTCAAGCAGGATCTCCATGCATTGGAAGGCCTATCAGTAGATGATGTCGGCGGGGCTGCCTGTGTCCACCATGATCTTATGAACATCACTATTTTCTACTCTCATAGTGATCACTATGGCATCTTCATGATGAAGGTCAAGAAGTCCCCTGTGCAGGCTCTCTTTCCTGGCCATTCAATCGATTTGACGCTTCTTGCATATGCCATTCTGGCCTTGGCCGAAGTGTTTCCTGCCGCTGGACCACCGATGATAGTCATGGCTTTCCGCCCCTAGGTGGAAGGATCACAAATTTCACTGTCTTCTGAATCTTCTGAGACTGAGGTGACCGCCTCGGCCAATCGAGGTCGGTTGATTTTGATATTGTCATCCTCGGCCGAGCTGGCCGTCTCGGCCAATATAGGTCGGATGCTTGGCGGACTCTCATCGCGCGCTGGTTTGATCATTGCTGCGCTGGGAATGTCCTGGCTAACCTTTGGGCTACATCTGGGCTTGGCACGCCTGACCATGTACACGCGCTCGTAAGGAATGTCCTCTGTTAAAGGTGGATCGATGACATGCAATGGAGGCGACGGTCGCGTCTGGTCCATGCGTTGCCATGCCAATCTAGGGTCCGTCCTCAGTCTTGTCCTCCCCCGAGTTTCCAATGAGTTCAATACTCAGCCTCGTTCATGTATCTGCTGGGGGGTGCGAGCGAACTGGCAGAGGATGACACCAATGTCTCGATGTGTCGGAGTGGGTCCTCTTTCTCTTCTTTCCGCCTGCTGAGCAAGCTCCTGATCATGGTGCCTCTCTTGGTATCGGGGCTTAGCTGCCCTATCTCTTCTCCTATCCTCCCTAGGAGGATCCCTTCGGACTTCTCTTCTTTCACCCCTCCTGGGTTCTCTTTCTTCTTGCCTTCTCGGCTCTCTTTCTGGAGTCCTCGCCCGAGGTGGGGGAGGTTGTCTTCTCAGATCCTCGGCTGCAGCAGCCGGAACTCTCAGAGCATTATGGTCCACGTACTGCTTATAATACCCTCGTTGGATGAGGTCTTTTATTTCTGCTTGCAGGTTTCGACATTCATCGGTAGTGTGGTCGATGTCTCTGTGATACTGGCAGTACTTGTTAGGGTTTCTCCTTCTTGCTTCGGTCACGATCTTCTGGGGCCTCTATAAATATCCGTCATTAGCAATGAGGGTGTACACGTCCCCGAGGGACCGGTTGAGTGGGGTATAATCACTGAATTTTTTTTGGAGTAACCCTCTAGCCCGCGCTTCTTCTCTCCTCAACCTCTTGTTCTCTCCCGGCCGTGTGAGGTCTTGCCTCTCATCCATTCGTTTGTGTGGAGTATCGACTAGGCCTTTGCTGGCTTCGTAGATTTCATTGGCAGTGGCGAACTTCTCGCACTGTGCCAAGAGTTCCTGCAAGTCTATCAATTCCTTTTTAGCTATAGAGAATCTGAGCTTCGGATCAGTGACCGCTGCTCTCAGTGTGGCAAAGTGAACTGCCTCATCAATGTCCTTTACTTGTAGTACATCAAGGTTGAATCTGGCCAAGAATGCCCTCAGGGTCTCACCGGACCTCTGTCTCATATTCATCAGGTGTGCGCTTGTCTTCCGCTGCACCCTGCTTCCTTGGAAGTGCATTATGAATAGTCTCCCCATGATCTTAAAAGAGTCAATAGACCGTGGTGGTAGGTTGTTAAACCACATCCGAGTCGCGCCTTTTAATGTAAGGGGAAAGGCTCTGCACATAATGGCGTCAGGGTTCGCGTGGAGGACCATTGCACCCACGAAATTGTTTAGATGGTCGATGGGATCTGTGGATCCATCATAAGAATCTATCGGCGGCATGGTAAACTGCTTGGGTAAGGGGACCCTAATGATAATGTCGGTTAATGGGTTATCTGTTGAATAATCCCTATCTTCGTCCTGGGCGACTCCGGCCTTCTCCATGGTCTCGACCTTTCTGTGCAATGCCGCCAGTTGGTCCGCTAATTTTGTCACTACCTCTGGGTCCATGGGAGCACTTGGTTTATCTGCACCCATGACAACCTCTGGTAGCGTGATATGCCACGGAACCAAAATCTCATCCATTGCGTTTTCATCTAGTAGAGCTGCTGCTCCCGGCCGAGGGCCGAGCCTTTCTCGAGTAGGGATTCTTCCACGCTGTGACGTTGATCCCGTGCTACTCAACTCTGGGACAGGGCGAGCGTTGGTTCTTGGTCTCGTAGGTCGAGCTCTACTTCGCCCAAGGTGGTGACGGGGTTCTCTGGGGAGGTCAGTCTCCCTATGCGGGTCTACCGGTGGGACAACTCCGACGGGGGGATGAGATGTAGCTTCTGCGGTTGGGGGCTGTAACCCTTGTACAAACTGAATTAGTACTGCAAGCTGTTGTGCTACGGTCTCGAACTGTTCGTATGTGAGAAAGGATTCATGTGTGGGGGCTGGGTCAGCCACGTGTTTTCCTCGGTCCCTGCTAAGCTGCATTTCAGACCTATTTGCTTCTTCGGGATTTACCCGTTGATCAATCATAGGGGGTTTGGACTAACCATCTGGCTTCGCGTCCTTCTCGGACTCATAACTTAAGACTTTTCTCTGGCTTTTAATCTGTTGACGTTAAATCTCAGGGCCCCACGTTGGGCGCCAAACTGTTTCGGCCCAGATCTGTCCTGTGGGTCCTCCAAGCTGACTAGACCTGCAAGACAAGACAAAGGAAAGGGGAGGCGGGCCGGATGCCCCGGGTCCACTCCAATGCCAAAGTTAGGGCTCTATAAACAGTCAGTGGGCTCAATGTCGAGCCCACGAAGATATTCTAGAAAGATGTGTGGGGTAGGGTGAGATTCTCCGTCCCAGGTGTCAGAGCGTTAATCTCAAGAATGAGCAGTAAGTAATAAATGTTATCGTACCTGAAATCTTGGGATTTGCTCTATTTATAGTGAATAGTGCATATTTTCCAAATGTCGCTTTTACCCTTTGCTCTTGTGTTTGAATAGGTGAAGGAGCTTCCTGGAATCGAATAGGGGATCTCCACGTGGCTCGTTGGTCGAGTCCTACGTGTCGAGGTGATATAGCTAGCGTGGCATAATTCCCTAACAACTTGTTTAATCAGCTACAAGGAGCAAAGGTATTCCCTAAGATTGACCTTGGATGGAGTATCATCAAATGAAGAATTTGGATAGAGATATTCTGAAGACTACTTTCAGGACGAGGTATGGACATTATGAGTTCCTTGTAATGTCGTTTGGATTGAAAAATGCCCCAGCGTCGTTCATGGAACTGATAAACCGACTGTTTCATCACATGTTGGACAACTCGGTCATTGTATTCATTGACGACATCTTGGTCTACCCAAAGGACAGGGAGACTCATGCAACACACTTGAGAGTAGCCCTACAACATTTGAGAAGGGAGAAGCTTTACGCCAAGTTCAAGAAGTGTGAATTTTGGCTGAAGGAAGTGGCCTTCTTGGGTCACGTAGTATCTACAGACAGTATCAAGGTAGATCCAAGCAAGATCGTAGCTATAGTAGGATGGGATGCACCGAAATCAGTTGCAGAGATTCGTAGTTTCCATGAATTGTGGTTACTATAGAAGATTCGTGGAAAACTACTCAAGAATTATTGTTCCACTTACCAGACTAACCAAGAAAGGAGAAAAGTTCATATGGACAGATGAGTGTAAGAAGTGCTTTTAGACTCTGAAGTCAAGACTAGTCTCTGCACCTATCTTGACCATCCCAGCACCAGGCTTACTGTTGACCCTATATACAGATGCCTCAGGGTTGGGTCTTGGATGTGTGTTGATGCAAGGAGAACAAGTGATTGTCTACGCATCAAGACAGTTGAAAAAGCATGAGAAGAACTATCCTACGCATGGTCTAGAGTTAGCAGCGGTCATTCACGCAATCAAGACTTGGAGGCACTACCTTTATGGTGAAAAGTTTCAGATCAAGTCGGATCACAAGAGTTTGGCTTACCTTTTTACTCAGAAGGACCTAAATATGAGACAGAGGAGATGGCTGGAGCTATTAAAAGATTATGATTGTGAAATCCAGTACCATCTGGGTAAGGCAAACGTCATAGCTGACGTCTTAAGCAGAAAGTGGGCATTGAAACCTGAGGCAAGACCCAGTACCAACGCTGCATTGTGTGCTACAGTCTCGGGCTCAATAGAGAATGATGAAAAGCATATATTAGAGACTGCAGAAGATCCAGTGGAACAGAGCTTAATTCATAAGTTCACATTGATGTTCGCAGCTTTGAAGATCTCATCGGATCTAATAGATGAGGTAAAAGTAGCAATCCTATAGGATCCACACCTTAAGACTGTGCAAGAAGATCTAGATAAGGGTAAAAGCAACCCTGACTTTACCTTGGATTCAGACAAGGTACTCAGGTATCGTGGACGATTATGTATACCTGAGAGTGAGAACTCAAATATCAGAGATAGAATTATGATCGAAGCTCATTATACCCCATATTCGATACATCCAGGAAGCACCAAGATGTACCATGATTTATGAAAACTATATTGGTGGAGGGGTATGAAAGCAGATGTAGCTCGATTCGTATTCCAATGTCTAAATTGCTAGCAAGTTAAAGCAGAAAGGTAGAGACCCGCAGGTTTGCTACAATCACTACCGGAGCCAGCATGGAAGTGGGATTGTATCACAATGGATTTCATCACTGGCCTACCCTTGACACCAAGGTCAGTGGATGCAGTATGGGTTATAGTCGATCGACTTACCAAGACAGCTCGCTTCATCGCTGTCAGGCCTCAGTATACCATGGACAAGCTAGCCAAGCTATATGTCGATAATATAGTCAAAATTCATGGTGTCCCAGAGAGTATAGTATCTGACAGAGATCCCTGCTTTACATCAAAGTTCTGGGAAAGATTACAGAAAGCCATGGGAAACCAAGTTGATGTTTAGTACAATTTTTCATCCTCAGACAGACAGGCAGTCAGAAAGAACTATTCAAATCTTGGAGGATATGCTCCGAGCGTGTGCCCTAGATTTCAAAGGAGCTTGGGACGATAAGCTATCGCTTATCGAGTTTGCTTATAACAATAGTTACCAGGCTACGATTCAAATGGCTCCATATGAGGCACTCTATGGGAAGAAATGTCGTACACCTCTATTATGGAATGAGGTGGGAGAAAGGAGGATTGTAGGATCGAAGTTCGTAGAAGAAACTTGTCGAGCGATTGATCAAATTAAAGAAAGAGTGAAGACAGCTCAAGTTCGACAAAAGTACTACGCGGATGATCGACGTCGAGATCTGGAGTTTGCAGTGGGTGACAAGTTGTTCTTGAAGATATCACATGTGCGTGGTTTAAAACGGTTCGGTAAGAAGGAAAAGCTATGCCCCAGGTATGTGGGACCATACGAGATTTTAACCAAATGTGGTAATGTGGCATATCAACTGGCTCTACCACCATCCATGTCAAGCGTTCATGATGTGTTTCATGTTTCTTTATTGAAGAAGTATGTTAGGGATCCATCGCACATCTTGACAGCAGACCCACCAGACTTGACAGAGGACTTGACATTTGAAGTACTACCTGTGATGCTCACAAGCCGAAAGGTACAACATCTTCGAAGCAAGGATATCCATTACATCAAAGTGCATTGGAAAAACCAAGATGTAGAAGAAATCACTTGGGAGGAGGAGAACGCAATGCGAAAGGAATACCCTAACCTTTTCGACGAACAAGGTACGTGTAAATTTTGAGGCCAAAATTTCTTTTAGGGGTGGAGGAGTTGTGAAACCTACATGCAAATTTCGGGGATGAAATTTCTTTTAAGGGTGGGGGAGTTGTAAGACCCGCACTCCATGAACCAGATCTAAACCTTTAATTCATGTCATAACAGGTCTTCCAATCATCATTGGGCTAGACGGGACGAGCGGATGAGAACCAAGTACGAAAATGAACTTAAAAATATGATATTTTTCATACCAGTTTATGGTACCAATTGATGGTACTGGTCGACCGGTATGTTTACGCCGGTAGACTAGTTAGATCTGAAAACGGATCTCTTCGGGTCCCGCTTTCCAAATCTCGAGCCTAGGGACTTTCCTAACGTAGGAAAACTTTCTAAACTCTATCATAGTCTATTTAAGGACCCTTAAACCTCCTTAAAACTCCCTGATTGATTCTCATAAACCCTAGAAAGGAGAAAGAGATTGAAGAAGGAGAAGGAGCTAAGACAGGTGGGAGAGGAGCCATCGTTGGATGAAGAACACCATAGTTGCGAACCAACAGTAAGTGCTTGAACTTTCCTCTAAGTTAGAATTATAGATGATTAATCATGAATTGATCAATACCATGCAAGGTAAGGTATTGATCTAAAACCCTTAAATTTGCCATCAAACCCTAATACAGTCGATGAACCCTAGATTCGCATTCTAGGCTAAGGATCATCGAAACTAGGACTTGAATGAAACATGAAACAACTATAACTCGTTGCTCAGGCCTATAATGCATAGGAGAAACCCTAGAACCAATAGGGGTTGACCAACGGAAGGCAAACACCAAGATTGGTGGTCTTTCGGAGGCATACCAGTCGCACCATATGCGACTGGTACTGCGATCGGTACCTCTTGGGAGCTGGTCTGTGAGGGACCGGTATACCATACCGGTCGCACCTTTCCCCACAGTGCAGTGACTGGTACCTGCGACCGGTTTACACTGTGAGGGGTATATTTTGATCCAGTTGATTTTTTGACCAACGTAAACCTTAAGAAACTAATTCTAATTCAACCCTAACATCGTGTAGGACCTTGTGATAGCAAGTTTGGATTCTGTTACGGGGAGCAAGCTAGCAATCAAGCGTCAGGTAAGGGAATCGGACCTAAAACCTAATAACTTAATAACAGTAAAACGTTCTTAGTAATTATGATTTTGTGGAATGGTGTTTGTGCATATTCGCATGTCATCTTTACTTTCAGTTATTATATTGTTCATGCATACTCGCTATGCTAGGATGTGATTGTTAGGCATGTGATTATTTTTATTGGTGTGTGGAATGAGAAGGGCCTGGGATCTGGGATCATTCCTCACACTAGCACATTTTTGTATCGTTTCTGTCTTAGCATGCTTGGTGCGGGTAGGGTATCAGGGAGAGGAAGTGGCACTGTGGTCTCCGGCCTGGTCACTAAACTCGAGCCCTATCTCTATACCGTAGGGAGCTGTGCTGGGATAGGGCCTACTTTGATGACATATAGGATTGGTTAGTTATGAGTCCAGTTTGCAAGCCCTCACCAATAGGGGCTTATGTGTTGGTATGGGTAGGGCATCAGGGGAAGTGTTGACGGTGTGTGAACCAGACACTTTAGCTCTATCTTTATTCCATGGTGGGTGCATGTGGGATGACAGTGGTGTTTGATCCATTGGGCGGATTCACACACTCGTGTATAGAAGTGTGGTGGCTGCCAATCCTTTCTATAACACATTATAAACTTAAAACCAGACCATAATGTGAATGTTATTCATGCATGTTATTTGTTGCATTGTCTGATTTTCTTACTGAGCTAAGTTGTGAGCTCACTCTTGTGTACACACTATTTTTAGATGTTGATGCAGGTTACACTGTGAACGATCATGGAGCATACAAATAAAAGTATAAGCATACAATTACGCATGAGACCTTACATAAAATCATTTTCAAGAGTATTCACAAAGAAAGACAAAACAAATTACACATTCAGATATATAAGAAAAAACTACAGAGATATCAAATAAGTTAAAGGATGGGATTATAAGCACAGAGACAGAATTTTACCAAACTCAATTTCACGCACACACCCCCCCCCCCACACACACACACACTGGGAAAAAATGAGAACTAACGTGTCACAATCTTTGAGGTAAGAAATTCAAATTTCAAAATTCAAAACGATGAGGGGAAGTGAGTGTACAAGAAGAGTTGGCCATTACAAGGGGTGATATTTGTAGTTACCATATGTTAAGGGCCTGTTTGATAAAACTACATATTTTAGATTTTATAGATTCTGACTCTTGAATTATTTTGGAGTAGAATCGTATTTGGTAAATCTGGTTGGATTCGAGTTCACACGGAGTGAACTAGATTCAAACTGAAAATCCAAATTTTAAGAGTAATAAAAATAAGTTATTTGTGTTGGAGCAATTTTTGAGAGAATAAAGAAAGTAAAATAGAAGTTCTCTTCTTTCACACTCCATTCTTGTTCACAAAACAAAGGTTTGACCATCACTGCCACCACCACTACTACCATCCACCACCCACCTCTGCCCCCACCCACCACCACCTCAACCACCACCGCCACACACCACCATCAAACCACATTTCCATCTGAGGTTGGATGGGTCAATCTAATCGAATTCAGGCTGTCCGATCATACCACAAAACACTAGCGATATTTCATCCTTTGGATCAAGTTATTTCTATTAGATCAACTGAAAGAAACAAGAGCGCATAGATCAGAATCTTCTCATGACTAACGTGTGTGTTGAGAATCAAGTCATTCCCTTGCCATATCTTCAAAAACGGCGTCACATTGTGTCGTATACCTAAATGTGACGTATACCTCCTAAAATCTCTTGGAAGGACATGTACATTGTTTCTATAGCTGATGCTTTGGCTAAAGATTATCAAAGCATAGGGTGTCTAACTTGGAATTAAATCATCTCCCGCCGCTAGAGACTTTCCAGCATGATCCAGCGGCTGGAGTTCATCCAGCGCAGATCCCAATACATTGGGATCTGTGTTGGATGAATTTCAGCTGCTGGATTCATGCTGGAGAGTCTCTAGCAGCTGGAGATGATTTCTACACATCTAACTTTGGGACTACCAATCCATATTTTGTCTTGTTTGATGTCTCTTCGGATGCGGAAGGACATCTTAGATTCTGATTTATATATTTTGGATCCACATCCTCTCCTCCCAAAGGTTCGGGAGGAAGGGCGGCAACCCCATTAGATAGTTGACACCTGGGGCTCGGGTGAATCCGAGCAGACAAGGGGGTGTCAATTCCAATCGAGGGCTCAGATTCACCTGAGCCCTAGGTGTCGGCCATCTAGCGGGGGTGCCGCCCCTCTTCCTGAACCTCTGGGAGAAGAGGATTTGGATACATATATTTTCCTCTTCTCGATTTGTCTCTTTGTTGAGGATCCAAATCCTCTCCTTCCAGAGGTTCGGGAGGCTGGGCGGCTACCATCAGCCAATGCTCGACACGTGAGTGTTGGCTGGATCCAAACCCTTCATCAGAGCCGATAAGGTGAGCCGACAGGGGGTGTCTGCTTATGCAAAGGCTCGGATGGAGGGCTTGGATCTAGTCGATACCCACATGTTTGGCATTGGCTGGTGGGAGTCACCCTCCTCCCTAGCCCCGGGAATGCTGAAGGTGGAATGTTAGATTGTTATTTTACCAAAAAAAAAAAATGGAATGTTAGATTGTTATGTATGTTGATTGTTTTTGTCGTGTACCAATTCTTGGACGTTAACTTTATATCTTTTATTGTTATTATTATTATAGTTGATTTTTATTATAAAAAGAAAAAAAGATAAATTATTATTACCACAACGGTATATTATTTTTTTCAAATGTCACAAAGCAATTACTCTGTCATGTGGATAAATAATGTGTTAATTTCAACTATTGGATAAAGAGAACGTGATCTAGATTCGTTACGGATCAAATTTCAAAATCTAATTAAATCAAATACCCCATTTTGTATAATAGTATGCAATTCATGTGTATTCAAGTATTTATATCTACACTTTAGCCATTATTATTGATTGTGTATTTTCCAATTCTGAGCATGAAGAGTTGGTATAGATTAAAAAAAAAACTGATGGTTTCGTGATAGGCTCTTTTGTTGTATAGAGAAGAAGTGTAGACTAATTACAATTATCGAGTGAAAAAAAAAAAAAAAAAAAAAAAAAACCACATAGACCAGCTTGAGAGTGTAACGGTTTCAATTGAAATTTTTTGTTTCATTTCCTTTGTCTCAGTTACAATTAGTGTTTTGGGGGAACGGGTGTGTGCAAGTATATTTAGATACATACAGGGCATTTGAGCCAACTTTGTGGCACATGACTCCTTGTTTGTCAAAGAATAAAAAATAAAAAATAAATAAAAAATAAAAAAAAAAGAGTAAAGAATTGGAGCTTAGAACTATTGCTGCTATGGCCTTCATAAGGTGAGGTGGTCTAGAGATGGGTATAGCTTGTGTTGTTGTTAGCTTGATTCCAATTGAGTCTCTCAATTCCCACAGAAATATTGGAGCTTTAAAACTTCCATTAAACATTTTCTGGTGTTACATCCTTGAATTCCCATTTGTCCAAACGTTTCTTGGTTTTCTCCACCTATAAAATGAGACCAAAATGCAAACACATAAACACATATTACAATCAATTAATATTTTGTAATGACATAAAATAATGCTTCAAATGATCAAACTTGGGACTGAATAACAAAGGGAAACTAGTCTAAACTTGTTGGAATTATATAGGAGAGAGTAGACCCTTCAATTTTTCCATTGAGATGTTATTACCCAGTGCAGAGAAAGGAGACAAAAAAAAAAATTGAATCCTGACTGAGGGGTAGATTCGAAAAACTTTTTCCTTATAAAGGATAATACTAAAAAAAATTTTCCTTAAAGAAACATAAATGAGAGCCTTTATTACCTCAATTTTCCAATCTGTTCGATATGTAACCCACAATAAAATGATGGCTTGCATTGCAGTGCCAGCAATCATCCCAGACCATATTCCCTACATTCAAATAAATTTAAGTAATAAGTGTGAAGCTATGCCATATTATAATATAGTGATGATGAATGCTTTAATCGGATTAAAAGAATTGAAACTTGAAGCATTGATACCTTAGCACCATATTTGAACTGAAAACCAAGAAGAGTTCCCAATGGAATCCCAACAATATAGTAGCATCCAACATTTACGTACGCCACAAATTTTTGCCAACCACATCCAACAGCCACACCTTCAGAAACAGTAACATTAAAACAATTAGATATACTCCCACACAGGTTAGCTTGGGCCTAAGTATCAGGCCCAAAGCATGGGTTGGGGGTCTTAAACAGCCTGTAAATTGCATCCCCTAATACATGTGATTGCTAAAATAAAATTTAATTGATACCTGAGAGCACAGGTTGGATCCCATTGAGGATGAGATTGATGGCCAAAAAGGGGCAGAGTTCAGAGACCGCATTGGCCACAGTTTCACCGGAAGTGAAGGCATAGCTAATCAAATGACGCAGTACCAACACGGCTATAGCGAGGATCACTGCGATTATGAATGATATGGAAGTTACCATCTTCACTGAGAAAGCAGCTGATTTTGGATTTCCAGCTCCAAGCTCGTTGCTCACCCTCACACTGTTAATCAGTGATCTCATGTTATAAATGGTTCCATATTATTACTTTCATACGTTAATAAATAATGTACAAAAATATAAAAGGAAAAAACACCAACCTTGCAGCTGCGTTGAATCCAATCGAGATCATGAGTCCCCACCCACTTAGAGTCATGCTGTACATCACATATTATACACATACAGTTTAGTTTACAACCAAAGAAATGTTAAATCACTTGGGAGATGAGAGGGAACAAGCTTTTGACTTACCAGATAGAGAGAGAATCCAAAGTCAACTGAGGGTTTTTGAGCAACCCGGCAAGCAAAACCAAAATTTGAAAGTACCAAGTCTCCAAGCACAGCATCACTGCCGATGAAGCTGATAGCTTAAAGAAGTTGGGCAATCCAGAGAAAGCTTCGAGGGTGAACCCGGTCCAGGTGTGCTTACAGCGTGCACTCTTGGTGATGTATATGAACTGGGCCAGCACTATGATCCACCACGACAGACTCAACACCATGGAAGCCCCAAACAATCCAAGCCCAATCTTGTAGACCACTACCCAGCTTAGCAACAGATGCACAAGCAGCGTAGCTATCGAGATGTAGGCGCTGGGGGCCACAATGCTCTGTGATTGGAGGAACTTCTGGATGGGAAAATTGGCTGCGTACGCGAAGATCTGAGGGATGAGGCCGTACACGAAAGTGGCAGCGGCGGATGCAATGGTTGAGGACTGACCGAATAGCATCAAGATATGCTTGGAGAAGATGTAGATCACTGTGAGTGGGAGCCCAGTCAGCATCAGAAGGATTGTTGATCTCTGTAGGTATATCCCCAGCATTTCATACTTTGATGCACCAAAAGCTTGCCCGCATAGTGTCTCCACTGTACTCCCCATTCCCAGCTGAACAAATAAATAAATAAATAAATAAGTAACATACATACGTACATACAAACGCAAAGACACCCATACATGTATGAGAGAGAGAGAGAGAGAGAGAGATTAATGAAAAATGAATGTCTTATATGAGAGTATACAGTGCACATACTAGGAGTCCGTAGGTGAAGATTTGGATGCCAGTGTTGCCGAGAGAGGCAGCTGCAAGGTCGAGGTTTCCGAGGTGGCCGGAAAAGATCTGGGTGGACATGGACATGAAATAGTTGATCATGTAGACCAACACTGCAGGGCCAGCGATTTTGAAGAGGAGCTTAAGCTCTATCAATGAGGCTAACCGCAGACGTTTGAAGGGGGGTGACTGGGTGTCTGATAGTACTCTTTCAAGCTGCTGGTTGCTCGCTTCAAGGTTGATAACTCCTCCTTCAACACTTTCCATCTCGTGTATTTTGCTACTGTGAATTGAGTATTGAGACCAAAGGCTGGTATTTATAATGTTCAACTGCTGACATATTGGATCGTGGAAGGGGTATTGACGTATTGGGTTCCTCTCTTCGTCCTCAGTTTTAGAAGAGGGACCCATACACCACACACTGTACAGCTGGCTAGTAAGAAGTGGGAACCGAGTTTCTCCCTCACGTCGTCTTTTTTCTTTTCGGGAGAGAAAAAAATGAAATAAAAAAAAATCTCACTCTCAAAGTGTATGCTACCTTACCTGTTCAAAGTCCTCCCTCGTTTTTTAGCTTAATTGTTTTTTTGTAAAATTTATTTTTAATATCTTTCTTTGTATTTTAATTAAAATATATAATGAAAAAAAACATACTTTATTATTTTATATGATAATTTGGTTTTTTTTTATTATTTTAAATTGAAACTTCCTAAGAGAATTCTCTCTGAACAAATGGCATAAGGTATGCCAGTGGGCTCTCTCTCTCTGACCAAATGACATAAAAAATTTTATAAAAAAAAAATAGTTTAAAAGCGCTCATATTTTAATAATGCGAGAGTCCAAAGAGAATTCTCTCTCACAAGTGGCATCAGGTATACAAGTGCGCTCTCTCTTTGACCAAATGCCATCAGAATTTAAAAAAACAAAAAATGGTTGAGAGTGCTCTTAATATTTTACAATGCAAGAGTACACAAGTACCCTAAATTGGGGGACCAAAATTGTTTTGGTCGGTTCTCACTTGACAAACCGAGAGCATGTAAGCCCCATTTTAAAAATGGAGTACGTGCACTTTAGTACACTATAATTATAATATGTTTTCACATAGATTGATCATTACAACACACTCCAGAGTGCATAGTTCCTCAAGTATAATCTAGCAGAGTTCCGTCTTAATTAGGTCATTTTCTCCTCAATCGCTTATGGGGATGAATTTTTATTGGGACATAACTAAGGTTCAACTAAGATCGGTGGATTTATATCAGTTTTGGATCTGATCGATATTTGATTCAATCCCGGATCCTAGTATGTTTAATATTATTTTAACGAGGATGAGACATGTATTGGATTTCCATTGGATCCATACATCGATCCAGATTCAGTTTTGAACACGGCCGATACCATATCCGACACCTCTATTTTTGGTTTTTGGTAGAATACTTGGATTTCAAACCATGGGCATGCCTGCTATGCGGCCATGCAGCCATGCCTCATTCATAGTATTAGAAAGTTCATTGTTCACACTCGGGGGTGGCAACAGACAGCCCCATGTTTGGGGATTTTCATCAGAGGCTCAGCACAACTTTTGTTTCTCATTTCGGGAGTAGGATCTATGGGCTAGTAATGCATATTGGAATCTTATATTCGTACACTAGCGAGAAAAATGGGAGTACAAGAAAAACTAAGAGCTCGTCACTTGGAGGAGAGAGAGGAAAGAGAAAATAAGTCCAAATTTCAAGGAAAAGAGAGATAGACATAAGCTCTATATTGGCTAACTGTGGACATAAGCTCTCTACCTGCTGAACCACATAAAGCTCTATCTATGTTCTTCTTTTTTTCTCTCTACTTTTTGTTTAAACCTATTTATCATGGGTAAGGCTAAATGTAATAAGGATTATAACATTTAACCTTATAACAATCCAACGAGTTTGCATTAAAAGAAATCATCATAGTTAGGAGATATTTTTGGTTTTTCATTTAGGGACTGTTGCAAATCTGACAGTGACTATAAGTAGAATTTCCCATTTATCATAATATGTAGGCATTCTTTATTCTTTCTATCTTTTTGACTCACAATAAATATATATATATATATATGGAACCTTATTGTCATTCACATGAATGATGTGGTTGCATACAACAAAATATATTAGAGAGTGTTCAAAGTTATCTCGCATTGACTGAGTTTGGGATCTTGGATGCTGTCATATAAATATTAGTTTTCTCCCCCTAATAAGTTTGTACTCTTAAAGAGAATGGGGATGTGGGAGAGCATAAACATTCACTTCTTCTCATGCCAATGAAGAAAAAAAATACCTTAATAAAAGAATATTTGTTATATTAAAAAAGCCCACCATATTGTTGGTCAAATTTCAGCACAAATGAGCATTCTATGTCAAAAGTCCAAAGCTATAGAAATTATGAAGGTGCGAATGGCCTCCACCATTATCATTAGAGATTCTATTGCAAGAACTTTGAACCATTATTTGAACCCACATTGAGTTGAGTACTTGACTATGAGTTGGCTGTGAGAATTCTTATAACCTAGATGCCTCCACGTCTATCTATCACAAGTTACATTCATCATTCATACACATATACACACATAGGCACACTATATACACACATGTGCGCATAGAGAGAGAGAGAGAGAGAGAGAGAGAGAGAGAGAGAGAATAACAACTACCTTGAACAATAAAATTGATACAAATAAGAGTACAAAAGAAAATAAATATGAAAGAAAATGCATATTTGAGAGCCATAGTTAGGAAAGTGGTCTGATCATACTATAATAATAATAATAATAAATAACTTGATCATATTCTGAAATTTCATAATTTTTCATTAACATTGCGGTCCAAGCTAGAGCACTTAATTATCTTATATCATAGCACAATTTTTTTTTTGGCATACGTCAATATTCTTACATTATAATTTATCTTTTTTATTATTGCTGTATGTAAACATTCTTACTTTATTCATTTAAAAATATTATTTTAATTGCTGTCCATGAATATACTTTTAAGGTTTTAGATAAGGTCTGGAAAAACCCAATGGTTCGAAAAACGTTACGACTCCAATATTAATGGGTCCTTGGTCATCAACACTGCTTTTAATTGGTGGGCTGAGAAAATAAAAATTATTCACTGTTCGTTATGCTCCTCCATGAAGACTCCCGATTTCAGGGTTTTCCTACTTTATATAAAGGATGCACGTTATTAGTGGGACGGGTATCTACATTTTTTTTTTTTTAAATAAACTCTTTCAGTTATTCACCCCAGACGACTAAAATCATGAATAAAACTATTGAAATGATGGAGCAGGAAAAACCTTCATAGTAGGGTAGGGATCCATTACTCGGGATGTCATGTTTGAAGCCTAATATTGTCTTAAGCCTGGATATATTGTTCAATTTGTTATGGTTTTCAGGAGTTCCGTTAGTCCAAAATTTTTAAGCGGTTTTACTGAGGTTAATTTTATATTTTCTAGGTTTAGGGTTTCCTTATATATAAGGTGTAATCTAATAAGGAAAGCATTGAGCATTACAATTTCTTCGTTGATATAATTGATAAGAGACTGTTCATTTTGTCATAAATGTAACCTATACACATTGTGTAGATGTATCATGTAAAATCATTTTAATGTATTCTCTCATTTTTCTTTTTATTATTGTTCTTTGGCATTATTAAATCATAACTATGGAGAGAGAGACCTATATTTAATCACTTGCACAACTGATAATAAATCACTTTCCATCTCAACCGCAACTTCATAAAACCAAACAAGCAATGCGTCCAAATTAGTAACCTATCAGTATTAAAAGAGAGGCAAAAATGAAACAGCCATCATGATTAGTTCCTAAAAATACCCCACTAACAGAGGCCCAGGTTGCCAAGCCCCAACGACCAATCTAGGGAAATGGCCTTTACAATTAAGGGTGTTATGGCCTTCATAAGGTGGTCTAGAGATGGATTGCTTTTGTTGTTGCAAGTAGCTTGATGGAAATTAGGCCCCACCATAGAAATACTATTACATATACTCCATAGAATTTTCATCTCGAATTCTCTTGTGCTACTTCTTGTAATTTCCATTTATCCAAGCGTTTCTTCGCGTTCTCCACCTTCCAAGTAGCACATGTAAACACAAAATAATAATAATATAATATATTAAAGTGTCATAAAATATAAAGAAATATTGAAGATAGCTAGAGCTATAGTCAGAAGTTCAGTCCTCAACTATTGATATGATCACACCTTTAAAATACGTGCCTTAAAATAAGAAAATTTATATGTTAGTTATTTTATTAGGAGAATAATTTGAGTTGAACTAGAGTTTCAATTTAATAAAATGTAGTTTCCATATTCTAGAAGGTTGAATTTTGAAGTGTTAAACATATGGTAGAAGACATAGGGTGTTTATGAATTGGCTTAATATAATGGCAACCACCAAACTCAACCCGTGTAATGGTCAACTCTTCTTCTTTGGTTAATGAGTTTTGACATATGAAAGTTTAGTACTATTCTATTAAAAGTCATTGACATATGAAAGTCTAATATTATTCTATTAAAAGTCCAATCAATGACTACCGTTATGAGTTTTGCGACATGTATTTTCGACAGCTTCGGAAACACTTTAAAATAAGCTTAATATATTCCAGAACAAGTGTTATTATAAATGCAGAATAATACTAAGGGAACATTTGACCAATTGATATTCTGAATTGGCATGTCAGTTCAAATGTGCTTTTTATCCACTCAAATAATAATAATAATAATAATAATAATAATAATAATAATAATTTGTATGAGAGATTAATATATTGATTTTAAGGATAATAGAGTTGGGATTCAAATCGTCCCCTCCTTGAGATTCAGGAGGAGGGGCGGCGATCCCATTGGATGGTCGCCACGTAGAGGTCGGATGAATCCGATCCTTCTGTTTGAGTTGACACTCCCTTGTAGGCTCAGTTTATCGGCTCGAACGGAGAGATGGGATGATTCATCCGACTTCCACGTGGTGACTATCCAATGGGGTCGCCACCCCTTCTCCCAGATCTCTGGAAAAAGAGGATGTAGATCCATAGAGTTGTTATTGTTGTCAATCTACTCTATCAGTTGTGTAATACACACAGCTCATTGTCTGATGACGTTTGGAAATGATTGGTAGTGATTGGAAGTAAGAGAGTGCACATGCAATGATATGATAGTTTAACTGTGAGGCGGATGAATCCAAACATATACAGTAATGAACGAACGTGCATCAAGAATGATACACACGTGCAAGACACGCTGCCACATTGCTATCCCCTGTGCATAGCCCTGCAAGCCCTATCATTTTGTTGGTCTTCAAAAATCTTCTAAGGCATAGAATGCATATTTACTGCTATACAAAATTATAGGAGAGATGCACCTCTTGGTTACAATCGACAATTGTTGTTAAAATTGGTCATAGACGCCATTTGGGGCAAAGGTTAAGGGCATTTTCAAAAATTCAAGATTTATATTGCCTAGATCCATTGGCATATGTAAAGTCAAGTGTATCAATTCCAATCCAACGATGGAGAAAAATGCAAGCTCAGCGCGCAAGAGGTCAGCAGTGTTGATTCTAGCACAAGATCTCTCATTGGTCCGTGCATCGAAATCTCGTACATCACTCCACACAAGAAAGTCATGAGAAGATTCTGATCTATGCACTCTTGTTCCTCGCCGTCGATTTGACGGAAATAACTCAATCCAAAGGAAGAAATATCAGCCGTATTTTGTGCTACGATCGGATGGCCTGAAATCCGTCTGACTGACCAAACCATCTGTTGACCGAAGCATGGTCTAACGGTCTAATCAACCCTTGTAATGGCCAACTCTACCTCCTATGATTAATGGTTTGGAAATATGAAATTCTAATATTATTCTTTTAAAAGTCAATCTATAATTACCCTTATGACTTTTGCCACCTATATTTTTAAAACTTCGGAGACACTTCAAAACAGGTTTAAAAAAATTCCATTTAAAGAAAAAAAAAAAAAAAAACTCCCCTAACCTAAATGCAGAATGATACTAAGGAGATGTTTGACCAATGCTGGTTCTGTCTTGGAATTGTCAATTGATCGAACGTGCTCTTTATTCACTCTAAATTTTTCTCTCTTTTTTTTTTTTTTTTTTTTTTTCAATGTGGGGATCCAATCTATACTTTCCTTTCAATGGAGAAAGTTAAGTATGAAAACTAATATATTAATTTAAGAATGTAACTACATCATTAATGATTGAGGGCGGAAGCTAAGATGATTTGATTTTAACATTTCTCCATGTAATAATCATTGAAATGATGAACTTCGAACTGTATTCCAATAGGAGACTAGTCTAATTTGTTTAAAGACAATTGAGAGACTTACCTCCTTCTTCCAATCTGTTCGATATGTAATCCATATTAAAATGGTTGTTTGCATTGCAGTCCCACCAATCATCCCAGACCATATTCCCTACAATCAAATAAGGCCTAAACATTATCATATTAGAAAACTGAGAACCTTAGGAAGTATCTCCAAATCCTTACTATGGAGAGATTTCTCTTTATTAGTAATAACAGTGAATACATGCAAACTTTGAAGCATTCATACCTTAGCACCTAAGTTGAATTTAAAACCTAGAAGAGACCCTAAAGGGATCCCAATAATGTAGAAGCATCCCACATTAACGTACGCCACAATTTTTTGCCAACCACACCCAACAGCCACACCTTCACAAACAGTAATATCACGTTAAATCAATTAGAGATACCGTTTGAGTTGAGAGAGAGAGAGAGAGCTTGAAAACCAGGCTCGGTCTACCCAAGCCCACAAAACCATACCTGTGTTTAGAAGGCTATGGGCCTTAGATTTCTTCAATAAACTCCTGGCCCTGGCCCAGCCAGTACGGAAGCAGATTGGATATAGAAATAGCATGGGCTCAGCCTGACCCGATACTCTGTACTTGTAATATTTTGTTTATGTGTAATATTGCATATGCATATGCATATTTTAATATTATATTATGTATTTAATTTTTATAAACACCTATTATAACTAAGATTAGAAGAAATAAATAATTTTATGATTCAGCGAGGACTGAACCATAAACTACCTACTTGAAATGCAAATAAATAACATTATTCAAAACAAGTAAATTTGGTCCTCATTATCAGGCCTGAAGCCTGAGCTGGGCTTGCACGAAGCTCTTAATTCATGGCCAGGCCCGGTAAATTGTATGATACATGTAAGTAAAAAAGGAAGTACAGACTAGCGGTATATACTTCTATCTCTATCTTTCTCCCTTGAAATCCATGCCCTTTTCTCTCTCCTCCAAGTGACCGGCTACTTGTCCATCCTGTATTCCTATTTTTACTACTACCATATAAAATTCCAATATACCCCCGCTAGTATGTAGATCCCTCTCCCTTTATGTAATTGTTCTAGTAAAATTCAGTGGATACCTGAGAGCACAGGTTGGATCCCGTTGAGGATGAGATTGATGGCCAATAAGGGACAGAGTTCAGAGACTGCATTGGCGACAGTTTCACCAGAGGTGAAGGCATAGCTAATAATATGACGCAATGCCAACACAATTATAGCGAGGATCACTGCAATT
The DNA here is from genome assembly GCA_028583415.1 of Protea cynaroides. Lineage (NCBI taxonomy): Eukaryota > Viridiplantae > Streptophyta > Magnoliopsida > Proteales > Proteaceae > Protea > Protea cynaroides. The sequence goes on along the minus strand of CM053266.1, from coordinate 61,271,786 downwards.
ATGAATGACACGGAAGTCACGATCACCACTGAGAATGCGGCTGATTTTGGATTTCCTGCTCCAAGCTCGTTGCCCACCCTCACACTGTTAACCAGCGCTATCACATTAAATTCATATTTATGGACATTTAAATGTAACCCTGATAGAATATTTAGACTGTATTTGGTATGCATTCTTAGAATGTGTTCAAGTCAGGAACACATTCTGAGATGACCAAAACAGTGTTTGGTTTGCATTATCATTCTTCAATCATGGAATGAGTTAAGAGAAAGCAGCATTCTGGAATACTCTCTATTGCCCATTCTGTATTTATGCCCAGAATAGAAACGTCTCGTTCTTAACCCATTCACCCTATTTTAGTAATGTATTCTCCATTATAAGAATAAATTTATAAGAATACATACCAAACACAGCCTTAAAATGCAGAGAAAATTGATCTACTATAAATAAATAATTGGAGCCCGATTCTGACAAGGGGGTATGGTATGAGGATAGAAATCATTTACTGTCGACCTGTGGACTGCCAAGGGTCTGATTTCAACCGACACACATACTGATGTATTGGTATGCACATTGGCTGAACTCCAGCCTTAGGATCAGCTGCAGTTCCCACTTGTCGCAAGAAAGGATTTGAATCCATGGTACGAACCCTTCTAACATGCTCACTTTAAATGCCAACAACTGTTTACGTGTCAAGTTTCAACATCAATAGAACTTGTCATGTGACTAAATATGGTTTTGAATAAAATCCAAAAGTATGGGAGAATGCACAATAATAGTGGGAATACCATATATTTGCATGGATTACATAGAATTCATGTCAATATACGAGAGAACAGGTTCTAAAACTGTGGGCCTGAGGGAATAAATTCCCATCACGGACGTGTAAAATTCAGTTTCTTTAAATTAAACTTATACCAAACTAAAGAAGAATATAAATGGAAAAATCCCGACCTTGCAGCTGCGTTGAATCCAACCGAGATCATGAATACCCATCCACTTATTGTCATGCTGCACATCAAATAAATATTATAGTATTAATACACTTTAGTTTTTAATCAACGGTCCTGTATCCAATAGGGGAATAATTTTGATATTTAAAAGAAATAAGACACTTGGTTACGGATTGAGATCCTCTGTAGTGAGGCCATCCCTATAGTGAGGTGTAGTGAAGACCCCATCCAGTCAAAGTGGATCTGCATGTATCCCAATACATTTTAAGTGAATCGGGATACATGCCCAACTACTTTGAATGGATGAGATCCTCACTACATAGGTGTCTCACTATAGAGGATCTTTTTCCCCCGATTACAAGGAGATAAAGCCTTCGATAGAACTTAGAAGGATAGTTAATTTTTTTTTTTAAACTTTATTCCATGGGTCGGTTTATATGTAACCAATTCAGTACCCGAAAGTAATCCTTCTTTATTATGTCCGGTTTCTATAATTGAGGATAAAAATATTAAACCAGTTTTTCATGCATACTTACCCGTTATAATGAGTTTTCTTAATGGCCCAATGAGTGTGCTTTAAATTGAACTGGTTATAAGAAACCTTGTAACCAATCATAATAAAAACTTAACCGTTCTTTCCCTTTGTTTTTTTTTTTAAATGTTTGGTAACAAAAAACTAAACCAAACAAAAAACTTAACCATCTCATCTGCTTAAGGTCTCTTTGATATATATTATAGAATTAACTATATAACACTTTATGACATATAATGGTTTGGTATGATTTATGGTATTTATTTATTTTAAAAAAAATTAAAATAATCCAAAATCTACCAATAGATTAGAAAATATTTATCATTATTATGATAATATTATTATTTCTGATTTATAATTTATTCTCATAATTGATTTTATAAATGATTCATAAACATAAATATAAATTATACCAAAAATAACCTAAATTACTTGAAAGTTGATCAGTGATCATCGAGAAAACAGTTAACTAGATCAATTGGTTCGGTGATCGATTCATGTCAACAGGGTTCACGATATTCTGCGATGAGAGAGATGAGAGAACCAAGCTTTCAGTTTTCACATACCAGATGGTAAGAGAATCCAAAGCCAACTGTGGGTTTGGGAGCAACCCAGCAATCAAAACCAGAATCTGAGTGTACCAAGTCTCCAAGCACAGCATCACCGCCGACGAAGCCGATAGCTTAAAGAAATCGGACAACCCGGAGAAGGCTTGGAGGCTGAACCCGGTCCAGGTATTCTTGCAACGTTCACTCTTGATGATGTATATAAACTGAGCCACCACTATGATCCACCACGACAGGCTTAACACCAAGGAAGCCCCTAACAAGCCAAGCCTGATCTTGAAGAGCACCACCCAGCTTAGCACCACATGCACAAGCAACGTAGCAGTCGATATGTAAGCACTGGGGCCCACAATACTCTGTGATTGCAGGAATTTCTGAATAGGAAAGTTGGCTGCATACGCGAAGATCTGAGGGATGAGGCCATACACGAAGATGGCAGCGGCCGATGCGATCCTTGATGACTGGCCGAGAAGCATCAAGATAGGTTTGGAGAAGATGTAGATGATTGTGAGTGGGACCCCAGTAAGCATCAGAAGGACTGTTGATCGCTGAAGGTATATCCCTAGCATTTCACACTTTGATGCACCATAGGCTTGCCCACACAGGGTCTCCACTGCACTTCCCATTCCCAGCTGAACAATTATAGCAATAAGTTAATATATGGTTAATATATATGAGAATAGTTCGTCATATATTTATGTCCTCTTTGAGATTCAATCACAGTTCATATTCAGTGGGTCCCATATTTTGATGGTATAGGTCCCATACTTTGATGGTAAGTCCCAGATCATATGGATGGCGATTGTATCCCATGAAAAATATATGTGATAATAACGAAGAACAAATATCTTATATATGTTAACAGTATACATACGAGGACGCCATAGGTGAAGACTTGGATGCCGGTGTTGCCAAGGGAGGCAGCAGCAAGCTCAAGGTTACCGAGATGGCCGGATAAGATCTGGGTGGACATGGACATGAGATAGTTGATCATGTAGACAGCCACTGCTGGGGCAGCTAGGTGGAAGAGGAGCTCCAGCTCTTTCAATGAGGCTAACCGGAGACGTTTGAGCCTGGGCAACTGCGTATCTGATAGTAAACATTCAAGCTGGTTGCTCTCCTTATGGATGACTCCTTCCTTCACACTTCCCATTTCCTGTATTGTGCTATTGTGGCGGGTAGGACTGAAGAGTATTGAGACGAACTCTGCTATTTGTAATGTTCAAATTGTTAAACAGAGAGAGAGAGAGAGAGAGAGAGAGAGAGAGAGAGAGAGAGAGAGAGAGAGAGAAATTGTTTCCAAAACTAAAGTAGTTCATTTTTTTTCTGAATTTTTCCTTCTAAAACTCTAAACTAGTCACGATAAGGCTAGAGATTTCAATTGGAATCTTGACGTTGCGCCATCAATATTCTCGTGATACTGCCAAACACTCTTTGGACCTGAACATGGATTCTTTTTATCACATATTTATTGGGTAACCGTGAAAATCACAGTATATAAAGATAATTTTGGTATTTAAAATGAAAAAGATGAGAGAGTTTTGCACTTATCTAAGGGACACAGATTGTGAAAATCAACAAGAGTCATATTGACACTGGATTGGTGTAAGAGTAGAAAAATCCATTTTTTATTTGCAAAGGCAAAGGCAAAAAGGTGAGTTTTTTTCCCAGTTTTATCCTATGTACTACATAGGTTGGATGGGACATGCATAATGTATTTTAGTATGTTTTCTCTCAATCTTGACTCCCAAATCTGATCAACCCAACTAACTCAATTAAGCTTTCCCAACAATAGTACAGCATCGGTATCACGCACCCTATTTCATAGCTTTTTGCCACTTTTTCTCGGTAGGTAATTTTCAACCTGCCCCTTGATTTTTTTTTTCTTTGGACACGGAAAGCCCATTGTAAGGCAAAGGTAGGCTTGAAATGGTCTTCTCCCAAGGGTTTAGGAGGAGACTCGGCTGTCATCAGTCGATGTCTGACATGTGGACTTTGATTGGATCTGAGTCATCCAACCAGTGCTGGTGCATAAGCCGGCATCCTCTCTGCGTTTTATCTTATCAAATGGTTGGACGACTCGAACCAACCGACAGTCACGTGTCAAGCATCGACTGATTGTAGCCTAGTCTCCTCCTAAACCCCTGAGAGGAGACAATTCGAATCCGCAAAGATTTATTCACCTACACAGGCAAAAAATAAGTTTACAAAGCTTTGCAACGAAACTAGGAACATGATCGATGACCCAAAACTCATTTCCAAAGACCAAAAGGACCACCTAGTTAAACTATAAGCAATTTTGTTTTACTAGGTGTTAAGGATAAGGATAATTGAGTCAACTATCCTATCCTCAAATCTAATCTCCTTGTAATCTTCATGCAAATATATTACTAATAATCTGAAAAGAAAAAAAGAATACAAAGGCACCTGACAATTCCCAGAGAAAAAAAGAGATAAAGGGAGACTACCTTTCAGAATTGTAAGGCTCTTTTGGTATAGTTTATATTTATATTTATGAGTTATTTATAAAATCGTTTATGAGAATAAATTATGAATTATAAATAATAATCATTTAATACTATTAGACATAAATAAGTAATAATAGATTATTAAAATAATAATAAACACCTTCTAACATATTGGTAGATTTGATATTATATAAATTTATTTTAACTATAAATAAATACTATAAATCATATTAAACAACTACATATGTCATAATATATTATATAATTAATTCTATAATACATGCCAAACAGAGCTTAAACTATAAACAACTACATTAAGATTTCTAAAAAGATAAGCAACACCTTAATCATGAGGAACAGTTGATACTACAAACAGTGGTTGTTCCCACAAAGATAAGAACCATATAAGAAAGTAAGTGGACGATGACACGCCAAATCCCATAGCTAAAGTCCCTCTAATGTACACCATATTACCTATTCTTAACAGTGCATTTAATTGCTTTATTGTACAATATACATGCCCTAAAGGTTTCAAATCTTAATTCTATTTTTTCTTTTTTTTGGTGAAAAAAACGTTTTACCAAAGCAAAATTGTAATTAAGCATATAAAAAAAAAAGGCAAAATTGCAATTCAAAAAAATAAAATAAAAAAATTGTGTTCTTTCGTTTTGGTCAGTACATTTTTCTATTGATTTTAGATAAAACACATATTAGACTTGGATTTGGAATCTTTCGCATCAAAGGTTCTTGATGCTCAAGATCTTCCAAACCAGTGGGACACCGCACTATGACTGCTGGCACTTCAAGGCCCAGAAATCGCATGTTCAACCTTAACAGGCCACATCCGGGTGTTCCTCTTGTGGGTTGTTTCCCCTTCCCCTACCGATGAGAATGCAAAAGTTGAATATGTGTACATATTGTTAACATCCCCTCCTCAAGTGGGTAGAGTTTGTTGACAAAAACCTAGCTTGCATACTAGAAATGAGAATGGACCATGACCAAGGGCTTTAGTAAATGCATCAAACCGTTGAAGAGTAGTACTTATATGTTGAGGTTGGATAAGCCCACGCAGGATTTTTTCCCTGATGAAGTGGCAGTCCAATTCGATATGTTTGGTTCGTTCATAAAATACTGGGTTAGCAGAAATGTGCAATGCGGCTTGGTTATCACAATAAACTGATATCGGAAATGGATGTGAAAGGCCCAAATCCAAAAATAACGACTTTAACCAAGTTAGTTCACATGTAAGCACAGCAAGTGACTGGTATTCGGCTTTAGAGGAAGAGCAAGAAGCCGTATGTTGTTTCTTTGTTTTCCAAGAGATAGGACACAAACCGAAAAGACATATGTATCCCGTTGTCGACCGTGTAGTAAAAGGACAATTGGCCTAGTTGGAGTCACAATATCCAGATGGTACCAAGTTTGGTAGAAGAAGTCATATGGAGACCAAGTGAAAGGGAGCCCTTCAGATATCTAACAACCTGAGTTGCTGCAGAGAAATGAGGTTCACGGGGGGCATTCATAAACTGACTTAAGATGTGAACCGAAAAACACAAATCCGGTCTAGTTACGGTTAGATAAATGAGACGTCCTATGAGCCGACGATATGAGTAGGATCTTCAAGTAATGAACCGGTTTCAGTATCCAACTTTAAATTCTGGCCCATGGGAAATGAACTTGGTTTAGCTCCAAGTAACCCAGAATCTTTGATGATATCAAGGGCATATTTTTGCTGAGTTAAGAGAAGACCATCGAAGTAGTGAACGACCACAATACCCAGAAAAAATGTGAGAAGGCCCAAATCCTTAATTCGAAAATGAATTTGCAATTGCACTTTGATAGAACTGATATGGGCTTCAGAGGATCCGATGATGATTATATCATCAACATACACCAGAATCATGGTATGCACATGCCCATTTGTATAGGTAAACAAAGAGGTATCTGCCAATGATTGGAAAAATCCCAGTTGGATCAGTGCCTCTAGAAATTTTAAATTACATTGTTTTGGGGCTTGTTTGAGCCCATATAATGATTTTCGAAGCTGGCAAACTATATTGGGCGGAATCTGTGATCCTCTATGTCTATAACTAGGAGATAATGTCATGTATACTTCTTCATGTAGATCCCCATGAAGAAACGCATTCTTTACCTCTAATTGATAGAGATTCCACTTATGATACGTTGCTAAAGCAATTAAACACCGAACGGTAACGAGCTTTGCAACTGGGGCAAAGGTATCATGAAAATTCAAACCTTCCATTTGATTGTAGCCCTTGGCGACAAGCCGGGCTTTATACCTTTCAGTGGATCCATCAGCCCATCTTTTTATTTTGAAGATCCACTTACAGCCAATGGGTTTCTTTCCAATAGGTAAGGATTCAATAAACCAAGTATTATTTTCATCAAGATCTCCTCATTCATGGTCTTTTCCCACAAAGGATTTTTAGATGCTTAAGTATAAGAAGTTGACTCATCCTCACTACATAAACTGGTTAGAAATGACTTATAGGCACTATTAGAGGAAAAAACAAACATGAGGTTGAATAGGATACGGATTACCAGGAGCAAGAGATGGGATTGAACTAGAGATGGTGATGGAACTACATACAAAATCCTTTAATTTGAGGGGAGGATTACAAATTCTGGTTGAATGTCTAGTTGCAAGTACAATAGATGATGGAGGGTCAGATGTAGATGGAAAAGAAGGATAATTGGAATCAGATTCATTGGAACCAGAAAATGGAAGATGAGAAGGAGATGATATTGTGGCATTAGGGAAAGGAGGTGAAGGATCATAGGAGGCAGGAGGTGGACTAGGAAGCAAACTGTCATTACCAATAGTAAGCGGAAGAGGTAGCACCGAAGGAACAGACTCTGGGACATCCGAATATATTGGAGAATTTGTAAAAGGAAAAATTGTCTCATGAAACACAACATCCCGACTTACAAAAAATTTCCCTGTAAAAAAATCATACACTCTATACCCACGATGAGTTATAGAATACCCAACAAATATACACTGACAGGACCTAGAAGCAAACTTATGCTTATGAGTTGTGGGATCTTTTGCAAAACAGAGAGAGCCAAAGACTCTTAGGTGATCATAAGGAGGGGGTTTAAGAAATAGGAGTTCATATGGAGACTTACCAGAAAGCGAACGAGTTGGAAGGTAGTTGATAAGATAACAGACTGTTAAAATGCACTCACTTCAGAATTGCAGAGGGAGATGAACTTGAAAATGAAGTGCTCTAGTAACCTCTAATAAATGTCTGTGTTTCCTTTCAACGACTCCATTTTGCTGTGGAGTAAAAACATGTCAATTGATGAATAACACCCATGGAAGAAAAAAATGACTGAATTGTGGAAGACAAAAATTCTGTACCATTGTTAGTGCCTACAAATTTAATGGTGGCTGAGAATTGAGTAATTACCATTCAAAAGAAATTTGGAAGAATAAAACTAACATTAGGTTTATTTTTAGAAAATGTACCCATGTTGTGCTAGTACTATCATCAACCAAAGTTACAAAATAATGGCATCCAGAAAGAGAGGCCACCAAATAAGGGCCCCAGACATCATTGTGTATCAGTTCAAAGGGAAAAGAGGACCGAGAGGTTTTCACAGGAAATGGATTCCGAGATTGTTTGGCTAGTGGACAAACAGTACAAGTATCAATGTAGGGTTGTATATGTGGGAGAACAAATGACTATGAAGATGGGTGTCCTAATCTACAGTGCCAAGTATGGGTAGAAATAGAAGAGGTTAACACTACTGGTTGTGATGAAGCTTCAAAATAATACAGTCCATCACACATTTGTCCCGTTCCAACCACCATCCTCGTCGACAAGTCCTGAAAAACACAAAATGAAAGGAAAAAAGTTACAGAGCATTGCAAGGTAGTGGTAATTTGACTCACGGACATCAGATTAAAAGAGAAAGTTGGAACATGAAAGACATCCTTAAGATGCACCCGAGAAGAAAGCCTATGACTGCTCGTGTGAGTGATAGGATATGTAGTCCCATCTGGGAGAGTAACAGGAGGAAATGCAAGAGAAGAAACAGGGGTTTGAGACTGACTAGAAAATAGAGAAAAATGATGAGAAGAACTAGAGTCTATCACTCAACTATTGGTAGAAGAAACAACAGAGAAGTAGTGATTTATACTTGCAAAGGTAGCAGAAGAAGAAGTACCATTTAAGAAGTGCATGAGCTGTTGATACTGGAGAGGTATAAGAGGAGGAAGAGGAAAGCCACTTGGGCTTGTATCAGACGAACCAGAATTGAGTTAATCCACTGGCGTGACAGGATCTATTGTTAATGGATCAGAACTACCTTGAGATGCCATGTTCCTCTGAGGATTGAACCGATTATACCGTGGCTGCCGATGAGCAGAAGCTGGGGGAAACCCATGAAGTTCATAATAGGTGTCCTTGGTGCGCCCATATTTGTTGCAATGAGAGCACAGAGGGCGACGATTACCACCATTTCTTGAATCAGTGGACTGAACAGAACCACCATTGTAAGGTTTGGCAAACTGGCCACTAGTTCGTGGATACCCTGGAGTGCCTTTGTTTACTGCACATGCAATATTCTCAGGGCTAACATGAGAAGTATAAAGACCACGTTGACGTTCTTCTTGAAGCACCAGTGAGTAGGCTTTTGCCGCAGATGGTAAGGGTGACTCAAGATGTAAGTACGAACATTACTCAAGGAATCATTCAATCCCAGTAGGAATTGATATACCTGTTTAGTTTGAACTTGCTCCAGAAATTTCTTCATAATGTCACAGGTACACTTAGCAAGAAAGCCACACAAACACTCTGGGATAGGACTATATGACCTTAACTCATCCTAGAAATTCTTCAGAGACGAGAAATACTCAGAGATAGTCAACAAATCTTGCCAAAGAAGTGAAATCTATTGCTTTAACTCGTATTTTCTTAGACCACCCCCTTGAGAGAACCGATTTTCTAGTTCCAGCCAAAGGTCTCAAGAGTTCTTTGCATATAGCACCGCACCTTGAAGATTCTTTATCAAGGAATTATATATCCGAGATATGACCATTCTGTCACTCTGATCCTAGGCAATGGCAAAAGTTGGATCAACAGTTGACACCAGACAATCAATAGTGCCATCGATGAAGGAACACTTGTTCTTTGCCCCAAAGCAAGCGCCTCATAGCACGTTTCTAGGACGAATAATTCGTGCCATCCAATGGTTGAGTGACTAAAACCTGACCAGGGTTATCTGATGCATACAGAAGCAGAGGAGAGGGGAAAGTAAAACCAGACATTGTAGAAGTGGTGGGTGTAGACATCTTGAAAACCTAACACCAAACACTGAACTGAACAGAGACAGGAACAGGAAATTTCAAGAATAGAGACAAAATTTCAAGAACACTGAACTGAACAATTAAAAGAAATTACAAGGACAGAGAGGAAATTTCAGGACCAGAGAAGAAATTTCAAGAACATCAAACTGAATGAACCATCTCCAAGAACATCGACAGAGAAGAAATTTCAATAGAGAAATTTTAAAGCAAACTCAAGACAGATCTAACAGACTAAAAACAAGAACTCAGACTAGACTCCAATAAATTACAAAGAGATTTTAGCTTTCTTCAAGACTCACCAATAACATATTTGATGCCAAACAGAGTAAGAAACCACAGATCCAAACTAGAAAACCTCACTAATTACAGATGTAACACTAGATCTGAGAAGAACCTTGCACAAATACAGATCGAGAAAACCAAGTGATGGTAGGGCCATAGCTCTGATACCACGTCAGACAGGAACAAAGAGAGCAAGAATATTTGAGAGATTTCAATGATCTGTTTCTTATTACAACTGAAGAGAGATACAAGACTTATATAGAAAATTAAATAAGTCTATTTGCTAACATACAACAGAACCTATACTAACAAATGTGCACATTCTTTACTACATTTGAACACGCATACATATTGTTAATATATCTTTCCCTTATCAAGTTAGGAAAAAAAAATGGGCCGTGAGGGGGAAAGCACCAGAGCAGTATACAAAAAAATCAAGAATGCCCTCATTGACTTTCAAAGCAACCAACCAGACTTATAAAAATAGATCTTTTTAATCACAAATATCCTCAACAAAGTTTATCTTTAAAATTTACTTCCTAACACAGAAGGCAAAAAAAGAACTTTTTTAGGGGGATTAAAACAAATAACTAAAGTGCACCTGATGAAATCATCCATGATCATATCCTAAGCAAGGAAGACTGACTATTTGCCACAATTTTGCCTCCGCATACTGATAACGATAGCAACTCATACAATAGTCAACAATCCGTTTCAAATTTCAAATAATTTTTAATTATGTGAAGCGCAAGTTTATCTGTGGGATCTGTTGATCCCAAGTCACACTCTGATATCCATAGATATCCTTATATCTCTCTAAATATATCTGTAGAGTTTTAAATTCTGTAAATTCTTCTAAAATCTCTCTAGAAAATACTAGAATGATAGTGTAATATATATATATAGGGAAAATATCTATCACACCCCCTGTAGCTTATCGTAATCTCACCCACCCGCCATCCTTTGTGATAATATCCCTAACACCCCCTGAAGACACCCAAACCTTGTTTAGACACTAAAAAGACTTTTTTTTACCCTCAAAACTTCACAATTTCATTTTTATATTTTCTTTTTGTATTTTTTTTATTTTCCTTTCCCTTCTTCTTCTTTTTTTTTTTTTTCAACTTTACCTTGTTTATTGGTGAAACTCCGTCGCCAAGGTGTCCTGGCTAGAAGATCGCTCATCGGTAAATGGTGATGACGATCTCGATGCATTGGCCAAGGAAGTGGAGACACATATGAAGGATGTAATCTGCTTGTCTAGCCGATTGAATGGTAAGCCGGAAAAGGGAATCCAGGATTTGAGAAGGAATTTGTTTCCAATGCCGTTTTCCTTCGTCAAGAGTATTTTTGAAGGGGCTCCCTAAGAACAACATGCCCTATGGGAATTGGAGGACCCGGCCAAGAGGTTCAAGAGAGAGAAGGAAACATTGAAGAATACTCTTAATTATTTGTCTACAGCCTCCACTGTTAAAGATGTATTCCCATCCTCGTTTGTGTGAGATGACTGAGAGAAGAGGCAAAATAAAATTGAATCTTACTTTTTTAATCCACAGCTTTTTCACCAGTAAGATGATTAAGGAAATTAATAATGAAGATTGTAAAATTTTTATGTTTATTTTGATTTGCTTTCAATAAATTCCTTGTTTCATAGCCTAAATGATACATGTTTGTTCTTCTGATGTTACCCGTCTCATTCCAGAATTTATCTTTTAAACTCTTCAATTATTTGTATGAATTTTCCCTTTTTTTAGATTTTTATAGTTTGAGACTGCGGCTATGGAAGTTTTCGCAAGTTTAAGGTCCAGAGTCGTTGGCGAAACTGGAGAAATGGAAGAGCCAGTCAAGGGGGAGGTGCAGATCCTACTTTCTTCCAAGGAGGTTTCCATCTCTATATGGTCACTAGGGTTTAGTTCTTAGTTGCATCATTCTTGGATTTGGGGTTTTCCATTTTCATTCTCTTTCTATTTTTATTAGCTTTGTTGAATCTAAGAAAGAGCAAACTCAATATAAATCGGAGGACTGAATGATGTAATCGTAATAAATCGGAGGAGGTGAATCAGCATCTACTCCGGAAGGATTTGAAATCGGGAAAACCAAACCCTCCAAATTAACCCTATTTCTGAACTGAACTTTTTTCCCAATCAATTTACCTATTTCATAGTATCTATTGATGTTCAAGGCATTTTTCGATGGAAGCCCAAGAAAATCTGAAGACCCGCCATGGATATCGTTCCCAGTGAGGTTCAAAGTTTTGTCGGCGTAGTTTTGGTTGAATTGTTGATGGACACGAAAACGATCACTGCCGTCGTCTTCTCAGCAGCACGGAAGAAATGAAGATAAAAATAAATCTGATTTTTAATTGTTCATCAACAATGAGATTGATAAAGAAAATAAATGTTTATCTAATATCGAATATGAAATAAAGAAAATAAATTTTTAAGTTTTATAAAATTAAAAGAGAAGGGTAGTTCTATCATTTATTAAATTAAAATGGTGACACGTTATCGATTGAGGGACATATCTTAAAGGAGGTGGTCTAATGGATACATCTTTTCAAAAGTAGGGGGTGTTAGGGATATTATTGCAAACGATGGCGGGTGAGTGAGATTAGGATAAACTACAAGGGGTCTAGTAGATATTTTCCCATATATATATATGGTTAAAGATTGTAACATATATAAAAAGATATTGTAAAATGCTGAATGACCCTACGCTTAAGACAAGCAAGGATTTCATCTTAAATTCAACGGCGTTTCATATACATATGACTAATCTCAATGGAAACCGATATCCTATCCTCAAAGACCAAGGCATGCCACATTGCCACGGGAAAGGCATGTCACACTGCCACGGATGAAATCCACAAATACGTAAAGGTGATAGTATCAACAACGGCTCTAATTAACTTCTGCAAAGAAGTTCATCACTCTCAGCAATAATCTCCTTAAAGATCCCAAGTATCTCATGTATCATTGATGATCACATCCGCTCTGAGGTAGAAGCCCATGGTCGAACCTTCATTTCCGAAGGGCCCAGAAATTCTTGTAATACTTACTTATCTCAGAATTGGGGCCTCTTTCTGGTCTGGTCTCCTAGGTGAGTTTTGTTAAGGATTATGCAATCTCAAGTTTTAGACCATTTATACTTTTGGCTTTTGCCTTGCTGCCTCATTCACAACTCTGCGGTGCCACCGCGGCAGGCCTCACTGCTTGATGATTCGTCTCCCGCAGCACTGCAAGTGCAATCGTTGATTTAACCCCGTAAACACGTAGTTCTGTTAAGATTTCCATCTCAAAAGTGGAAACTAGTAAGTGGAAGGAATCTCCATATAGAAGGACCCAAGGTTCCAATCTTTTAGTAATGTGGGACTATTCTTAGTACTCCCCCTCACATGTAGCCCCACCAGTGGGAGATGTATATGTGGTAGTATACGTGGCAATACATGACACTTTTAGGTGACTGGTCCCTCTTTTTGGATGACTGGTCCCTCTCTTTTTGGATGACTGTCCTTCTTTTTGGGTGACCGTAGTCCCTCTTTCTACAATTAGCATCCATCTTTCGGTGACTGACCCTCTTTTTGGGTTACTGTGAGAGGGAACCTAGAGCTCTAATACAATGTTAAGATTTCCAACTCAAAAGTTTTAACTAGTAAGTAGAGGGACTTTCCATGTATAAATAATCCTATCGTCAGTTAATATTTAAGGGGGTAAAATGGTCCGTTAACTTAACCATTTGAGTATTTTAGGTATTAAAATTTTAATTTTTACATTTGGTCAAGAGTTAATGGAAATTCACTAACGAAATGGAATTTTTTTTAATTTATTTTGATTTAAGGGGGAGTCATTGTAATTGTTTGAAAGGTTTGGGGTATAGCTGATTTAAGGACAAACTATAGGGGAGGCATTTATAATTTACTCATTTTTTTAATATAATCTCACTTGCTGATTCCTAGCAAAAAAAAAAAAAAAATGGAGAGAGCTTGATGCAGTGGTGGATGGATTTTACAGTTTAGATTGAAAAGTGATAATCTAATGGTTAATAAAATGACAGTGTTAGAGAGGTGTGGGAAATTTTTTCCCACACAGTCAGACAGGAAATCCTTCCTTACTTTTGTAATACCCAAACTTAATGTAGAAAGTTTTGTATGCCTAAACGTAACATGTTTAGTTTTGTAAACTCAAACATAAAAGTGGGTAATCACATAGTTTTCCTTGTTTAATTGTGTGATGCCTTGGTTGAAATTTAAGTTTTGTAGACATGCTGTCCAAACTTGAACAATAATTTAATAATTTAATAATTTATCAGTTTGAAAAGTTTCAATCTAATATAATTCTTTCTCACGGAGTAGGTGCATAACACAATTAAAATTTGAGGTGTAGGTGCAACTTTAGTCCATCCAAGGAAAATGTTTTTACTGGCTCACCACTCTAGCAATCCTAAAGTTTTGGATCACTCTTAAACCTTTGCTACAAATTTTGGGTAGTTTTCCCTCAATTACAAAACTTCTTGTTTGTTAAAAAATCACCAAAGAATATATTGATAAAGACTCAATTACAAAGCTTCTACGAGGCATATAATTAAGTTACAATTCAAGTTACAGTTCAAGAGATAAACCTCTAAAACGTAGATTTACAAAATGCAAGCATAATGGTTTTTCATATAACAAGTAGATATACAAAAACTATTCCAAAGGATATAAATAAATTGAAATACTTACTTTAACAAAACTACAATTTTCCTCAAGCTACAACAGCTGAATCCATCATACTGATTGTTCATCAACAATTCAAAATGAAGAAACAAGGTTTTCTCAATGTACAATGAATATATGAAGAGCAATTACAAAGACATCACATTGGAGTTAAAGGAAAAGAAATCGAAGAAGGTAGTTACAAGACAAATCGAAGAAGGGGGTTGAAACCAAAATGAAGAGGTAAAGAAATTGCCGATAAAGGGCATCATAGTCAATCCCATAATCATATATCGAGTTTAGAGAGAGAGAGAGAGAGAGAGAGAGAGAGAGAGAGAGAGAGAGAGAGGCAACTAACCTGCTGGTTCAAGGTGGTACACTCGAATCCTAAATCCTTCCAATAACTTAGGAGAGAGAGAGGCAATTAACCTGCAGGTTCAAGGTGATACACTCGAATCCTAAATCCTTCCAATAACTGAGGAGATGCTCTATTTGCAAAATAAAAAAAAACTTGCCTACAACATAGGTTAGAGAGAAATAAAATAGGAAAAGGGAGAGGCAGAGAGAAGGTGTCATCGCAGGAAGAAGAATGAAAAAAAAAAAAAAAAAGAAAGGGGAGAGGTTAGGATGGATTTATTTATTTATTTATTTTGCATCTTAAAGGGTTACATTTAGTGGTAGTAATTTTTTCGTCGCAAAAGATGTTAGAGATATCCATGCAGCAGCCGGAAACTGGTGAAATCCATCTCGGAAGGGGTTGTGCGGCACTAAAACGCAACGATAAGTTTACCATTGCTGAATGTTGACAATAGCGGCGGTAATTTTACCGTTGCACCTACACCGCCAAAGTTGAATTGTTAATGAATTTCAGACTTTCATATCTGTGAGAAAGAATTAGATCTTCTACCACCACCACCAAAAAAAAAAAAAAAAGAGAATTAGATTGGATTAAGAATTTTAAAATTGATAAATTATATCTGAATTTTAGACAACTTATCTAGAAAATTTGAATGTCAACGAAAGGATCGTGGCAGTTGAATTGTTAATGAATTTCAAACCTTCATATTTATGAGAAAGTAATGAACTGGATGAAACTTTCCAATTAATAAATTATATATAGAATGTCTAGAAAACTTGAATGTCAATGTACTCATACGTGGCAGATTTTTGGATATATGAAAAAAAAAAAAAAAAAACTTCGAATATGTTATTAATCCAAGGAGAACATTCCCATCCAATAATTGGTTTGATCAAAACTAGCACTTGACATGGAATTTCTTCAATATAGATCTTGTCCTAATAATAAATTATGTTTAGATCTTGTTTCTCCATCATGCAACGATGAGATGGTAACAATAAATAAAATAAATTTATGACAGATGTTGGACGTTTGACAGAGCATATCTTAATCCAAGAATTTTTTAATCAAGTTTTTTACTTGTAAAGATTTTCTTGTTCACACCTCTAAAGGTGTTAAATAATTTTGTAATCTTTTATCAAATTATTGCCAATGAGAACATAAACTCTGGCACTTGTTGGCCATCAATCTCATCCTCAACAAGAGCCAACCTGTATCGTTTTTAACAATGTCTTATACTGAGGCCCAATCATATTTGTAGTAGCAGCAAAGCTCCGGGGCTATGAATTTTCTTGACTGCTATGTGATATGTACGGTTTTTAACAGTGGCTTGTAGATCTCGACTAAAGTCTCATTTAACTTGTTTGTTTATTAGGAAGTCATTGTGTTTATAAAAATTAAATACATAATATAATATTAAAATATGCATATGCAATTTTGATAGGGAAAAACTTAGATCTAAGATTCAACAAGTCTTTATAAGATTTTTTAGATCTCTTTTGGGTTTTTTCTATAAGATTTTCCATGAACCTCAACGAACACACCATACAGATTACTAGAATACAATGGATATTAAAAAGAAATGATAAGACACATACCTCTTGCTGTAGATTGATTTTTGACTGTTTTATTTGCTTTAATGCTTGGAATGTTTGGATCAGAGTCTTCCACAGCCTGTTAGGATCTCTTGACCTTCTCTCTGCGTATGGGAACAGGAGAAGAAAATAACACTGTGACTATAGGGACTCTAACCATTGGTATTTATAATACCACCCCTAATCCTGGACTAGTCCCATAGTGGACGAGGTTGGTCCATCTCTAATCATACTTAAACCGGTCTACCTGTAACTAGATTCCCACTAAACCAACTAATCTTATAATTAATTTAACCTATAAAATATCTTACAGTCCTTTCTTATTTCTATCATATATCCATATTTGTCCCTATTTTCCATCTACCTTTTCTCTATTACCAGGATCTATTTACAACTCTATTTGTTTTCTTTTGGCTCCTCTCGGACTTTTACTGGTATTTTCTTAAAAACCAAGTCTCAAGTATTCTCTAGAATTCTAGATCTTTAACCTGTTGGTGGGTTTATAATTAATTATTTTTCAAATTTGGATTTTATTCTAATTTTGTATGTTCATTACTCTGTTTAGGGATGAGTGACAGTATTTTCACATTATTTAAAGTGGTTATGGGCATTGTTAAATTATTGTAATTAATAATGAGATACTACAATCATTTAATGCATACCGGTCAACATTTAACATGATCCATTTGCCTTCCCTAGACAAGTAAAACAAGTGTTTTATGTCTCAGACCCCCTTAAACAAGGCAATGCTATTGCTCCGAAAGCATGATACGCTATGTATTTGACATGAAAAGTGATGTGGATGGAAACATTACTCAGGGTTACCATGAGATGAATATACAAATTAGTGAATTGAGTCAAGCGAATATGGATGATGTGGATCTTAGTTGGGGGAAGATCAATTGAAAGTGATTGAAAATTGATGCAGCTAACTCATCTTAGTTAATGATTTTAGGTTTGAAGTACTTTTATATCAATACTTATTTTCATATCAAGGTGTGTTGATAGCATGTCTTTTATTTATTCATTTAAAGTTGACCAAATTGACAAACACGTATAATAATTGTTATTGTGATCTTGTTGCAATTCAGGATTAAGAGATAGAGAGAAGCACTTCCCAGGGTGTTAATACTTACAGAGTTATCTACCGTTATAACGTAAATTTTCATGGGGAAGTTCTCTACTGATTGCAATGCGGAGTGGGGTGCTTTCCTAGGTCAGGTGTGTATTCTTTATTTCTTTTCCATTCAAATAATATTTTACTCGTTAACTTATAACCAAAGAAAAAAAAAACTTAAATTTTCATTGCTTTAAATAATTATTAATTTGAAAAATTACATGTACTATCCCTGTAGTTCGGATAAATATCACCTACCACCCAGTAGTTTCAGATAATATCACCTGCACCCATTTAACTGATGGTAAAAACCCAAAAAACTGAAAGACATTTATACCCTTACCGGTAAATTGAAAAAATGAAAATTATTAATTTAACCTTCTATTGTAAACAAATACCTATTTCGTTTTCACTTCCAACTTAACCCTTATTTCACTCCCCCTATGCGATTGTGAAGTTCGAGCTCCATTATATTTCTCCGGAGACACCATCAAACTTCAAGCTCCGACAACATCGAACATTCTTCAAGCTCCATTTTTTTAGGGTTTATTTTATTTGCTCCACTGCTCCCTAATCCCTTTTGAAAAGGAACTGAAATGGAATTAGGCTCAGAAGAAAAATGATGAGTGATGAAGTACCTGACTTAGAAGAAGCCGATCCTAAAGAAGATGTTGTCTGAGAAGAAGTAGAGTAACCCAACCATAGCCATTGTTGAGGATAGTTGTATGGATAAAACTGCCTTATAGAATAGTCTGGAGTCTTTCCATAAAGACCTTGAAGAGAGGAGTCCATGTTTAAAACAGAAGATGGAAGCTGATTTTTTTTTTAAAAAAAACTGCTGAGTGAAAAGCTTCAACAAAAAACGTATAGGAACTGCAGCTTGATACATCATACTCAAACCAAGTTCAACTATTCGTTCAGCTACACTATTTTGTTCTGGTGTATTTGGGCATGAAACATTAAGTAAAATCCCACAGTGCAAAAGATGAGAACCAAACTGATTCCTTGAAAATTCACCACCTATCACATTGAACAACTTTAATCCGTCGGCTATTTTGTCTCTCTACCAGATGCTGAAAATAAAGAAAAAAACTTGATAGATTTCAAACTTTTGTTTAAGACCACAAAGCCATATAAACCAAGAGAAGTTATCAACAAAAACAACATAGTGTCTGTATTTTTGCACACTTAGAACTGAGGCAGGTCTCTAGAAATCATTACTACAAGAATATGGGCCTATGGCGGCATTTACAAATGCAGCAACGCTGTCATAGGTACTTTAAAGGCCGCCAAAACCTACACCGGAGTTTCATCAAACAACACAAAACACCATTATTATAAACGCCATTATTATACTCAATAGCGGCGTTTGTTTATAAACGCGATTATTATACTCAATAGCGGCGTTTGTTAGGAAACGCCGAATTGGGGTAGTGCACTACAAAACGTTTATATGATACGGCATTTGCTAGGAAACGCCATTACCCAATGCAGGCATTTGTTGAAGAAGTGCCGTTTGGTGTTGATACCAAATGGTTGCGTTTGCTAGAAAATGCCGCCATATAGTAGGTTTTTTTTTTTTTATATATATAAAATCCATTTCTGTTTCATCACAGCTATAACCTGTTTTAACAAAAATACATTTATGAACCTATTATTTTTCACATATATTATTACTTAACTATGAAAAAAAACAACAGATAGAAATAACTCATTCATGGGAGAATTTTCAACAATAATTAAAGCAAGGTCTCAATAATTTATTTACCCCCCCCCAAAAAAAAAAGTCTCAACAATTTCAAGTCTCAAGTTACTTCCACAATCAAAATTTCACAAGTAGAAAGATATTAATTTGTTATCTTAAACAAAACAAAAATCTAATACAAAATCCCATAAGGTTGTGACAATTGCATCAAAGTCAAGAACACAAAAACTTGAATACAAAAGTTGAGTGGCCATGCTAAATCCCATTGCTCCAAGACCAATGCAATCAATTCGCTTTACATAATTTGATATGGCAGTAACTTCATCTGTTAACTGTTAGGGACTGTAGGACTCTGCATTAGATGCATCTATAATACTCATTTCAAGTACCATTTCCCAAACCTCAAAAAGAGTAACACTGGATAAGTATTGCATGTTATCAAATATTACTGATAAAAACATAAATATATTTTCTTACGGTGGATCAATGAAGCTAGTGATAAAAACATAAACATATTTTCTTTATAAAATAAAATTACTTCTATGTTGCATTAGGTCTAATAAAGGGCTATAGTGAGCAGTATGGTTCAATGGATCCCCCAATGATAATGGTCAGAGCCAACTGAAACCATGGCTTAAACTCAGACATCCAGTCTCCGAGTCTCTGTCACCTCCAATCACAGGTTAGAGTGGTTAAAATTCAATCAATTTCCTTCACTGATTCCTATTATCCTTACAATACCAGCAAGTCCATCGTTGAAATGCGATTGATACAACCTTCGTGGGAATAAGCAAATTGAGGTATGCAGTCTTGTGGAATTTCAGTAGGTCATTCAACAAGGATATAGTAATATTAATAGCCTTAGTTCAAAGTCCTAGATCCGATGCAACACGAGGTCCCCCTTCAAGATCCCTAGTGGTAAAGTAAAACAATGAAAACCTAAGATTAGGGGGGTTCCCATAATTAGACTATAAGAGGTAGCATGTCAATAAATGGATAGAACATGACTGGAAGTGAGGAAAATCCGTACCACTACTTGAATATATTATTTTGGTAGAACTACTTCAATATTGTGGCTTGCCAATAAATGAAACCAAAAAGGTCTGTATTATGCCCCTAAAATAGAAAGAATTTGGCAATATTGGTAAGTGTGGCAGTAATTACTTCATGCATAAAATGTCCACCTGCGAATCCATTACATGAAGTTAGAACAAACTTATTACCATAAACCATCATTGAAATACAGGCACCTCCTGTAGTTTTACATTGAGTATTAGTATTCCAAAGTTCTTATTGTAAGATCTGCACTCCGAAAACCTGTTCTAACTTATGTTTTGCTTCGTAACAGCTCTTCCAACCATAATCGGATCAGAAGACGAGGCTGGGTGACAAATCACGGACTCCAGGTATGAGAAACAACCATTTAAATCAAGTTTTTCTCATACCGATCTGACATACCGGCTGCACTCTAAGTGAAACCCGTATGTCCAACCGATATGTGTGCGCGAGTGTGGACGGACTCCAGTGGATCCCACACTCCTAATCTGAGTTTAGGAAATCTTTTTAGACGTAAGAGACTTTCCTAGAAAGGTCTCCCACTATATATATGCATCCTTCCTTTTCCTTAGATCTTTTCCAAATACTCTCAAACCCTAGAGCCGTTTAGAAGAAATCTGAGAAGGAGCAAAGAGGAAGGAGGCTGTTCAATAAGGGATTTTCTGTTGACAGGAGAGCACCATCATTCAACAAACACCTGTAAGTGATCTACCTCTGTAGTAATGTTTGGTCTACTGATCAAAGCCGTAAAACGATGTATTAATCCAAAACCTAGATCTATAGAACCTTAGTTCTCTTTGAGTTTCATTCTAAGAAGAATGAGAATGTCGTTCTACTAGGTTAAGCGGCAAATAATGTAAAATTAAGTGACAAAACATATATCATGACCTTAGAATGATTTAGGAGGAACCTTGAAACCAAGCCAAAGACAGACGGGAGAGGGAGGTCCTAGAATGGACTCCCGAACCCAAACCGCTGGACATACTGGTTGGACAAATAGGTCCTGCGGTATGCTATACCACAGGGTATACGGACTGGACTCAAGTCTTGCGGTATGCCCTTGCGGTATATACCGCAAAGCATATTGGCTAGACAAAAGGTCCTGCGGTATGATCCTGCAGTATATACCGCAAGCACCTACTGGCTGGATGATGCGTGTCGAGCGCTCAAATTAAATTACCTTACTTTGAAACGTAGATAGTAGCAAGTAAGGGTCAAACCCACAAGGATTGTATGATCAAGATTAAAATGTTTAATTAACCTAAAGAGAGAAAAAAAAAAACAAATGAAAATAAAATAAGACTCAGAAAGTAACCAATTGTTGTACTAAAACAGATTCTGATTAATCTTACTAGCACAACTTCATTGGTTATTCTATGTATGGAGGGGGGTATGTTTGCAGTAGAAAAGAACAGTAATTAATTATCTAAAATGCAAGAATAAAGAGCAAGGTAATACAAATATCAAAGATTAAATCAATAAGAGAAAACTTCGGTCAAAAGGATACTTACACCATCTTCATAAACTTGTTCATCGACATAAAGGATAATCAATTCCAATTGAATAATCAATCAAGAAAATTAGGACTAGACCTAAAATCCTTAGTCTTTCCTTAAGATTGGTCTATTAAAAGATAGCTTATTAATAGCACCCTTACACTTAAATCAATCTCAAGACTAGGCTCTCGATTTGATTCAAGAATAACAATAACAATTGGAAAGACGATTGAAATTAAACGTTAAGCACACACTAGCGTGATTTAATTATTTTTATCTGATTTCTCCTAGGAATATAACATTAACTTGTCCATTAACATCAATCCCCATTGCCACTGACATAGAATCAATTGATAGCAATTCAATTCTAATATAACAATTGATTAAATAAATAAATCAATTAGTAGTACTCCTAATCAACCCATTCATCAATCATTATACACATAAATTGGAAGAAAAACAAATATTCAATTAAAAATCAATAAATAAAAACAAGTCTCATAAGTTTACAATGATGGCTTCAGCTCCGTCTAACCAAAGATAAGAAAGTTAGCCACACATGACTTCTTCAAGAACACAAAAGAAAGAGAGTTGTTCTTCAGCCATTGTCTTCTTTATCTATCACTCTTGAATGCTCTTTACATAGGCTTTACATTGTTTAAATAGCCAAAATACAAGACTAAAATTGGTATGTCTAGATTTGACAACCTTATTACATGAAAATAAAAATTAAACAAAATCTTCATTCCTAGATTATATGAAAATCATTCCATTATTAAACATTTGTCACCCCCAAATCTACCAAATTTTGTAAGATTCCATAGTTGTGTATATTCTCCTCAAGATTTCCAATGATCAATCAAGGCCTTCCAATAGTGAATCTTCTGTGTGTAGCAACCTTCCTTCTCTGGTTTAGATTTGGATCAATTTTCCAGATTAGATTTTAAAACCACATTTGGAAGCCCAAACGAACTCTTTCCATGTCAGAATCCTACATGAATTTCAAAACGTTATTATTAAGAGTGCTAGAATTTTCATCTTTTATTAATTAATTAAAGAGATTTCTAAAATATACCAAACTCATAAAATAAATTCTATTAAGCTCAATAAGGTATAAAACACCCTAAAAATCATAATGCAAAAGGAATAAAAAAAATATAAAATTATACACTTATCAAATTCCCCTACACTTAGCCTTTGCACGTCCTCGGGCAAAATAAAATAAAAAAAATCATAAACTATTCCACTTTCGTAGGAACCACGATTGCACTTAGCATGTACAACAAGCCATTGAACCCCTAGGTTACCCCTAGTGGACGAGTTGTGTCTCGTGAGGGTTTGCAGTGAATCTACCCATAAAATTCAAAGAAAAATATTTTTAGATTTGACAAATTATAAGAATTAAATAAAATCTTAAGTACTCCACAATTATAACTCATAAACATAATTAAACTCAATAGAAAACTTAAATCTTATCAAAGATACAATAACTTTATTTTAGTCACCATCTTCAACAAATTCATATTAATGTGCATCTATAGTGTGAATTGTGAAGTGATGTAACTCAATTAGTAAGGGGCTTTACAGTATACTTCAAGAAAAATAACACCATTTTTTTTATTGACTCGTACAATGTCCGTTTTCTTAGGCTTTCTAAGTTACCCATGTAGCAAGTGTTGGGTCAGTGACTCCCAAACCAGTTGGCTTTAGGGCACTAGGTGTAGAGACACCCCTAGGACTTAATAACTCAAGTAACAAAGGCCACAAAATCAGAAAATTTAGAAGTCAAGTTTTTTCATCGACCTGTGCAATGTCCGTTTTCTTAGGCTTTCTAAGTTACCCATGTAGCAAGTGTTGGGTCAGTGACTCCCAAACCAGTTGGCTTTAGGGCACTAGGTGTAGAGACACCCCTAGGACTTAATAACTCAACTAACAAAGGCCACAAAATCAGACTTAGTCAATTAAACTGCTTATAACCATCATCTCAATTTTTTTTTTTGAGGTATTTTGGACATTGAAGCAGCTATTTATTCTTTTTCAAGTTTTTTTTTTTTTTTTGTAATTGTCATTTCTCAAATTTACCGTTTATTCCCCACAACTAAGAGTTGGTGCAAACGTGAAATACAAAGACACATAACAATAAAACTTTATCTCAGATGGTGATTCAAATTTAGTTGCATATCTAATTTAAGGTTCAAGAATCTCAATAATTTAATCATATTTATAAAGTTTCAACGTGGTCACTTTAGAGAATTAATCCAAACTTGTAACTGGTCAAAAAAAAAAAATTTTTTTTTTTTTTGAAAGAAAATTTGAAGTCAATTTTTTTTTTCAGTTACTATATACAACCAATATATGCTAACAACATGTAAAAATAAAAATAAAACACATCGTAGAATTCCTCCACACTTAAAACTTACATTGTCCCCAATGTAAGGCTAAATGCAAAGAAAAAGATAAATACAAACATAATATCTAAGAAAATAAATAAATAAAAAGAGAAAGGGTTAAGAAAGCAAATCTGATTTCTTGGGTTGCCTCCCAAGTAGCGCTTTTGTTTAACGTCGTTCGCTCGACTTTGCAGCTTTCCTCAATCTGAATAAAGTGGATCTTCTAAGTCCATAACTTTCTCAACCAACGAGTTAACTTGAAAACCTTCATGGTAAGGTTTAAGTCTATATCCATTGACCTTAAAAATCTTTTGAGTGTCCAAACTTTGAATCTCAACTGCACCATGTGGAAAGAGATTAATAACAATAAAAGGACCAATCCAATGAGATTGCAACTTACCAGGAAATAACCGAAGCCTTGAATTATAAAGGAGCACTTTTTGTCCAACAACAAATTGCTTCTTAGAAATCATTTTATCATGAAAGGCCTTCGTCTTTTCCTTATAAATCCGAGAGTTCTCATAAGCTTCATTGCGAATCTCCTCTAACTCCTGCAATTGCAACTTTCGTTGCTCCCCCGCCTTACCTTTCTCAATGTTACCCTGCTTAATTGCCCAGAATGCCTTGTGCTCCAATTCTACCGGTAGATGACATGCTTTTCCATAAACCAACCGATATGGAGACATCCCTATAGGTGTCTTATAAGCAGTCCTATAAGCCCATAGTGCATCGTCAAGTCTTGTACTCCAGTCTTTCCTATTCGGATTAACTATTTTTTCTGAAATTGACTTCACCTCTCTATTAGATACCTCAGCTTGCCCATTAGTTTGTGGATGGTAGGCAGTTGAAATCTTATGGGTCACAGCATACCTCTTAAGCAGTGTTGCTACAGTGTGGTTACAAAAGTGAGTCCCTCTATCACTGATCATTGCCCGTGGGATCCCAAATCTAATAAAAATGTGAGACTTGACAAAATCTACAACCACTTTAGAATCATCAGTTCGGGTGGCTTTTGCTTCCACCCACTTTGATACATAATCAACAGCAAGTAAAATATAAACATTGCCAAAAGAATTAGGAAAAGGACCCATAAATTCAATACCCCAAACATCAAAAATTTCACAAATAAGTATGGGGGTTTGTGGCATTTGATCCCTATGGGCCACATTACCTGAGTATTGGCAACGAGTGCATGACTTACAAAATATATATGCATCATGAAATAAAGATGGCCAAAAGAAGCCACATTCAAGCACTTTTCTTGCTGTTCTTTTAGGACCGAAATGTCCACCACATGCATATGAATGACAAAAGATAAGAATGGATTCAAATTCAGTTTCGGGTACGCACCTTCTTACCATCTGGTCTGAACATTGTTTCCAAAGATAAGGGTCATCCCAAATGTAGTACCGAGCATCACTCTTGATTTTCTCTCTTCGTACTCTAGGTAGCTCTGGTGGTAAGGTTTTGGTAGCCAAATAATTGACTAAATCTGCATACCAGGGCACTATATTTGTCACCTTAAGTAGTTGTTCATCTGGGAAGAAATCTTGTAATGGTATCGCATCACCCTCCTTAACCACCCGACTAAGATGGTCTGCAACTAAATTCTCAGCTCCCTTCTTGTCCTTAATCTCCAAATCAAATTCTTGAAGAAGAAGGATCCATCTGATCAATCTTGGCTTAGATTCTTTTTTCGCCAGCAAATGCCTAAGAGCTGCATGATCAGAATAGGCAATAACTTTAGTTCCCAATAAATAAGATCTAAATTTTTCCAAAGCAAAAACTATAGCCAATAGCTCTTTCTCCGTTGTGGAGTAGTTACACTGTACTTCAGTTAGTGTCCGAGAGGCATAATAGATAGCATGAGAAATTTTTCCAACACGTTGACCCAAAACAGCCCCAATAGCATAATTGCTAGCATCACACATGATATCAAATGGGAGTTTTCAGTTCGGTGATTGAATCACGGGGGCTGTTGTTAGCAGTTCTTTGAGCTTGTCAAAAGCTCTTTTGCAGTCATCATTAAAGTCAAACACCACTTCCTTTTGTAAGAGCTTGCATAAGGGCAATGAAATTTTTGAGAATTCCTTGATGAAGCGCCGATAAAAGCCTGCATGTCCAAGAAAGGAACGCACTTCCCGCACAATTGTGGGGTAAGGTAAAGATTGAACAAGATCTATCTTTGCTTTGTCAACTTCTATACCTCTAGAAGATATCACATGACCTAAAACTGCTCCTTGTGTTACCATAAAATGACATTTCTCAGAATTCAAAACAAGGTTAGTTTCTATACACCTCTTAAGAACAAGTGTAAGGTTATCCAAGCATGTATCAAAAGAGTCTCCATAAACAGTAAAATTATCCATGAAAACTTCTATAATGTTCTCTACATAATCAGAAAAAATGCTAACCATACACCTCTGGAATGTGGCTGGGGCGGTGCAAAGACCAAACGGCATTCGTCGGTAAGCAAAGGTACCAAATGGGCAGGTGAATGTCGTTTTCTCCTTATCTTCAGGTGCAATCATAATTTGATAGTAACCTGAGTAACCATCAAGAAAACAATAGTGCGAACGACCTGCTAACCTCTCCAACATTTGATCGATAAATGGAAGAGGAAAGTGGTCTTTACGAGTTGAAACATTCAATTTCCTATAATCAATACAAACATGCCACCCATTTTGTATCCTAGTAGGGATTAACTCATTATTTTGATTCTTAACAACAGTTATGCCCGTCTTTTTAGGTACCACCTGAACCAGACTTACCCACTTACTATCA
The DNA here is from genome assembly GCA_028583415.1 of Protea cynaroides. NCBI lineage: Eukaryota > Viridiplantae > Streptophyta > Magnoliopsida > Proteales > Proteaceae > Protea > Protea cynaroides. Next base: position 61,244,456 of record CM053266.1, on the reverse strand, counting down.
GAGATAGGATAGATAATTCCAACATCAAGGAGCTTTAATATCTCCTTCTTCACAACTTCCATCATAGGAGGGTTGAGTCTACGCTGTGCTTCTCTAATCGGTTTGGCTCCCTCCTCAAGAAGTATGCGATGCATGCACATGGCCGGGCTGATTCCCTTAATGTCAACTATTGTCCACCCAATATATTGTCATTACCTTAGCAGAACTATTATGTCGTAGGGCATCAGGGGAGGTGGTCTCGACCCGTGTGGTCTCTGACTCTACTGAGGGGCCTTAGCTCTATCTCTATGGACGTATTGAGGGATGCTGGGGTGAGGCCTTGGATACAATGTTTGGCATTAGGATTGGTTAGTTGCGAGCCTAGTTTGTAAACCCTCGCCAATAAGGGCTTATGTTTTGGTATGGGTAGGGCATCAGGGGAAGTGTGGACGGTGTTTGATTTGGACACTTTAGCTCTATCTCTATTCCATGGTGGGTGCATGTGGGACGAAAATAGTATTTGATCCATTGGGCGGATTCACACATTCGTGTATAGAGGTGCGGTGGCCACCAAACCTTTCTATAGCACATTGCAAACTTATAAATCAGACCAAAGATATGAATTGAATGCATGCATATGTTTGTTGCATTATTTTGTTTGCTCACTGAGCCGTGATGTGTGCTCACCCTTTCGACGTCGAATATTTTTAGTTCTTGATGCAGGTCCTACTATTGAAGAATATATGAATGCGTCAACATATGGACACATTGTTGCAATGGACGTAGAAGCTGAAGAAGATGCGCATGATTCGTCATGCGAGTGCAACTCATGTGTTTTTTATTAGCATAGTTGTTTAGTTATGGGAACATGTAATTGATTATTTTACTTTATTTTATGTCTTGAGGTATATTGGAGATAACTGGATACTTAATTATAATATCACTGTCAAATACTCAGTTCATTAGTATTAAATACTTTCGCTATCGTTTATTTACTCTGAATTTGCTTGTGGGATGTATCTGGTTTAATCGAATGGGCATGGCCTATACGAAATCCTGGTTAAACCGTTGGTCTATGGACGATTCATCACACCATTCTGGTTGGTTCATAATTGGGATGTGACATTAAGACCCTACACAACCCACAAACTAAATTATCATTCCACCATCTGTTGTTTCTTAGGATACTGTCCTCATCACAAGGGGTATCGCTGCCTAGACCTGAACACCCATAAGGTTTACACAACTCGTCACATAGTCTTCGATGAAGACTCCTACCCCTTTTCCCATTATAATAACTCTCAACTACCTCCTATGCCCTTCGCCAAGTTAGACTTCTTTGGTGTTATCGCTTGACTGACCCTGGTCACCCTCCCTTAATCCCTCCTACTCTGCCCCCTCTTCCCTCCCCTTCTGATACTTCTTCCCTTCCTATCCCCAACTATCCCAGTCCCACACCTCCCTCTCCTCTCATCGACTCACCTACCCGTAGTCACAGTATGACTACCCGGTCCCAGTCTGGCATTCACAAGAGCAAGGATTTTTGTTATACACTTTATCCTCGACCTACCGCTGTCTCCTTTACCCTTCCTATCACCCCTAGCTGATATTCTCATGATGTCAAATCCTCACAATGGTGCCTTGCCATGGATCAATAATTTGACTCCCTAATTCAACAAAACACCTAGTCCCTTGTGCCAGTCCAACCAACTATGAACGTTATCCGTTTTGAATGGGTCTATCAAGTTAAACAAAATGCAGATGGCTCTCTCCAGTGTTACAGGGCATGATTGGTTGCTAAGGGTTTCCAACAACTCCCAAGCATTGAATTCTTGGAAACCTTTAGTCCAATCGTCAAACCAGTTATAATATGTACCATTTAATCACTTGGGGTTACTAACTCATGGCCTTTGCAGCAGTTAGATATTGAGTATGCTTTCCTCCATGGTGACTTACATGAGACAGTTTATATGGAACAACTTCAAGGGTACGTGAATCCTACTTGTCCTTCACATGTATGTCTCATGTGCAAGGCTATCTATGGGCTCTCGCAGGCCCCTCGTACTTGGTATGCCCAGTTTACAAATTAGTTAGTTGCTTACAGTTTCATTGTGTCTCAGTCAAATACATCTCTGTTTATATTTCATGAGCACAATGTCACCATCTACCTTCTGTTATATGTGGATGACATAATTGTCATCGAAAATATCTGACCGCCATCCGTTGCTTGATATCTACTCTCGGCCACCACTTCAAAATAAAGGACCTCTGCCTGCCCTTGCATTTTCTTAGGATCCATATTACTAGGAGTTCGGATGGTCTTTACATAGACCAGTCTAAATACATCCATGAGATTCTCCAGCGTACCAATATGGTCGGTTGTAAGCCTGTTACCTCACCTGCCAATTCTTAAAAGTTATGTTCAGATGATAGTCCTGCCATGCTTGATGTCTCTCTTTACTGCAGTCTGGTGGGTGCTCTATAGTATGTCACCCTCGCTCAGTTAGATGTGTCCTTTGCTATAAGTCAGGTATCCCAATTTCTCCAAGCTCCCACTGAGATTCAATTTGCTACTGTCAAGAGGATATTGCACTATCTCAAAGGAACTATCACCACAGGCCTGCACCTTCAGCCTAGCCCCATGCAAGTCTTCTATGATGCCGACTAGGCTGGCTACCCCATTAATCGCCGCTCCACTAGCGGATTTTGTGTATTTCTTGGTTCAAACCCAATTTCCTAGAGTGCTACAAAACAGGCTACTGTTGTATGCTCATCTTCTGAGGCTGAGTATCACGGTCTCTCTTACACTGCTACTAAAGTGGCCTGGTTTTGTGCTTTTTTCATGACCTTTATTGCCCTTTGACGATTGTTCTTTTAATTTGGAGTGATAATTGATCGACTATATCCCTAGCCTTCGATCTTATGTTCCGAACGAAGCACGTTGCCATTGATTTTCATTTTACATGAGAGCTTGTTGCGAAAATTGATCTCCATCCGTGCAGCAAAAAACAAGTTGCCAACTGTTGGGTTTGGTGTCTTGTATTCTATGGGGCCCACGCAGTTATAAGGTTAGTACTTGTATTAGGGTTTGGGTCTATTACATGTATGGGGGTAAACTTGTAATTGTGTTGGATTAGTGTTTATAGGGATCTCTAAATATTGTCTCTGTGGGAAAACCCTAGGTAAGGTCTGAGCAAAGGAGAACACTTTGTCAAGTGGAAAGAACTGTAGAGGTTTCTTGGTAATAAAGATTTCTCTGTTTCTCTATGGTGGAGATAGGCATTCCGGCTTTGGTGCTGAACTATGGTAAATCCTGTGTTATGTGTATTTGCTTGATCTTTGTCTCTTTCTCTTGGTTGCACTCCCAATCCTAACACCGATGTGTTCACCAAAGGGTTACATGCTGATTGACTTCACCATTTATGATCCAAACTTCGTCTTTGCTCCACTCCACTCAGTTTGTGGGGCCATGATAAACAACAATCCACAGCTATCATGATTCCGCAAGATCAGCAATCAACAGCCGTTACGGTTTCACAATCCACAGCTATGGTTCCACAAGATCTGCAAGCCAAGCAATTTACAAATGGTAAGGATCAAGCCACACAATCTACAAATGATAAGGATCCATAGAATATGCTAACCAACTTTCCATACAAAACACATCACATGCGATAACCTTAGTCATCTCAACTTCACTCTTAATTGTATGCTATAAATCAGGGATAGGATGTAATCTGTATATTATAAATCATGGATTGAATGTAATCTAATACACCACTGTACTCCATAAATATTGATGAATAAAACCTCAGAAAGCATCAAGTTACAACAATCTATATTGCATTATTCAAATATTTTCAGAGAACTCAAGTCAACCACGTGTATGGTTGTTACTAAAAGGCTACAGGAACTATCCAGAACATGGGTTGTCTATTATGGATATATAAGAAATATGGGCTTAGATAGGCCTGATCAACTGTCTTTAATAGGAATATGGTTTGGGATGATTGGGGGGGGGGGACTGCATGCAAACCATCATTTTATTATGGGTTACATATCGAATAGATTCGAAAATGAAGGTAAGTCTCTCAATAATCTTTAACCCACAATATTATTTCCATCTATTACTCTCCCATAATTACAATCAGATTATACTAGCTTACCATTGGGATGCAGTTCGAAGTTCATCATTTCAGTCATTATCTCAAGCATTATGTCATGGAGAAATTTTAGAAAGAGTTTGACCTAAAATCAAATAATCTTAACTCTAGTCTCCAGCCCTCAACTCTTTCATACTTAACTTTATTCAAAAAAGGAAAGTTTAGATTGAAACTAACTTTATTAAAAAAAAAAAAAGTTTAGTTTAAAACAGATCTAGCTCCCCACATTAAAAGAAAAAAGAAGAAGGAAACTTTAGAGTTGATAGGGGGCACGTTTTTATGGAATATATTAAGCCTTGTTTTGAAGTGTTTCCAAAGTTTTCAAGAATAGAGGTGGCAGAGCTCATAAGAATGTCATAGACTGACTTATAATAGAATATTATTTGATTATCATATGTCAAAACCCATTAACCAAATGACAAGGGGTTGACTATTAAAAGGGTTGACTTTGGTTACGGTAACTACATTAAGCCAACCAATAACAGAACACCCTAGTCCTCTATCCATATGTCAAACACTTCGAACTTCAGCATTCTACAATATGAAAACTAAATTTTATTTAAATAGAAATCTAGTTCACTTAAATTATTCTCTTAATAATATAATCAAAATATAAAATTTTCCATTTTTAAGGCACGTAATTTAAAGGTGTGGCCACGTCAATGGTTGAAGACTGGGATTTCGATTTTTAGTAGAACTCTTTTCAACATTTTGATATTTCACAACACTACTACTGTATATTATATGATTATTATTTTGTGTTTAAATGTACGGATTGGTAGGTGGAGAAAGCAAAGAAACATTTGGATAAATGGAAATAACATTTTCTTGTTTTAATGAACTTATATAATAGTATCTCTGAGGCAGTTGAGACTTGAGAGATCTAATTTGCATTAAGTTTGTTGGATTGTGTGTTGTCATTGTTGGTAACTTGGCAAATGTGGCAGAGTTGATGAGGATTCAGCCAGAGAAATGAGAGGAGAGAGCGTCAATGTAGAAGAGAGAGTATTAGTGCAGTGACAGAGATGAAGTAGCCTTGGATATGTGTTTTACAATGTTTTATAACCTCTACAAAGTGTTTGAGAAGGTATGTAGTGGTTGGTTGGGGTTCTACACTGAGTTGACTGAGCAGTTTCGATAGTCAATAGCGTTGTACATGTGTTCAGTGATGTTCTAAGAAGATCCAAGGTGGTAGATTGTGTGTGGGAGTGCTTGTGAGCATGCATGCAAAGTTTCGAGTCCAAATTCTAAAGTTTCATAAAGTGAATTCCAAGGTTTCATAGAGTTTTGACTTTGAGGCTCTAATTGGTGGTCCAGAAGCAGGTTCATAGAGATCTGACATTGGAAAGACAGAGCATTGAGTTAGATTCCCAACGCAACTTGAACTGCTTAATTCCGACTTCGGATGAGGGAGATATCCCAGTTTCCGTCGAAACGGTCGAAAATGGCCACAAAATCAAGCTTCTCGGTGACCATATGTGATACAGGGAAAACAGTAGCATTATCTAAAAGTCCAGGGTCCTCTTTGCAATTATCAAAAGTTAATGGATTAAGCAGCAATTATCATAAATGGATGAAGATTCTATTCGGACTGCTCAGAATGAGCGACATTGTCAAGATCCAGATCGGATGGATCTAAAAAGCACGGGCTCATGTGTATCTCATTGGTTCCATCTAGATGCCATCGCGCAGGTTCTGATTGGTCGATTGCAGGATTAAATAGTGCACCACGTCTCATATTATGAAGACCTTGATTCCATGTGGCGCACGCGCAATACAGTGGCGAGAAGATGCAGATCGAATGGCTGTTGTCAAAGCCGATTGCGCTTAACGTGATCTAGCTAGATCCAACGGACGATAGGCGATCTCGCCTTTTTAAGGTTATCCAATGGCTCTATATGAAGATTCCTATTCCGCCAATACGATCTCGACAACGCATCAGCGGGCAACGATTACATGTGGTGCGGGTGCACGGTGACAGTCCAAAAGATTCTATTTCTCTTAATTTCATTGGTCGAACTTTAATTTGACATAACTTCTTCATCCGAGCTCCAAATCGGTCCGTTCAAGTTGCAGTTTCCATATTTTTGGATTCCCTAACTATTGGGTGTCGTTGGGAGTCATGAAAACATTGAGAAATTTTTAAAAGAGCATTTTAAAGGTAGACAGAAGGTTTTCTAGGGTTTCGTGCCCTATGGGAGTGATCAATCACCAACTACCTCTTCTCTGTGCATCAATTGAGTGCTAAATCCCTTTGAGAGGTCAGTAGAGCTTTTATTTTTACATTCATGGTGATTATGGGTTATGTGGAAGAGATTGAAAGTCTGTGAACGAGGTGTGCTCTGTGAATCGATCTCTACCATCATTGAAGGCTATTAAAGAGTTCCTCAGAGTAGTGTAAAGCTTCAGAGAGATTCTCTGTCATTCGAAAACATTGTTTGTGAGATTTTTCAATTCCCTATCTATTTATGCTTTCAATATATTGTATGCTAGCATAGGTGAAAATTGTTGAACGCCAAACTAATGGGAAAAAAAATTGTAAGGTATTATTATAAGCTTAAAAATTATTATTTGTTTCCCATGGGTGCGGGTTAAGCATGGTGTGTTTAGTGGGTGCTGGACACTGACTATTAAGCTTGAATCTTGGCATTGTTATGCCCTCTCAGTTTTATGCTGGGAAAACATAGGATTAGTATCATTGTCTGTAAAAGACTAAAAGCTAAGTATTGAGTAAATACGGAACCCGTTGGGCATTCCTCCGTAGACTAGCCATCACACACTGTGTTGGTGAACCACGTAATATCTCCGTATTCATTATTTTATTTTTCTAATATATTTTGAAGTGTGTGGAATGACTTGTAGGGTGGGTATGCAAATCTGGAAGACCTGACCACTGAGTAGTAGCGAGGTAGATTTGCATGTGTTTGTATGTATGTCAAAAATTAGATCTCCATCAGCTCTAGGTAGCAGTGAAATTATCAGGAAAAAATTTCAGACACTGATTCACCCCCCGCCCCCTCTCATTGTCAAATCAAGTTCGTCAAAGCTAGCAACAACAAAAGCAATCCATCACTAGATCACCTTGTGATGAAGACCATATATAGCACCAATAATTGTAAATGCAACCATTTTCTTGTTTTTACAAACAGGTAGTCATGTGCTACAAAGCCAGCTAAATTTTCTATACCTAATAGATCTCTTCAACTATTTCCTCATATGAAACGAGTGCAACTGTTGGATTAATCCCAAATTCACTAGCACAGTATTTGAGATTTAGCTTCGGTTGAATGAAACGCGTGTAATGGGGGTATTGTCTGTCCAAAAATGTCGTCCTATACATTTGCTAGTGATGAAGAATCTTGAGGTTAAGCTTAAGGCCTGTGAAACAGATCTGCTCAAATTGATTAAATAACTAAGACCTGATCGTCCCCGTTCTGTCAATGCTAGTGTAGGTGGGGCATAGGGGCTTCAAGAGCAACCTAGGCGTCCAGCTAGAGGGGGAATTTTCAGGAATTTTATTTATATTTTATTTTTGGTCTAAAGATGAATATATAAATAATTTGGTGGAAAAACTGAGTGCTATTTGTTTGATTTTATGAGGTCGCCGTTGAGATTGCTAATTAAAAATCAGCAAGATTCAAACTATTACGAAAATGAATGAAAGAAGAATACAACTATAAAGAAAAAAAAAAGTCACGGTTGAGATTGCTCTCTCTCTCTCTCTCTCTACCGAAGGTAGATCCCATCCCTATCGTGCAGGTTTTCCCTGATCTATCATCTCAATAGTTTTCTTCATGATTTTAGTAACTTGAAGTAAATAAACTGACAGAGCTTACAGAAAGGGAAAAATATAGTGTTCATGGAAGAGCATGACGACAGTCATTAATTCTTGTTTTTTCAGCTCACTATTCAACAACTATCTGAGAACAACTTTTATATATATATATATATATATATATATATATATATATATATATATATATATATTGGTGACCAAGGACCCATTAATAATGGAGTCGTAATGCTCTCCTATGGAGTTCCGCGTAATATTATCAAATAAAAAACATAAGAAGTATATTCTATTCATAACAACTATTAAAACAGCCTGTTTAAATGAATAAAGTAAGAATGTGTACGTACAACAATAAAAAATTTATCATATTTCTTAAATGAATAAAGTAAGAATATTCACGCACAACAATTAAAAGCATATTCTATAATATAAGATGATCGAGTGCCCTACCTTGAACCCCTATCTCAATGAAAAATTATGAAATTTAAGAAGAAGATCAAGTCACATTCCTGAGGCTGTGAAATAAGCATTTTCCTTTATGTTTTATGTTTAGAACATTTCTTTCTTTTATTTGTATTGATTTCATTATTCATAGTGATTCCTCTCTCTCTCTCTCTCTCTCTCTCTCTCTCTCTCTCTCTCTTTCTTTGTATGTGTGTGTGCGTGTGATGAATGTGGGGGTAGATGTGGAGGCGTCCATGATATAAGGCTTCCCACACCCATTTCATTGGTCAAATATTCAACTTAATATGAGTTTACTATAGGGTTAACTCATGGTTCAAAGTTCTTCCAATGATAAAAAAGTGCGAATTATTTCTAAATGCTAATGGTGGAGGCCATGCCACTTTCACAGTTTCTCTAGCTTTGGGTTTGGCATAGAATGCTCATTTGTGTTGAAAATTGACCAAAAATACGGGGGGTTATTTTTCTAATTAGAATTCTTCTGGTGGATCTCCCTTTCCTTTCTCCGGTGCGACAATAAACCTAAAGTCTCCGTCGGCAATCTCGCGGCTTAGGGCTCTCAGCGGTTTTTTGAAATCTCGCTCCATTCCTTCACAATGCTTCTTCTGTAGATTGGGTTTAAGTAGAAGATTCTTCTCAGGAGGAATCTATCAAGCATATGATCCATCTGGGAAATTTTTTTTCCTCATCAAGCAACTTGTTAATTGTTGTTGAGAAATCCCATTACCACATGTTTCACCGCCACTTCTTGTACTTTTCATCGGTGTCAATCAGAGAGGCTCTGGTTTAGTTCATCTTCTGGCAACAGTAAATCGATTCATATTGTTAGACCATTCAACTCTTCATCTTGGCCAAAAAGAGGAACAAAGACAAGCAATCAATGGATACCGCTGTGGCTGTTGGTGGGGGTTCTGGTGGTGCCGGAGCCGAAGAACATCTTCAAGCTGTGGATTTTTAGAGTGAAGCTAAGGGCCTATTTGATAAAACTTTTGCTTCTTGATTCTATGGATTCTGGTTCCCAGGGACCATTTTAAAGTAGGAACGCGTTTAATAAGTGTGGTTAGATTCCAACTCCCACAGGGTGAACCGGATTCAAAATGGCTCCAGAATCCAAAATTTTGGAGTCATAAATACTTACTCCAAACTGTTAGATCAACTTTTTGAGAGAAAGAAAATAGTTGACTCTCGCATGACTCTCCCTTGACCACCACCACCACCATCACCGTCACCACCACCCACCACCCACCACCCACTTCCACCATAGCCGCCACCACCACCACCACCACTACCATCACCACCACCACCGCTGTTGTCGGCACCACCACTACCATCACCACCACCACCGCCGTTGTCGGCACCACCACCACCTTCTCCACTGCCACAGCCACCTCCGCCACTACCACCTCCACCGCCACCACCACCTCTACAACCACCACCAACACCACCACTACCATCGCCGCCACCACCCCAACCACTAGCGCCACCACCCACCGCCCACCACCAACACCACCACCACCACTGCCGCTACCACCACAACCACCGCCACCGCCATATCTATCACCACCACCAACACCACCACCACCACCGCTGCCACCACCACAGCCATTGTCGCCACCACCCACCACCACTACCAACACCACCCACTACCACTACCACCACCACCACCACCACCACCACCACCATCTACCACCGCCACCACCACCATCTACCACCCAACACCACTGTCGCCCACCACCGCCACCACCCACCACTACCATGATTGTTTTTCTAGACTTCGATTGGGGGGATAGTGTGTTATCAAACATGTTTCTAATCCAAAGATGCTCTAAAATCTATTTCAGAATTGCGTTATCAAACAAGTTTCTATTCCAAAATAATCTTGGAATAGCGTGAAATAGAATCCAAATTTGAACCAAAGTCCAAAATCTAAAAGTAGAAGTTTTATCAAACTGGCCCTAAATGAACGACATCCCTCTACTGCTCGCCCCACCTCCTCCCCCCCCCTCCTGATCCCTCTCTTTCGAACTTGCAACCCTCCCCCCTCTTCCTTCCCCAAACGAAGCCTTTCCTCCTTTGCTCGGGTCCTCATAAGGATCCTCCCTGAACTTACATCCATCCTCTCAAGGCCCTTGGTTTGCCCATGGTTCTATGAAGCCGATCCCTAAGCCAAAGGTCTCCTTTCGTTTCATTCCTCTAGAATCTCAAGGATCCTAGAAGGTTGGGGTGTGTCCCTTGGTTGTTGTTGCAGAGGAGTTTGCGGTCTTGAAAAACACCGTTGTGGATTTCTTTATGATCAAGAGGCCAAGTTTTTCTCTGTAAAATCTTCTCTGAGCAAGCAATGGAAGATTCAAGGTTCAGTGGAGTGCTTCCTCCTCCTCCACGGTGGTTTTGGATTTACATTCTAGGATTCAGGAGACAAGGACTGTATCTTAGATACGTATATGTTCTTCGTTGAAGGAAAGCCTATTTTCATTCAATAATGGGTTCGGATGTTGCACTCTAGTGCCTTGAGGCTGTGGATCACCCTCTAATTAGGATTACCTCTCCTTTTATGGGGAGAGGAATTTCTTAGTGCCATGTGTTTAGTCTTGGCAAGCCTCACTACACAGACCATATTACCTTTGCAAAATCAAGGTTAGCTTACACTCGTGTTTGCATTGAGTTTTACAACAATGAAAAGTAAGAAGATGTGGTCCAAGTGAAGGACAATGAAGGGAATCTGTTTTCCCAGGTCGTCAAATATGACTGTTATTTGATTGGCAGCTGATGGACCTTGGATGACACTGAGAGAGGGGGGGGGTAAATCAGTGTGAAAACTTTTCCCTGAATTTTTCCTTACTGCCCAGCGTTGATGATGAACCAGACTGTTACAAACATACAAGCGTATGCAAATCTACCTCGCAACCACTCAGTGGCCAGGTCTACCAGATTTGCACACCCATTCTGTAGTTCATTCCACGCACTTCACAAAATACAGAAATAAAGCATTCCACAACACAGAAGGGATACGTGGTTCACCACCACAGTGTGTGATGGCTAATCCACGGAGTAATGCCCAATGGGCTCTGTATTTACTCAATACTCAACTTTTAGTCCTTCACAGGACAAGGATATTCACCCTGTGTTTTCCCAGCATAAAACTGAGAGGGCAAACACTGCCAAGGTTCAGGCTATACCAGCCAGTGTCCAGCACCCACTGAACACAAATCAAAGTGATATATTTTGGGGCTTATAGTGATGCCCAACAATAAAACCCAGACTAGCAAGGCATTCAATATTCTTTTCACCTAAGCTAGCATACAACAAACTCCCATACTAAGTAGGCATTTAAACATTTTAACCTACTCTAGCATACATGGCATTGAATCAATGAATAACACAGGAGTTGAGAAAATCTCACAATCGAGGCTTTCAAGTGGCAGATAGCAACTTTGGAGCTCCACACTACTCTCAATAAGCTTCATCAACTTCCACCATTGGCTAGACTTGATGCATCAAGCATTTCTTTGCATACAGTCATCATTCTCTCTCTCTCAACCGCACAACCACCATTCTTGCGCAACAAACAGTTCTACCAACCTCTCATTGGCATTAGGAACACAATGAATCAAAGATGGAGAGGTTGGATAGGCATTCAAAGCTCCAACAATCTCAAAAACCCCCTTTCTCCTTCTCTTCCTCCTTTTTTGTTTTTTTAGAACCTCACCCGACCTTCAAACCGTCCCCAATAGAAACTGAGTCGAGTGCAACTTGAACCATCCGATTTGGATATCGGATGGCCAAGATATGATCAAAATAAGATCGGCCAACTAGATCATAACAAAGGGAATCATTTCAAACTTGATTAAGTACAGCCGCTACACGGGATCGTCGCCTTCGCTGACAGAGTCAGAGACGCTGTTGATCCGCGATTGGCGAAGACAACATCTTTGCATTTCGGCCGTAAGATTTCTGGAAAAGGCGGGATTGATTGATAGCCGACGGATCTGGTCAGATCACGTCAGCTTCAATCGGCTTTGCTTTGAGCCGTTGGATGGAGATCAAGGCTGCTGTCGTACTGTACGCGCGCCGCACAGAATCAAACTTCCGTCATCATGCATTGCGGAGCACCATTTTAAATTGGCCGACCCAATCAGATCACGCGCGCAAGAATCTCGACGCTACCCCTGCACCACACCTGAGCCCGCCTTCTTCTAGGCCATCCGATCAGCATTTTGCATACGTGGCTCTCTCTTGGCCACGTATTTCGCATTTTCTTCCTTTTTGATTTCTCAAAATACCCCTGTATTGGATTTAAATGGCCTCTGTAACCTTCTATACATTTGTTAAAACGCTGCAGGGTGGATTTCCAGAGAGATTTTCTCTCTCCTGGAAATCCACCAAATACCTGGAGGGCATGCGGGATGGAGGAAGCCAGCGCGCGCGAGAGGAAGGAAGCCAGCGCGCGGACATGCCATGCGCGCCAGCATGCGCGGCGGCCACGGCATGTGGCATGCCTTGCTGCGGCTTGCGGCATGGCATGTTGCATGCTGCTGTTGCTGCTGCTGGCCGAGCTTGGCTTGGCCCTGCTGGCCTTGGCTGCGAGGCTGGCGGCCATGGTGGCGTAACACCTCGATATTGTGGGACCCACCATCAATTTTCTCTCCCCTCTTTCTCTCTCTTCTAAGAATGCTTCCCTCTTCTTGAATGCGACAAATGCGACACCATATCACCATATCACTGCCATATCACTGCATCTTTGCCATATCGCCTGTATTACTGTCATATCGCATGTATCATTGCCATATCGTCTGTGGGGCCTGCAGACATTCTCTCTCATCAAACTTGGTCTAGTTAGCCCATGTTACCAACAATTACAATACGAAGGCCAACAGCAGCCTCCTCATTACTGCCATGCAAGATCATCGGGCATTGTCTATTTAAATGCAAGGAAAATCCCAAATCTACTGAAGCTTCGATCAGGGAAGAGATGCCTCTAGAAGATACCAATGCAGCTACTAGGAATACATCTTCGGCGGATGGAACTGCAGGAGACTATCGGAGTTAGATTGAAATCTCCTAATGATATCTTTAGATTTTAGCATCCTAAAATCCACCGGGTGAGGAAGACAACTAGTCCCTCTGCCCCAAATTCAGATCTCACATCTTACGAAGATGATTCGGTGTGGACCAGCATAACAATAGTAACACCTTCAAAAAAAAAAAAAAAAAAAAAAAAAAACTAATGAGCTTCTCCTCGTTCATTTCCCTACCTCTCTTCTTTTGCTACTGAAGTGAATGTGAATCAATAAGAGGCTCTTTTTTTTTTTGACGTAAAATTTTACAGGGAACTTTTGCCCTCATAAATTTCACTACCTCTCTTCTATTGCAATTAAAGTGAATGTGAATCAGTAAAAGGCTACATTCTTTTTCTCTTTTGTTTTTTTCTTCTTTTTTTTTATATAAATTTTACAAGTAATTTTATTTTAAAAATAATTTCAAGACTGATTTTTAAGAGATAAAAAAAAGACGAACTTTCTTTTCCCTCCTCCTTAGAGATCATTATATTTTATGTCTTGAAAATTAAAATTAAAATTTATTTTGACATGTAAAATGTAAATTGACTAAAAATGGGGAACTTGTGGACCAATTAATATTTTACCTTATATTAGAAATTATAGAAATAAAATTGGATTGGGCTGGGTCTCCTACCAAATCCCAAAAGCTATGAAGTGGAAAATTCTCCAATTAAGAAGGAAAGCTCTTAGATTTAAGGCCTGTTTGTTGACATTTTAGAATCTAGATTCTGGTTTCTAGAGCATAAATGGAGTAGAATCACATTTGGTAATACGGTTCGGATTCTGGACTCAAACTGAGTGAACCGGCTCCAAATGGACTCCAGATCTATTTTTTTGGAGCATCAAATAAATGTTTTTCGACTTCAGAGTACAATTTTGGAGTAGAAAGAACCACCCCACACCACTACTACCACCAACCACCACAACCACAACCACCACCAGCCACCACCTCCACCACCCTCCATCACCCACCGCCGCCACCATGCTCAACCACCACTACCCACCCACCGCCACCACTACCCACCACTACTCACAATTGCCACCACCACCACCCACCCACCACTGCCACCACCATCCACCACCACCCACCACCCACCACCCTCCACCACCACCCACCGCCACCACCCACCTCCTGCCACCCTTCGCCACCACCTCCCACCCACTACCACCGTTACCAACCATCACCACTCACCACTAGTGCCACCATCCACCACTCACTACCACCACCACCCTAGAGTCCATGACTAAATTACGTTAATAAACATGTTTCTACTCTCCAATATTCTTGAATCTTTTTAAAACGGAAGTAGAAAATTATAGAAATAAGAATCCTAGAATTAAAGTTTTATCAAACAGACCCTTAATGATCGCAATGTAAAAACATATTATATTATTGTTTGAAAGTTCGCCTACTCACTTCCATTTTAAAAAATGGGGTTTGTTTGATGAGAACCGACATGAACAATTTTGGTCCCCCAATTTTTTTTTAAGGGAACTGCATATTCTCGGAGTTAGTAAAATATGAGCATTTTAACATGTAGGTTCTCATTTTTAATATGAATGAAGCTTGTAAAATGGAACGACGGGGAATGAAAAATTGTCTAAATATATTGGAAATTAGAGGAACTACGCTATATATTATATTGGGGTGCTGATATTATATAGTTTTTTGGTAATGACAGACTCCAAAATGCATAGCTTCATAAGTATTTGAATGAGCCGGATAGTTGGTATTCTTGTGAACCATTTCTTTAATCAGGTAATTTTCTTACAATAAAGAAATTAAACAAAAACATTTGGAGTTCTTTATTGGAATCTCGAAAATTAGAAGCAAACCACTTAAACAATCTGCAGCTTCAAAGAATTGGTACTCTGTCCAATGGGTAGTTAGAGATGACATTTGATATAAAACTCAAAAAAAATTTCAAAACGGGATGTTGCACCCCCTTGATGATCATTCTTCCCTTTACAATTAAGGGAAGTTTTGAAATTCAGAAACCCATGACAAACTCTCCACTAACAATTATACTACAAATAAGGTTCTTTTCCTTAGAAACCCTTTCATAAGGAAAGGTCACGAACCCATTTCTCAAGAAACTTAGCAATGGCAACACAAGTCGTAGAAAGCAGATAACTTTTTCTTCCCAACTAAACATTGCAGTTGAATTAGTGCTTACCATGCGTGACTATTCAATTCTCCATGTCGGTCCAGACATTGAAAATAAATTGGCATTCCAATAAAAGATGATCTAGGTTTTCAATGTCAACCCAACAGAAGCAACAAAGAGGGAACTTGAATATTCATCATTTGGACTTGATCTTTAGTGGATGTCTATCCACTAGACATCTCTAAGACGTGCAAGAATAGCGTGGGAATGACAATGGAGGAACCAAATGACTGGTGTAGAAATCACATTTTGCCAACTCGGCGATGATGATTCTATAATGTTTCTCTTGAGCTCTCTCATTAAGGAATGTTTGATTATAGGCAAAAGAAGACGTTCCAATCCAATTTCCTGGAATATAATCTCAAATGGCCATAAATTACATTTCTGATGCCCTCGCAACCCGTGGCCGTAATCCTACTGCGGTGCAACTTTAACCCTAATTTCCTTTTATTATTTATGATATTGCTTGGGATGTTAGATTTTGGATCCCCTACATGTACATATATTCTACTTGAAATCCTGTCACGGTGGAGGTGGAGCCTAACACGTTCATTATCAGTTTTGTAATTAATTGAGTTTGAAGGACTTGTCTGCCAATGGCAGCGCCTTCCCTCAAAAACTACCAAAGGCTAGTCATTCGTCCAACCTTGCCAGTCGATTGCATCTTACAACCAGTTGACTGACCTCTCACTAAAGTCAATAAATGATTAACATGTTTCCCAAGCATATGCAATCTCAATGAGAGTTCTCCCTCTAAGAATTTTTAATGCAGGTTAGGGTTATTCCCATGGGATTTCCCATGAACCCTAACGAATCCACCACACAGATAACTAGAATACAATGGGCAATAAAAGAGATGATAGAACACATATCATTTGCTGTAGATTGATTTCCGACCGTTTCCTGTGCCTTGAATGCTTCGATTAGGGTCTTCCACAGCCTCGTTGGGATCCCTTTTGCCTCTGTGCGTATGGGAGCAACAGAGAGATAAAACCAATGACTGTGGGGACCCTAATCATTGTATTTATAATACAATCCCTAACCCAGAACCATTCCCACAGTGGTCCGGGTTAGTAGTCTCTAACCAGTGACAAACCAGACCTGAACCGATCAAACCAGTAATTGAACTCCCACTTAACAACTGGTTAGGTAATTGATCAAGCCCACACATCAGGAATCTAACAATCTCCCACTTGGGCTAGATTAATTACAAAACCACCGTTGAAAAGTGTGGCCATGGAATCCTATTACATAATAAACCGTCATCAAACTTTGATCCACTCATCAAGCCTACCAATGTCGAGCAACAGCGGAAAATACTCCAACATATCTGGTGTAGTACCTTCTGTCAGCTACATACAAGGGTCTACTTAATGATATGAATCGCCTAGAGACATGTATACATGAAAATATTATTTCATGTGGGTCCAGATCAAATAACCTTCGATCTAATTGCCTTGATAAAACCTCAGAGGCAACAAACCTTCATATTGACCGTAGCAAACCGCCACATACCCTTTTGGTCAATATTGTACTAATTGCCTTGATAAAACCTCAGAGACAATAAACCTTGATATTGACCATAGCAAACCGCCACATACCCTTTTGGTCAATATCGTACTTTGGCACACCGCCGTGAACTATGGCTAAATACCGCCCCGTTCATTTGGCTTAATACCGCCTTGTTCATTTGGCTAAATACCGCCTTTGTCAATGACATGTCAATGAATATGCAACATAGCAATAAATAAATGCTGAAATAAAAATAACCATGGTAATAAATATCCATGCCAAAACTATAGGCAATGTAAATAAACATAATGAAATAAATCATTATCAATGTGGGAAGAGTCTCCCACTAACCAAGCACATTTAATGAATTAACCATTTCTATATTAAACATACAGTCCCTCGAAGACTCCCCTTGACAAAACCTTCATCAGAGAATCTGCAATCAAGATGTTTAACGAATGTGCTCTACCATGATATAAATTCTTTGACCTTTTTCTCTCACCTAAAGAGATTTGAAATCCGATTTCTATTATGCTTTGAATTACTAGATTTCACATTATTATTTGAGAACAACACAGCTAAACCGCTGTCACAATACATCTCAATAGGCCTAAGTTAAACTTACAACCTTCCAGGTATGAAAGATAACTCTTCAACCAGATATGCTACTTATTAGTTTCACATATAGTTATAAAATTTACCTTATCAAGAGGGTGATGCATGGATAAACTTCTTTACATTTTTCCTCAAAGGATACATCTACCATCATAACAATAAATCTGAGATGGGATTCATGCCACCAATGCAATCACCAAACACTACATCACAATAGCCAAGAGTGTCACTACTGCCACAAATGAGTGGATAATCTTTGGTCATCTGCAAGTACCGCATGACCTTTATATTCTCGTTGTTTAGTGAGCTATACCAGTATCCAACTAAAAATATTTCAATACACTCTAAACAAAGGCTATGTGAGAATAAATATAATCTTGAGCATACACCAAGCTCTGTACTTCAGATGCTCTCTTTGAACATCATTTCTTAAACATAACTCTGTCAATTTGTCTCATTTACTGATTTAAGCATCTGCAACTTAACTGTTATGCATGTACATTCAATCATTCAAGAACATGAATAATGTATACCCTTTGAGACAAACCCAGAGTTTCATTTTTCCTATCACGAGGAAACTCAATGTCAAGTACAAAGGTACTTACTCACACATTCTACATATCGAATTTATCAGACATTGAAACTATGGTTTCAACAGGTAAACCATATCACTGCTGGTCAGTGATTAACCATCAACATATATGACTAGGAAATGAATCATCTCCCACTGACCTCTATATATATACATAATGATCAATGATAATCTCAACAAAGTTTTAAGAAGATACAACTCTGTCAAACTTCAGGTACCACTACCTGGATGCTTGCTTAATCCACATATTGACTTTATAAGTCTACAAAATAGATTTTCTTTTTCCTTTACCTCAAAACCTTCTAGGTAAAGCCTATAAACACCTTCTTTCAGATTTTCTTTGATCAAAACGATCTTTACATCTATCTGATGCAACTCCAAAATAAAATGCATAACTAAGACCTCAAAGATTTGAAGTCTATACTTTTCATTCTCTTTGTGTGATTCCACTTCGCTACAAGTTTTACTTTGTAGCAATCAATTCTCCCACTGGAATCACACATTTTCTTACATATCCATTTGAGCCTATGAATACACCGCTCATGACAAGAGCATAAAATCTCAAATCTCATTGATGTTCATAAATAACGATACATCAATTATGACTGGTAACCATCCAAAAACAATTTCATTATTGACAACTTGCTTAAAACTATTGGGATCTTTATCTTGTCCAATGCCATAATATCTATTTTTGAGGTATAACTCGTGATGAAATCACAGATCTACATGGTCTATTATATCTCCTCATTGCTTTATCTAGCTTTGGTATTTTGGCTATGCATCAACCTGAATGAAGATAATTTCAATAATTATCTCATTACACTCTGATAATACTTTTGATACCTCAACTAATTGTTCCACAACAATTTCCATGTGATTTCATTAAACTTATGTTTCTTGGATGTGACTGCTAACCAACATCATCAATGAATCTTGTTGAATCCTTCAGACATGAGTGGATATCCAAAAAATGATAACTCAATCTCCTAAAATAATTACTCTCCCACGAGTGTTATGAAAATACGTTACTTTCACAGTTCTAATCAAGAAGATAACTTGAACTGAAACCAACTTACATGGCACCCTATTAATACTATAGGCTGCAGAATTGATCACTTTAAATGAGCTAATACACTCTCGAGTTTTCTTGATCACATCTATTTGTCACTCTTTTGTTATTGAGTCTCATCCACATGATGCTAAGTCATAAGTTTTAGCACTTGTAAACATTTGACTAAAATCATTGGGAGTATATCAATATCACCCAATCTACCTTAACAATTTATATTCTCCTTCAGATCCAACAGTCTTTAATCCTTTAATAAAAATATTTTCCCCTTAAACATCCTTACAAGTAAACAAGTCATTAACTTTAGGGGTTTCCAGAATTCTATTCTTTACAACCTTTTTATAGTCTTTCATTAGATAAGAGTCCTAAATATCTATGCTAAGGATGGAATTAGGATATACTGTCTAACTTCTATAGCCAAGTAAACTACAGAGAGTAAATAAGGGTTTTTGCTACTCTTATAGGTTTGGATTACTTCTATTACTTAAGTCTCCAATCTCCATTACCTTCTTACTCGAAAGTTTCATGATCTTACTTTTCTTTCAGTTATAACATTTCCACATGTTTCTTCTGAGTTCCTGTAGCTCCATAAAATCATTTTTCTTGTCAGAAGTTTCTTACAATTCCTTGAAAATTTGTTTTTCTTTCTGTAAGACCCTACCTTTCACTTACTGCATTTGTCAGAGTATGACTCACACGTCATAACATTGGCATTCAATCCTTTCTCTTTGCTTTGAAATTTCTTTCTTAGTGTAAAGGAAATCAACTCATCTTCGTCCATTGGGTTTATGGGTCACCGGGATCTAACTTTGCAGTTCAGGTGAGGAAGTGAAAGTCAAGTGAATCATCTATAATATTCCAATGAGTTACCTACAGAGATTCACATATCTCAGAGCTTATTAGTGATGGCTAATAGCTCTAACCTGTGTTTTCACACACCATTATTCCTCACACACCATTATCATCCTAAACCATCAAAACTGGTACAGACAACCTTGAGAATACAACATCTCTCCACCCCATTTTAAAGATCAAAATTTCTTTGGATTTTACTCCGAACATCTATTTCCAATGTTCCTTATTTCAATTTTCTTTTCCGATCTTAGGGATTGAATATTCCTAAAGATCAAAATAGAATCTCCGCTGAGTACTAGGTTAAGCATTCCTAGACTAGCTTTCACTTTTTCATGCCAATTCATAGAACTGGCCCGCCATAACAGGCATCATGAGGTGTTTGATCATTATATGTTCTCTAATATGTGTGACATAATGCAAACATACACACAAGATAATTTAAACTTACAAAATATATGCAAGTCCATTTCTTTTGAAGAGTCAACCGAAACTACACCCTCATCCTTTTGGGACAAGAGCGCACTGGTCCTCTTACTATCTAGCGCCCCGGTCCTTCTACTATTCGTGCATAACCCGCGAAGGGATAATGACTCTCAAAAATTCCACCACCTTTGGGTGTATGAAACTCCTAAAGTCAAGATCCTTCATCCATGTGCATGAGTTTACATGATCTTTGACACTCGCCACCTTTGGGTGGACAATGCCGCTCTTCTTTGCTTCCACAAAAGTGAAAATCTTGATAATGTCACATTTAAGTGAGCACTATCCTTCTTTCTTTGTGTCTATAAATGCATAAGTTCGGATTTGAGCATATCATGATAGAGGCGAGCTTGCCACTTTAGTGGTCCCACCTAATTCTTACACAATATGTACAAATCATAATTTGAATAAACTGGGACAATGCCACTCTTAGGTGAACACTGTCATTCTTTAAAGCATTTACAAACACAGTCGCTTGAATTTGAATACATCATGACAAAACAAGGTATACCACTTTGGTGGAATCCACCAAGTTCTACCATGATATGAACAAATCCCAAATTGCAGCTCTAGTGGGATATATATAACCATAAATGTTTTTTAAAAATCAACTTTATAAGTCTAAACATTCAAATAAACATGCACTTTAGCTCAACAATCATTATGATACAAAAATATTGAGAAAAACCAGCAGAAACACTGCAAATCGAGCTCTAAAAGAGCATTAACTAAGAAAAATACTATTTCCAATGTATCAAAATGTATCAACATCTATTCCAGATTGAAGAGCATTGAAAACCAAGTCCAACGGAACAAACCGGAGGTCAATCCGACCTTCCTAGCTCCCACAAATCCAGTTTAAAGTCGGATTGTGAATGCAGTAAAAATTGCAAGGCAAACAGGCCTTAAAAGTTTGGACCGGTACGAACCACAATCTGAACCAAACCGGCGGTCCGGCCAGGTAAGCCGGTCTGGCCGGTTCAACCAATACGCATCCGGGTCACATTTTCTGGGTTTTCGGGTTACCCTACCGGGTCAATAATTCGGGTCAAGGGGCGGGTCATCGGGGCACCCGTTTGTGGGTTACGGATCTGGGTGCCGGATCACCCACTCGGGTTCCCTGGTCGGCCCGGCCTTACGGGTCAGCCTTGTGCTGGTTGGGCCGCACCGGGCCGGGCCGGGCCGGGCTAGGTTTGATTGGCCGGGCGGCTTGGCCGGGCTGGGCCAGCCCTGGCTGAGTCTAGTCGGGGCCTGGGGCGCTGGGCTGGGTAGACTCGGTCCGAGTCAACCCAGCGAAAACCCGTTAGGGTTAGCGATCCGGTACCGAGTCGACCCGGTGATGACTCAGCACCGTCAGAAAAACTTTTTTTTTTTTTTTAAATCCAACTGCCGGCGCGTGGCTTTCACGCTCATTTTCAGGCGGCGCGTGGGAGCGCGTCTGGCTACCGCCGGCGACCAGCTTAGTACCGGTCGAATTGTTTTTCTGAGTTCTACAACCCAGTATAATTTATTTTGAATTTCAGCGGTCTGAAAAATTTTTGAAGGGTTTTAAACTTTGTGGGAAAAATTTTGGAGAAAAATTTCTCCCTTTTTCAATTCAGTCATTCCTACCATTTTAATTGTCCATTACCTATGATCCTAGCTCTGTGTGGGTGGCTCTGATACCAATTGTAAGAATTTTTAATGCAGGTTAGGGTTATTCCCATGGGATTTCCCATGAACCCTAACGAATCCACCACACAGATAACTAGAATACAATGGGCAATAAAAGAGATGATAGAACACATACCATTTCTTTGTAGATTGATTTCCGACCGTTTCCTGTGCCTTGAATGCTTCGATTAGGGTCTTCCACAGCCTCGTTGGGATCCCTTTTGCCTCTGTGCGTATGGGAGCAACAGAGAGATAAAACCAATGACTGTGGGGACCCTAATCATTGTATTTATAATACAATCCCTAACCCAGAACCATTCCCACAGTGGTCCGGGTTAGTAGTCTCTAACCAGTGACGAACCAGACCTGAACCGGTCAAACCAGTAATTGAACTCCCACTTAACAACTGGTTAGGTAATTGATCAAGCCCACACATCAGGAATCTAACACTCCCAGCTAGTAGATAGCATACATTTTTCATAGAGGAAGCCTTCTAGAGGAAGCTTTCCAGAGCCTTCTGGAGGAAGCCAAGCCTTCTGCGTTTATACTGACAAAAATGAGAAAAAAGGCCTTCTGGAACTAACGAAAGGGAAAACCAGAAGGGGATTTTCACAAAGGATAATCAGGACTCGGGGACCTTCTGCGTAACAACAGGGACGCCCCTGGAACCATTGCCGCTACTTCTGCAGCAAGATGATTAGAGAACGGAAGTTCCATTTTTTTTTCTTTTTTTTTTCATGCCTCCAACTGATCAGAGCATCTGCAAGTGATCTGTTCAAGACAGGGGAAAACTTCGGAATGGTTGGAAGAAGTATCCAAAACTCTACTTAATACCTTTCACCCTTCCCAAATGCGCTCTTCCGCAAGAATTTAAGAATGACAAAAATAAGAATCTCCATTGAAATGTTGAAGTTTGAAGCTACGAAAGTGCCTCAAGAACCAGAATCGATCGCAAGAATCGGTGAACCTTCCGTGAGACCTCTCCCCTACTTGAGACCCTTTTCTTTCATTCAACTTATGCTCAATGGCTTTAATCGGAGATGATCCCTGGAGGTAACGAGTGATTTCTGGAGGGGCCATGCCGGCATCAAATTGTTGAACTTTGTGTTGTTATTGTTGATAACTTGACAAATGTGGCAGTGTTGATGAGCATTCAGTCAGAGAAATGTGGAGAGAGAATGTCACTGGAGTGACAGAGAGTGGCAGTGGTGTTTGTACAGTGGCAAAGATGAAATAGCCTTGGGTATGTGTTCTACAACCTCCATAGAATGTTTGAGAAGGTCTCTAGTAAGTTAGTTGGATTTCTACACTGAGTTGATTGGGTAGGAGCAGTTTCGACAGTCAATAGCATTGTACATGTGTTCAGTGATGTTCTAAGAAGATCCAAGGTGGTAGACTATGTATGGGAGTGCTTGTGAGCATGCATGCAAAGTTTTGGATTCAAATTCCATGGTTTCACTGTGTTTTGACTTTGAGGCTCTAATTGGTGGGTCTCGCTGCAGGTTCATGGAAATTAGACAATAGAAAGGTGTAAAGCGTCGAGTTAGCTTCACAACGCAACTTGAATCACCTAGTTCCGACATCGGATGAGAGAGATATCAAGATTTCCAATGGAACGGTCCGAAAATGTCAAAAATTGAAGCTCCCAACCAAGAAACCTGCTACAAGGTTTATTAAATGGGATTTTTGGTTACAGGCCATTAAAATATTTGTTCAAGGGCATTTTTGGTAAAAAAATGATGAAGATCCTACATAAATGATTAAATGGTTCAGATCAAGCCCCAAAGTCCATATTCTGATTGGATGGCTCAGATTAAGGCCGGCTCGAGTGCAGTGCGGCGGCATCATCAAGATTCCATCGCGTTCAATCTGATTGGCCGAATGAAACTTAAAGTAATGTGTCGCAGCGCATGAAGAATTCCCTTGATTCTGTGCTGCGCCCGTAAGTTACGGCAATGGAAATAATCTAGATCCTTCGGCTAATATTGAAGCTGACAGAATCTGACACAACTTGTGTTGATCTAGTGGCTCACGGCTCTTCCCGCCTTTTGAAGGCTCATCCGACTGTCCCTGTCGGATATTCCCTGAGCGCCAATCACCTCTCGATAAGCCATAAGGCGGCATCGCTAAAGTGTAGCGCGGGTGCAACGTATGAGTTTAAAAGATTCTATTTAGAATAATATGGTTGGCCAAACTTCGAACATACATAACTTCTTCATCCGAGCTCCAAATCGGACGGTTCAACTTGCAGTTTCCGTATTTTTTAGCCCTCTTTCTAATGAGTGGGGTTGAGAGTCCTAAAAAAGATAAGAAAAATTGAAAAGAGGGTTTTGAAGGCAAATAGAAGGATTTCTAGGGTTTTATGCCATGTGGGAGTAATCTATCACCAACTACCTCTTCTCTGTGCATCAATGGAGTGTTAAATCCCTTTGAGAGGTCAGTAGAGCTTTTATGATTATATTCATGGTGATTATGGGTTGTGTAGAAGAGATTGGAAGCCTGTGAGCGAGGTGTGCTCTGTGAATCGATCTCTATCATCATTGAAGGCTATTGAAGAGTTCTTGAGAGTAGTGTGAAGCTTCGGAGAGATTCTCTGTCATTCGAAAACATTGTTTGTGAGATTTTTCAATTCCCTATCTATTTATGCTTTCAGTATATTGTATGCTAGCGTAGGTGAAAGTTGTTGAATGCCTAGTTAGTGGGAAAAAAATTGTAAGGCATTATTATAAGCCTAAAAGTTATTATTTGATTCCTGTGTATATGGGTTAAGCGTGGTGTGTTCAGTGGGTGCTGAACATTGGCAATTAAGCCTGAATATTGGCGTTGTTACGTCCTCTCAGTTTTATGCTGGGAAAATTTAGGTTTAGTTTCCTTGTCTGTAAGAGACTAAAAGCCAAGTGTTGAGTAAATACGAAGCCCGTGGAGCATTATTCCGTGGACTAGCCATCACACATTGTGGTGGTGAACCACGTAATATCTCTATGTTCTTTGTTTTATTTTTTTAGTATATTTTGGAGTGTGTGGAATGACTTGCAGGGTGGGTGTGCATATCTGGTAGACCTGACCACTGAGTGGTAGTGAGGTAGATTTGCATACGCTTGTATGTGTGTGAAAAAAATATATCTCCATCAGCTCTGGGTAGCAGTGATATTATCAGGGAAAATTTTCAGACACTGATTCACCCCCCCCTCTCAGTTTCATATCAAGTTCATCAATGAGACCATGAACTGAGGTGGTCACGAGTGGGCACCGGAGGAGGCCGGCCATATAGGCGAACTAGGCCAACTGCAAAGGACAGAGAACCGTCGACGTGATTCAGTCGAGGGCGGTAACGGTGGTCCAACAATGATACCTTATCGTAATTAATCACTTGTTGAAGGAACCAGTGTCCCACTATTTGAGCCATCGTGTTTGGCTACAAGACCACAATCTCACAATCGATTGCCGATGAGAGCACAGAGGTGAAACAACTCACCATAAATTCTGGAGAAACACCGGATGTTCTTGGGGAATCTTCAAACTCGGGAGAAAATAGCTTGGGAAAAGAAAAGGCGTCAGTAGCCAATGATGAAAAAGTGGAAGTTAAAGAAGATCTGAACGGGGAAGGAGCAGTGGTTGAAAATAGCGAAGCCGCTCCAAATAGAGACGAATCTGAACTTTCTCCCAATGTAGGAATAGCAGAGACTGCAGTTGATGTAGAAGGAGAAGCTCTGAACGACGAAGACACTGGAATCGAAGAGTCGCACTGAGCATCAGTTTCGTTGGTGGCTTTAGGAGCTGGGATCACAAGATGAGGATTGACAGCACACAAGCTCGGCAGGGAGGGAGCCACGGTAAGCCCTAAGGCTCTATTGATCTTCGCATCCATGGAATCCAGGAGCCGAAAGATTTCCGAGAAAGATTGCCGTTGTTCACCAAACATTGTCCGCAAGGAATCCAATAGTTGATTATTGGCGGTGGAGGTTTCTTGAAGCTGTTTGATTGAATCATCAAGCAAACAGAAACGTGTTCCATTAGCCATGACATTCTCAATGAAAGCACCAATGTTACAGGAGCTGTTAAAGAACCAAGAATTGTATTAACGAAAAGAGGGGAATTATAGAGAATCATCTACTTCGAGGGAGACAGCCTCCAGAGTTTACATGGAGATTGTTATTCATTTCTTTGATACCTTCTTCTACCTCTTGCTTCATTATGTATAGTAGTGCTGTCTAACTGTCTAACTATTATCTAACTGTCTAACCATACTTGTTATATTTGTTACAACAATATTCCCATCAATCTAGGTAATATAATCCCTTCTGTTATCTGTTATATCGTAACAAAGACCTACTTTATGCAGCTTGCTCAGAAGAATTTAGAGAAAAAAAAAAAAAAAGGAAGAGAAACGACCTGAGAGAGGAAGTCGGTTCCCACTTCTCACTAGCCAGTAGTACAGTGTGCTTGAGGGTCCTCCACCTGAAAGTGAGGAGGAAGAGAGGAACCCAATACCCCTTCCATGATCCTATATGCCAGCATTTGAACATTATAAATATAAGCCTTTGGTCTCCATACTCAATTCACAATAGCAAAATACACGAGATGGAGAGTGTTGAAGGAGGAGTGATCATCCATGAAGCGAGAAACGAGCAGCTTGAAATAGTACTATCAGACACCCAGTTAACCCGCTACAAACGTCTGCGGTTAGCCTCATTGATAGAGATTAAGCTCCTCTTCAACATCGCAGCCCCTGCAGTGTTGGTCTATGTTGGGTTTTTGGGCACCCTTCCTATGTGGAAAAAGGCCCAAACCTTTGTATGTTTTAAGCCCATTTAAGCCCATTCTTTTTACCTTGTATTTAATCTTTTAAATAGGGCAAAAACGAATTAGGGTTAGGGTTTAGCATCATAAGAAGAAGAGAAAGAGAGCAGCAGTTTTTCTGGGCGTAGGTGATTTGCGCAGCCATGATCAAGCCGACGATCGGGAGGTCATCCGTGGTCCGATTGGGCTGATTTTTGGACAGCAGGTAGAGGACACATAGTTCGTCAATCTGTACGGTCAGATTTTTTATTGGAGTTTTCTAAGTCAATTTATTTGCTCTGTACAGCAGCCTCTGTTTCTTTGGGTGAAATTTCTGCATCTCTTTGTTTCTTCGAGTAGTAGTTTTACTTCTTGTTGCTATTGGGGTTGTATACCCATTGGAAGAATTGAAACTAGGTTTTGTAACCTCTATTGATAATAGTGAAGTTTCGATTTGGGCTTTAGAGTCCTGTGGTTTTTTACTCTTCGATTTGAAGAGGTTTTTCCACGTTAAATTCTTATGTCTCATGTGTGGTTGATTTATATTCATTATTTGCACATATTGTTAGGGCTGAAAATATTTTTGTGATATACTTGTTATCTTCTCATAAGTTCGATCAGGTGTGGGAGTGATTTTTCCCTAACAAGTAGTATCAGAGCACAGGTTTGTTGATTTTCTATTGTGTTGGCTTGATTGAATGATGGAGACAAATACAAGTAGAATGATCAGTTTGAATGGTTCTAACTATCATAAGTGGAAAGGAAAGATGAAAAATCTCTTATATGTGAAGAGTTGGCATTTACCCGTGTTTGCTAAAATAAAACCCGACTCTAAGTTTGATGAGGAATGGGAATTTGAGCATGAACAAGTTTCTGGCTACATTAGGCAATGGGTAGATGATAATGTCCTTAACCACATTAGTGATGAGACAAATGCAAAAACCTTATGGGATAAACTTGAATCTTTATATGCCAAGAAGACCGGTAACAACAAGTTGTTCTTGATCAAGAAATTGATGAGTTTGAAGTACAAGGAAGGGTGTACTATCACCGATCACTTGAGTGAATTTCAAGGTGTTCTTCAACAGTTGTCGGCTATGGGTATAAAGTTTGATGATGAGATTCAAGCTCTTTGGTTGCTAGGTACTTTGCCGGATTCTTGGGAGACATTTAGGATGTCACTTTGTAACTCGGCCCCAAATGGTGTTTTGACAATGGAGATGGCTAAAAGTAGTGTCATGAATGAAGAGATGAGAAGAAAGTCTCAAGGTTCATCATCAGAATTTGAGGTTTTATACACCGAGAATATGGGGAGAAATAAAAGCAAAGGTCCAAGGGGCAGAGATAAAAGCCGTAGCAAGTCAAGAGGGAGATATGAAGATAAAAAGTGTCATTATTGTGACAAGTTGGGGCATATCAAGAAGAATTGTTTCCAATATAAAAGAGATAAGAAGAATGGAAATTTAAAGGAAGACAAGAACAATCATGAGAATAGTGATTGTGTCACCCGTTTCTTCTAACGATCTTGTCATTGTTTGTGATGAGAATTTTATCAACTTAGCATGCCATGAGACAAGTTGGATTGTTGACAGTGGAGCTTCGCATCATGTTACTTCAAGGAAGGAGTTCTTTACTTCTTACACTTCTGGTGATTTTGGTATCTTGAAGATGGGTAATGATGGCTTGTCAAAGGTTATTGGTTTTGGAGATGTTTCTTTGATGACTAACAATGGAACAACTTTGTTATTAAAAGATGTGAGACATGCTCCTGATGTTCGACTGAACTTGATATCAGCGGGGAAGCTTGATGATGAGGGTTATATCAACACCTTTGGTAATGGAAAATGGAAGCTCACAAAAGGCTCTATGGTTGTAGCTCATGGTAAGAAGTATTCCAGCTTGTATGTAATGGAAGCTAAACTTTCTAATGATGCAATTACTGTGGTGGAAGAAGATCATGTCACCGAGTTATGGCACAAGAGGCTTAGTCACATAAGTGAGAAAGGGCTTAATCTTTTGGCCAAAAAGAATTTGCTTTGTGGATTAAAGAATGCAAAGTTGAAAAGGTGTTCTCATTGTTTGGCTGGAAAACAACATAGAGTTTCTTTCAAGAGTCATCCTCCTTCAAAGAAATCAGATCTATTAGAGTTGGTGCATTCTGATGTTTGTGGCCCCTTGAAGGTACATTCTCATAGTGGTGCTATCTTTTTTGTGACCTTTATTGATGATCATTCTAGAAAACTCTGGGTTTATACTTTGAAGATCAAAGATCAAGTACTTGCTGTGTTCAAAGAATTTCATGCATTAGTAGAAAGACAAACTGGAAAAAAAGTTGAAGTGTATTCGATCAGACAATGGTGGTGAGTACCGTGGACCATTTGATGAGTATTGCAGACAACATGGTATTAGACATCAGACAACTCCTCCAAAAACTCCTCAGTTGAATGGTGTTGCTGAGAGGATGAACAGAACTTTGATTGAGAGAGTGGCATGTTTTCTTTCAGATGCACACTTACCTAAATCATTTTGGGGTGAGGCTTTGCTTACTGCAACACATGTTATTAACTTATCTCCTGCTGTTATTTTGGATGGTGATGTTCCTGACAGATCACTTGAAGATTTTTGGGCTGTAAGGCATTTGTGCATGTTCCTAAAGACGAGAGGTCAAAGCTAGATGCTAAGACACGACAGTGTATCTTTCTTGGTTACGGTCTAGATGACCTTGGTTATAGGTTGTATGATCCAGTTGAGAAGAAACTTATTAGAAGCCGTGATGTGGTGTTCTGTGAGGATCAGACAATTAATGATATTGAAAAGGCCAAGAAGACTATGTCTACTGATAGTGGTGACTTGACTGATTCAGATACAATTACCTTGGGTAGGCCAAATCCAGTTCATGATGATACAGAGATTGATACTCATTGTGGTCAACTTGCTAGTGATAATATAGAGGATGTAGGTGATGTAGATGTTCCCTCTGTTGATAATGTTGATGATCAACAGCATGTACCTACAGTTCCACCAGTGGTTCCACAAAGAAGGTCTGAAATAGTTCATCAACGTTCTACAAGGTATTCTCCAAACGAGTATGTACTTAATTATGTACTCTTGACTGATGGGGGAGAGCCTGAGTGCTATGAACAAGCTATGAAAATTGAAGACAAGACTAAATGGGTTGATGCTATGGAAGATGAAATGAAATCTTTGCATGACAACCACACCTTTGAGTTGGTAGAGTTACCAGAAAGAAAAAGGGCTTTAAAGAATCGATGGGTTTATAGGTTGAAGCAAGATGATAGTTCTTCACACCCACGATATAAAGCTAGGTTGGTTGTTAAGGGCTTCAGTCAGAAAAAGGGGATAGACTTTGAGGAAATTTTTTCTCCAGTTGTGAAGATGTCTTCTATCCGAGTTATTCTTGGCTTAGCCGCCAGTCTTGATTTGGAAGTTGAGCAGATGGATGTGAAAACTGCTTTTCTTCATGGTGATTTAGAAGAAGAAATCTACATGGAGCAGCCAGAGGGTTTCAGAGAAAAAGGAAAAGAGGAACTTGTGTGCAAGTTGAAGAAAAGCTTGTATGGTTTGAAACAAGCACCGAGGCAGTGGTATAAGAAGTTCGAGTCTGTTATGGGGGAGCATGGCTATAAAAAGACTACTTCTGATCATTGTGTATTTTTTCGTAAATTCTCTGATGATGATTTTATTATCTTGTTGCTTTATGTTGATGACATGCTTATTATTGGCCAGGATGCTTCTAGGATTGACAGGTTGAAGCATGATTTGAGCAAATCTTTTTCTATGAAAGATTTGGGGCCAGCAAAACAGATTCTTGGCATAAAGATTGTACGTGATAGAAAGGCTAAGAAGTTATGGCTATCACAAGAGAAGTATATTGAAAAGGTACTTAAAAGATTCAATATGAATAATGCTAAAGTGGTAAGTACTCCTCTTCCTCCACACTTTAGATTAAGTATCAAGCATAGTCCTTCTACTGAAGCAGGAAAATAATATATGCAAAAGGTTCCTTATGCATCAGCAGTGGGTAGTTTGATGTATGCAATGGTATGCACTAGGCCAGATATTGCTCATGTCGTTGGCATAGTCAGTCGATATCTTTCTAATCCAGGAAAAGAGCATTGGAATGCAGTGAAGTGGATTATGAGATATCTTTGTGGCACCTCCAATTTGAAGCTTTGTTTTGGAAGTGAGAAACCAATTCTCAATGGTTATACAGATTCAGATATGGCAGGGGATGTTGATTCAAGGAGGTCTACTTCTGGTTACTTGATCAACTATGCAGGGGGAGCAGTGGCTTGGCAATCTAGGTTGCAAAAGTGTGTTGCGCTGTCTACTACAGAGGCAGAATTCATTGCTGCTACTGAAGCAAGTAAGGAGTTAATTTGGATGCGAAAGTTTCTACAAGAACTTGGTTTTACACAAGAGAGGTATGTGTTGTTATGTGATAGTCAGAGTGCTATTCATCTTGGTAAGAATTCAACCTTTCATTCTAGGTCCAAACATATTGATGTGAGGTATCATTGGATACGCGATGCTTGGATGATAAATTGCTAGAACTTGAGAAGATTCATACGGATGATAATGGTGCTGATATGTTGACAAAGTCTTTACCAAGAGATAAGTTTGAAACTTGTTGCTTGATCGCCGGTTTGGCGAGTTCCTCCACATAGTTGGGAGGGGGAGATTTGTTGGGTTTTTGGGCTCCCTTCCTATGTGGAAAAAGGCCCAAACCTTTGTATGTTTTAAGCCCATTTAAGCCCATTCTTTTTACCTTGTATTTAATCTTTTAAATAGGGCAAAAACGAATTAGGGTTAGGGTTTAGCATCATAAGAAGAAGAGAAAGAGAGCAGCAGTTTTTCTGGGCGTAGGTGATTTGCGCAGCCGTGATCAAGACGACGATCGGGAGGTCATCCGTGGTCCGATTGGGCTGATTTTTGGACAGCAGGTAGAGGACACATAGTTCGTCAATCTGTACGGTCAGATTTTTTATTGGAGTTTTCTAAGTCAAGTTATTCGCTCCGTACATCAACCTCTGTTTCTTTGGGTGAAATTTCTGCATCTCTTTGTTTCTTCGAGTAGTAGTTTTACTTCTTGTTGCTATTGGGGTTGTATACCCATTGGAAGAATTGAAACTAGGTTTTGTAACCTCTATTGATAATAGTGAAGTTTCGATTTGGGCTTTAGAGTCCCGTGGTTTTTTACTCTTCGATTTGAAGAGGTTTTTCCACGTTAAATTCTTGTGTCTCATGTGTGGTTGATTTATATTCATTATTTGCACATATTGTTAGGGCTGAAAATATTTTTGTGATATACTTGTTATCTTCTCATAAGTTCGATCAGGTGTGGGAGTGATTTTTCCCTAACAGTCTACATGATCAACTATTTCATGTCCATGTCCACACAGGGTCCCAGATCTTCTCCGGCCACCTTGGTAACCTCGAGCTTGCCGCTGCCTCTCTCGGCAGCGCTGGCATCCAAATCTTCGCCTTCGGAGTCCTAATATGTATACTCTTTAGTCTTATCTCTCATACATGTATGTATGTCTTTGTGTATGTATGTACGTATGCATGTTACTAATTTATCTAATTATTTGTTCAGCTGGATATGGGGAGTACAGTGAAGACCCTATGTGGACAAACCTTTGGTGCATCAAAGTATGAAATGCTGGGGATATACCTACAGAGATTAACAATCCTTCTGATGCTGACTGGGCTCCCACTCACAGTGATATACATCTTCTCCAAGCCTATCTTGATGCTATTTGGTCAGTCCTCAACCATCGCATCTGCCGCTGCCACTTATGTGTACGGCCTCAACCCTCAGAACTTCGCTTACGCAGCCAATTTTCCTATCCAGAAGTTCCTCCAATCACAGAGAATTGTGGCCCCCACCGCCTACATCTCAATAGCTACGCTGCTTGTGCATCTATTGCTAAGCTGGGTAGTGGTGTACAAGATTGGGCTTGGATTGTTTGGGGCTTCCATGGTGTTGAGTCTGTCGTGGTGGATCATAGTGCTGGCTCAATTCATATACATCACCAAGAGTGAACGCTGTAAGCACACCTGGACCGGGTTCACCCTCGAAGCTTTCTCCGGATTGCCCAAATTCTTTAAGCTGTGCTTGGAGACTCGGTACTTTCAAATTTTGGTTTTGCTTGCCGGACTGCTCAAAAACCCTCAGTTGATTTTGGATTCTCTCTCTCTCTCTCTCTCTCTCTCTCTCTCTCTCTCATTTCTTTGGTTGTAAACTAAACTGTATGAGTATAATATGTGATGTGCAGCATGACGCTAAGTGGGTGGGGGGACTCATGATCTCTATTGGATTCAATGCAGCTGCAAGGTTGGTGTTTTTTTCCTATACATTTTTTTACATTATTAACGTATGAAAATAATGTGGAACCATAACATGATATCACTGATTAACAGTGTGAGGGTGAGCAACGAGCTTGGAGCTGGAAATCCAAAATCAGTCGCCTTTTCAGTGGAGGTGGTGACTTCCATATCATTCATATTCGTAGTGATACTCGTTATAGCTGTGTTGTTTCTAGGGGCGCAAGTTTTACCCTGACAACTCGAACCCGTCCTGAACCCTGGCAGGGTTGAACCCAGTCCAAATCCTGGTAGGGTTGGGTTAGGACTCAAATTTTGATCAACCCTGACAGGGTTGGATTGGGTTAGGGATGACACCCTGGGTTGAGCCTAGCCCGGCATATATATATATATATATATATATATATATATATATATATATTTGTGTTTGTTATATTTTTAAATTATAATTGTTATATGTATGTTATTTGAAAATTTATTGTATGTTTTAGAGCCAATCAGCGTCAATCCGATCCTAAATCAGGGTTAACTATGCCCTGTTAGGGTCAATCAGGGTAGGTTAGGGTTAAGCCCAACCCTGCCAAGGACAGGGTTAGGATTGTACATTTTTTGATCCTGACAGGGTTGGGCTGAATTAGGGTTAAGTTTAAATAGCCAGAGTTAGGGTTAGGGTTAGGGTTTTGAAAAACCCAGTACAACCCGTCCCTATTGCAACCCTAATTGTTACTGCGTCATTTTATTAGCTATGTCTTCACTTCCGGTGAAACTGTCGCCAATGCTGTCTCTGAACTCTGCCCCTTTTTGGCTATCAATCCCATCCCCTATGAGATCCAACCTGTGCTCTCAGGTATTAATTAAATTTTATTTTAGCAATTACATATATTAGGGGATACAATTTACATGCTGTTTAACACGCCCAGCCCATGCCTTGGGCCTGATACTTAGGCCCAAGCCAACCTGCAACCATACCCTGCTAAACACAGGTTCCAGTTACTGGGGTTCGGTGGGAGTATATCTAATTGTTTTTAGTGTCACTGTTTCTGAAGGTGTGGCTGTTGGATGTGGTTGGCAAAAATTTGTGGCATATGTTAATGTTGGATGCTACTATATTGTTGGGATTCCCTTGGGAACTCTTCTAGGTTTTCAGTTCAAAGATGGTGCTAAGGTATGAATGCTTCAAGTTTCAATTCTTTTAATCCGATTAAAGCATACATCATCACTATATTATAATATGGTATAGCTTCACACTTATTACTTAATTTAGTTGAATGTAGGTAATATGGTCTGGGATGATTGCTGGTACTGCAATGCAAACCATCATTTTATTGTGGTTTACATATTGAGCAAATCGGAAAACTGAGGTAATAAAATCTCTCATTTATGTATCT
This sequence comes from Protea cynaroides, assembly GCA_028583415.1. Classification (NCBI taxonomy): domain Eukaryota; kingdom Viridiplantae; phylum Streptophyta; class Magnoliopsida; order Proteales; family Proteaceae; genus Protea; species Protea cynaroides. Next base: position 61,209,540 of record CM053266.1, on the reverse strand, counting down.
GTAAGAAAAAGTTTTCTTTGTAATGCTCCTTATATATGTTTAGGAAAAGTTTCTCGGATCTACCTTCAAGTAGAACTCTATTAATTATGTTTCATTGCCTCTCCCTACGTTGGATGTATTCTTGGTAGCACCTCAAAGGAAAAATTAAAGGATCTGCTCCTTAATGAAAAACCATCTTCATCTACTACCCATAAGATTATTTCCACCTATTACTCTCCTATAATTCCAATATGATTAGATTAGCTTCCCTTTGGGATGCAGTTCCAAGTTGATCATTTCAAACTTTATCCTGTGACACTAAAATATATTAATTGATTGTTATATGTGTTTACGTGTTTGCATTTTGGTCTCATTTTGTAGGTGGAGAAAGTCAAGAAACGCTTGGACAAATGGGAAGTCAAGGATGTAATTACCACACCAGAAAACGTGTGATGGAAGTTTTAAAGCTCCAATATCTCTGTGGGAATTGAGAGACCTAACTGGAATCAAGCTAACACCACCACAAGCTCCAATATCTCTGTGGGAAGTTTTATAGATGACCACCTCACCTGATGAAGGCCATAGCAGCAATAGTTCAATGCTCCAATTTTTTATTTTTTATTTATTATTCTTTGACACACAAAGAGTCATGTGCCACAAAGTTGGTTCAAATGCTCTGTACCGAAATATAAGTATCATGGATCAAAGGTACATATACGGAGAAACTTGCATACACCCATTCCGCAAAACACAAATTGTTACCGAGACAATAGAAATGAAACAAATTTTTTCAACAAGCTTGTCTTCTTTTTTTCTTTTTCTTTTTCCACTCAATAATTTTACTTACTCTATCCTTCTTTTCTAGATAACAAGAGAGCCTATTGCGAAGTTATCTGAGCCATTCATTTTTTTGGTTTTTTTTATTAATCTAAACCATCTTTTCCTGTTCAAAAGTTGAGAGAATACACCATAATGGTTAAAACTTAAAATATTGATAGAAATGGATGAATACATATGAATTACATACTAATATAAAAATGGTTGTTTGACTGAACACAGATTGGATCCTGTTGAAAATGTGATTGAGGCCAATAAGTGGCAGAGACCATGAGCCCATGTTCTCATTGGCAACAATTTAGTAAAAGGTTAAATTATTTAATATCTTTGGAGGTGACGATAAGAAAATCTTTATAAATAATATAAAGAACGTGATAAAGAATGTTTGGATTGAGATATTCTCTGCCAGACGTCCAACATTTGTCATTAATTTATTATATTTCTTGTTACCATCTTATTGTTACATGATGGAGAAACAAGATTTAAACTTATATTAAAAAAAAAAAATTGGAAATCTTGTGGCATAATTAATTATTAGGACAGTATTTTTCTAATGGTCTATATTGAAGATCCATGTCGAGTGATCCTTTTGGTCAAAACAATTACTGGAGGGGAATGCTCTTGAATTAATAACATATTCAAAGGCAGGTCTCGTATTCAAAAATTTGCCATGTATGGGTCCATTGACATTCAAGTTTTCTAGACATTCTAAATATAATTTTTTAGTCTGGAAAGTTTTCATCCAATTTAATACTTTCTCATAGATATGAAGGTTTGGAATTCATTGACAATTCAACTGCCGCGATCATATCGTTGACCTTTAAGTTTTCTAGATAAGTTGTCCAAACTTAAGCTATAATTTATCAAATTAGAATTTTTTAATTCAATCTTAATTCTTTCTCACATATATGAGGATTGGGATACTTTGTAGTGAGACCACCCATGTAATGAAAATTCTACCTTCTCGAAATGGATCTGCTTGTATCCCAATGCATTTTGAGTGGATCGAAATACGTGTCGATCCACTTTGAATGGATGAGATCCTCATTATAGGGGTGGCTTCATTACAGAGGATCTTTCTCCCAAATATGAATGTTTAAAATTCATTAACAATTCAACTTTGGTGGTGTAGTTGCAATGGTAACATCTTTAGCAACAGTAAAATTACTGCCACTAAATGTATCATTTATGAGAGCCGAAAAAAATTCATATTAAACTTCCTCTTTTTTTTTTTTTTGTCCTTCCTCTTCCTGGCGTGGAACCCTCGCTCTGCCTCTCTCTTTCCTATTTTATTTCTCTCTAACTTCTGTTGTAGACAAGTATATTTATTGTGCAAATAAAGCATCTACAGTTGCTGGAAGGATTTAGGGCTCAATTGATCACCATGAACCAGGTTAGTTGCCTCTCTCTCTCTCTCTCTCTCTCTCTCTCTCCGTTAAAAACTAGAGAGCAGTTGCAGAAGAACCAAAGACATCGGTGTATGATGTAAAACAAAACGAATTAAGAAAACATAAAAGGTGTAAGTCCTTTTTATATTGCGGACTTGAAACTAACTACTAAAAACTAAATCTAATAATCTGACTTATAAGGCCACGTAACTAAGTGACATGGCCAGCTACAATAAACTCCAACACCCCCCTCGAGTTGGAGATGGAGGAAGTGGCAACCCAACTTCTCCAACTTGGGAAGTAACGCTGTAAAAGAGGATTGGCCCAAGGCCCTGGTGAAAATATCCGCTAGCTGAGAATCGATCCTTATGTGAAATGTTGCAATTTGCCGAGCTTGTCTCTTCTCTCGTATAAGGTGGCAATCCAACTGTATGTGTTTAGTACCCTCATGATAGACTAGATTGGCAGCAATATTATGTAAGACAACCTGATTATTACAGTTTGGTTTCATTGGAAATGGGCGAGAAACACCGAGATCCATAAATAAAGACTTTAGCCATGTGAGTTCACAGGAAGCGGCAGCCATGGAGAGATATTCAGCCTCAGTTGAAGACCGAGAAACGGTTGTTTCTTCTTGGTATGCCTCGATAAAGGACTAGAACCAATAAATGTGATGTAACTAGTAGAGGACCATCTTGTAAGTGGCAACTAGCCCAATCTAGGTCACAATAAGTTGATAAACTAAGAGAGGAGCCAACATCCATGAAGAGCCCATGACCGATAGTGCCCTTGAGATAGCGTAGGACACGCTGAGCAGCTTGTAGATGTTGAAGGTGTGGGCTTTGCATGTACTGACTTAACACATGTACTACATAAGTAATATCGGGCCGTGAAATAGTAAGATAAATTAGTCGTCCAACCAACCGTCGATAAGCAGAAGAGTCTGATAATAACTTGCCATCTGTGGGAGTCAATCGAAGGTGTTGCTCCATTGGAAATGGACTGGGCCGACAACCAAGATAACCAACTTCATTTAGGATGTTCAAAGTATATTCCTGCTGGCCCAAGTGAATACCCGACACACTTGTAGATACTTCAATGCCCAAAAAATATGTCAAATAGCACTGGTTTTTGAGATGAAAATGACCTTAGATGGTCCTTTTTAAAAATAGTGATGTGATCATTGTTGTTACTCGTGATGACAATGTCATCAACATATACTAACACAATGTAGTGATGGGCCCATCTATCTATGTAAACAAAGAATAGTGTGAGATCCGAACGTGTAAATTTCGAGGATAAAATTTCTTTTAAGAGTGGTGGAGTTGTAAAACCCACACGCCACAAACCCGGACTAACCTTACTTTCTCGTGTCATGCCAAGTCTTCCCATCGAAATCACCTCAAATGAACCAACCATATGAAAGAACCACAAGACCAGATAAGCAACCTGGTCAAAATAGTTAAAACAGTCAAACCAGTGAAATTTGGTTTGTGTCGTCGACTATGTGGTCGACTGGTGAGTAGACCAATCAATGTGTGGTTGACTGTTTTTGATTGTGTGGTCGACGGATTATGAGACCGGTGAGTTGACCGATCAACCTCGGAGCTGACTCCGTGTTTAGGAAACTTTTTAAAATTAAGAAGGACTCTCTCCTGATTGAAAGAGGACTCTATATGGAGACTTTTTCTCTATATAGAGGACGTCCATCTACCCTCTTTCACTCTTTTGGATCTATCTCAATCCCTAAAACTGAGAGAGAGAGAGAGAGAGAGAGAGAGAGAGAGAGAGAGAGAGAGAGAGAGAGAGAGAGAGAGAGAGAGAGAGAGAAGAAGAAGAAGAAGAAGAAGAAGAAGAAGAAGAAAGCTTAGACAAGAAGAAAAAAGAAGGAAGCTTAGCGAAGAAGAAAAAGAAGAAAGCTTAGAGACGGAGAAGAAGAAGGAGCTCTGTAAAGAGGGTTTATGCTGTTGGGTCTCCAACCTATTACGTCAAGGATCCATGATAAGTACCTTGCCTCTGTAGAATGATAGATTACAGTAGAATTATGGATTTAGTAACAAGGAAACTTAAATATAAAATCATGCCCTCAATCCTATCATGTTAATTATTAAATTCGTAATGATGGCTATAACTATTAAGGTGATAATGAATGAATCAAATAAGAAATAATGGCCATAGAATGACCATAGGAAGGATCTCATTGTCGAGCGAAAGAATCAGATCGAAGCCTAGCTTGAAACATGAACAGAATGTTGTGTGGTCCCTTCACTGGTCCCAGGGTTTGTGCTGTTGCTTTAGTGGTCGACAGTATGCATGACCACAGAGTCGACCACACAATGTGTGGTCGACAGGTCATAGCGACCATTGAGTCGACCAGTCAATAATTAGAGAACATGTTTTGGATTTTGACTGCCGTAATTAGATAAAAATCAAACCCTAATTGAAGTTCATTAATTGTTTAGGTTTAAAACTAAACCAAGATAATTTCCAAAGCTTTGAAGAGGAACAAATATAGTTTACAGGTGAGGGAACAAGACCTAAACTAATTGGATAATAACAAGCTACGCTTCTCTTTTATTCTCTATCAATTGATATGAAGTCATGCTTGAATGATTAATTGTATATCTCATATGTCATCCAATAACTATTATTCATGTTCATGCATATTTAATTATTTTATTCTTTATACTGTTATGATGATGATGACAGGAATAGGCATGTGCTTGTGAGTGTGATTGATGTGTTGGATTCGGTAGAGTATCAGGGGGGTATTGACGGTGTGTGATCCGGGTACTCTAGTCCTATCTCTATTCTATTCTTCGCATTGACATCGTCGTGTCACTGTTACCTTAGCAAAACTAGTACGTCGTAGAGTATCAGGGGAGATGTAGGCAGTGTATGGGTGTAAGCTCTACCAATAGGCCTTAGCTCTATCTCTATGGACGTATTGAGGGATGTTGGGGTAAGACCTTGGATACAAACCTTTGATGAGATCTAGGATTGGTTAATCACGAACCCAGTTTGCAAGTCCTCGCCTATAGGGACATACGTATTGGTATGGGTAGACTATCAAGGAGAATTTTGGCGATGTTTGATCTGGGATCTCTAGTTTTATCTCTATTTTGTAATAGGTGATGTGGGGTGACAGTGGTGTGTGATCTATTGGGCGTGCTCACACTCTCGTGCATGGAGGTGTAGTGGCTACCTATCCTTACCATAGCACATTTGCAAACTTATACCAAACCCAAAGATATGAATTTGACTGCATGCATATGTTTGTTGCATTGTTTTGTTTTCTCATTGAGCTCATGTTAGAGAACTGACCCTCGCGCGTGTCATTTTTTTTAGTTTTTGATATTGCAGGTGTTACTGTCGAAGATTTTATTAGTGCGCCAACATATGGTCACGTGGCGACTATGAACATACAAGCTATGGAGGACGAACATGACTCATCATGCGAGTGTTTCAACTATGTCTACACTTAGTGGTTAACTTCTTTATTTTGGTACTTGTAATAGATAATAATTATGTTTTTGTTACTTGGAGATAGCTGATTTATTATTTACTTATCATTATAGACACTCAGTTCATTAATACAGACTTTCATTATTATTTATTATTTCTGATTGTCATGTGGGCATGTATGGTTTGAATTATTGGCACGGTCTTACGAGATCCTGGTGTGAATCGTTGGTTCTTATGACGGTTCATTCACACTTTTGGTTTATTCAGAATTGGGGTGTGACAAATAATCTGCCATGGATTGACGAAAGCTCATTGTCAACAAAGCATTGCTAAATTTTGAAAACCACTGTCGGGACACTTGCTTGAGCTCATATAAGGACTTTCGTAATCGACATACTAAATTGGTTTGTCTTTTCAAAACCCAGTGGAATGATCATATAGACCTCCTCATGTAAATCACCATAGAGGAATGCATTATTAACATCCATTTGTTATAAGGGCCATTGTTTGGATGCCATAAGGGCAACTAAGCATCGAACAGTAACCAGTTTTACTACAGGGGCAAATGTTTCATTAGAATCAAAACCCTCGAGTTGTGTATGGCCTTTGGCCACTAAACGAGCTTTATAGCATTCTATAGAACCATCAGTCTGATGTTTTATTTTGTAGACCCATTTACAGCTAATAGGTCTTTTCCCATTGGGTAAGGGTTCAACAGTCCATGTGTTATTGAGTGCTAAAGCTGACATTTCCTTTGCCGTAGCCTCTCGCCATAGAGGATCTTTATTTGCTTGTGTAAAATTGCGGGGTTCAACAGTGGAGCATAAGGAAGTTAAAATGGCAGTATTAAATGGTAAGGATGATGAATAGTGTAAATATGTATGAATGGGATGTGCTATGCCTGAATGAAGAGTGATAGGAGGCGTTGAACCCGTGTATGGCCACTATAGAACATATAAAATCCTTCAAATGACGAGGTTGAGAATGAAGCCGGATGGAATGACATAAGGGAGGTTGAGGGATGGCAACCTTAGGGGACTGTAGTGTAGTGGGCTCAAATGGAACTATAGTGGGCGGTGAGGACTGTGTATGAGTTGGCTATGGGGACTGAGTGGAATTGGGCCGTGGGAAATGGAAAGAAGTGGGCTGTGATGTTTAATCAGTATTGGACTGTAATATGAGTGCAGTGGGCTGTGTTACAAGTATAGGGACAGAAGATGTGGGGGATGACGAAATGATATTTTAGAAAGGGAAAACGGACTCTTGAAAAATAACATCTCTAGTAGTGAAGTTTTTATGAGTGTCAAGGTTGTGTACAAGGTAACCACGTTGCCCAAATGGGTATCCCACAAATATACAACGTATAAAATGAAGTGAAAAGTTATGGCGACGTAGATCTATATTATGAGTGAAACAACGACAGCCAAAAACATGAAGGAGCTACAAAGGTGTGGGTAAGATGGAACAGAGTGAAATAGAATCTCATAATTAAGGTGTTTTACTAGCTAGGACGGAGGATGGCATGCGGTTTATGAGATAGCATGCGGTTAAGACACATTCTCCCCAAAAAACTAATGGAAGATGGGCATGAAAGCGCAAAGCACGAGCTACCTCCAAGAGATAACAGTGTTTGCATTTAATGACACCATTTTGTTGAGTTGTGTATACACAAGAATGCTAATGTGTAAACCACGACTATGAAATAAGGTTTGCATGGATAAGGAAGCCAAAACTTCAGTACCATTATTAATTATAATAGACTGGACAGTGGTATTACACTGGGTCACTACTAGGGGTGCAAGTTTACCCTGACGACCCTAACCCGCCTAAGCCCTCCCTGAACCCTGGCAGGGTTAAACCCAGCCCAAACCCTGACAGGGCTGGGTTAGGGCTTAATTTTTTATCAACCCTGGCAGAGTTGGGTTGGATTAGGGTTGACCCCTGGGTTGACCCCTGCCCGGCCCGACCCTGTATATAAATATATATACACTTAGGGAAGCGTTGCTGACTCTAAGAGGCGTTGAGACATTGTCTGAGAGACTGAGAGTCAACTATCAAAAAAGATTAGGTGAGAATCGAAATCTCCTAAAGAGTTTTTCCTCTTTTGAGTTAAATGTTTTTTATAGTTTGATTGTTATTGTTTCGGCTTCATTTGCCGATCAATTAGAAAACTATAAGGAGATTTTACTTTGTTTTGACTTATGTGTTTTCAATCTTTCTGTTGTTTGCTTTTGTTGTTTCTATTTTATTTGTTGATCTTTTAGAGTTCCTCTTTGTTTTAGCTATCAATCTTGTTCATATTTTCATGAGTAGAGATTTATAATTCTCATAAGTGTTGTAATGGATAATCAAAAGCATGATTAATGATCGACATGAGATTTCGATTTGAGCTAAGATCAAATGGGTTTTAAATGAATTGTATGATTGATATTGTTTATCCTCTCTTTTTCTCTCTTTTTACCTCCTCCTGAATCAGGGTTAATCAGGGTTAACCTAGCCCAACCCGATCTTGTCAGGGTCAATCAAGGTAGGTTAGGGTTAGGCCCAACTCTGCCAGGGCCAGGGTTAGGGTTGTACATTTTCTGAACCTGACAGGGTTGGGCTGGGTTAGGGTTAAGTTTAATAGTCAGGATTGGGGTTAGGGTTTTGAAAAACCCGGCCCAACCCGGCCATATTGCAGCCTAGTCACTACCATATTAAAAAACTGACTTAGAAATTTATGTGTATCTGACTTATAGGTCATTAAGAAAACCCATGTAGATTTAGAAAAGTCATTTATTATGGTAAGAAAATAGTGTGAACCCGAATGAGATGCTGTGGGGTACAAACCCCATATGTCACAATGAATGAGCTCAAATGGTATAGAGGACTTAGTGTTGGCCCTCGTATTGTAATTGTTGGAAAATTGGGCTAAGTGGGCCAAGTTTGATGAGAGATAGTGTCTGTGGACCCTACACGCAAGCTGACAGTGATACAGGCGATATGACAGTGAAACAGGCGATGTGGCTATGTTACAGGTGATGTGACATTGTTCATCTCAGTGTTGGACACCTTCTGAATCATGGAAAATGGAAGGAGTCTATAGAGAGAAAAAAGAGAGAGGAAATCTAGAGAGAGAAAAAGGAGAGAGAAAATTGATGGTGGGACCCACAATGCGGAGGTGGCACGCCACCATGGCCCCCAGCCTCGCAGCCAAGGCCAGCAGGGCCAAGCCAAGCTCGGCCAGCAGCTGCAGCAGCAGCAAGCAGCATGCCCTGCCGCAAGCTATGGCTGCCGCGCATGCTGGCTCGCATGGCAAGAGCCGCACGCAAGCCATGGCCTCCCTCTCGCAAAAGCCCACTCATGCCTATCAACTGTTCGACTGATTTCCAGGAGAGAGGAAAGCTCTCTGGAAATCAGTCTCTGGCGCAAAGTTTAACAACTCAAAATGGTTACAGAGGCCATATTTTCTAGTTTTAGGGGTATTTTGGATAGTTTGTAAAAGCCAAAATCCCATATCAACGGCCAAGATGAAGCCACATCTTCATTATTCCAATCTCACGGTCAGAAAAAAAGGCAGGCTATCATGCTTCTCAGTCGGCATTAATTAATGCTCCCGCGCAATATGTGATTGGCCAGACGCAGGTTAAAGGGTTACGCCGCGTCACTCATGGAAGCAGCGCAATGTTTTGGTGTAGCGCGTGTACATTGCAGCTCTGTAGTTGATCCAGATCCAGCGGACAAAATGTTATCCGATCTTTAGTGACGCTAATTATGCGGATTTGATGAACCGTGATAGATCCCGCCATTTGCAGCAATATCCTATGGCCACTGTTTAAGATTCCTCTTCAGCCAACCATAACTCGACACCGCGCCTGTCGTGTCAGTGGCGGCGCGGCTTCAGTGCTTCGCGGCTACATCAAGTGATGCTCAAAGATTTCGTTTGAATTAATTTTACTGGCCGAACTTGTTTTTATCATAACTTGACCATCCGGTGGCCAAATCCGACGATCCAAATTGCTCCGAGCTAGGTTTTGGATTTCCTATCTATTGAGAATGCTTGGGAGGTCGGTGGCCGCATGAAATAGTTCTGAAAAGGAGTTTTTGAGGAAAAAGTGATATACTTCATATTATTGATTGGTTCTAGCTTTAAATAGTAGAAAATAATCACTCATCATCTCTATTTGTGCCCATGTTAGTGCACTGCTGTGATTTTTGAAGGATGGTGGAGCTTCTTTGCATACGACAAGTGATTGTCTGACTATCGGAAGAAGAGATGATGTATGAGCAAGAAATTATTTGAAGGGACTAGTTCTTCCAACATCAATGGCTGTAAGAGGTTCTATTGAAATTGCAGAAACACTGCATATGTCTTCAGATGTCGAAAAACATCAGTTGTGAGATTTTCTCAACTCCCTCGTTATTTATTGAATCAATGCCTTGTATGCTAGAGTAGGTTAAGAATATTGAATGCCTACTTTGTATGGGAGCCTATTGTATGCTAGCTTAGGCAAAAAGAATATTGAATGCCTTGCTAGTTTGGGTTTTAATTGTAGGGCATCACTATAAGCCCCAAAATTTACCTTTTTGATTTGTGTTCAGTGGGTGCTGGACACTGACTGGAATAGCCTGAACCTTGGTAGTGTTTGCCCTCTTAGTTCTATGCTGAGAAAACATAGAGTGAGTATCATTGTCCTGTAAAAGGCTAAAAGTTTAGTATTGAGTAGATACAGAGCCCATTGGGTATTACTCCGTGGATTAGCCATCATACACTGTGGTGGTGAACCACGTAACCCTTCTGTGTTGTGAAATGCTTTGATTCTGTATTTTGTGAAATGTGTGGAATGAATTGTAGGATGGGTGTGCAAATCCGGTAGACCTGGCCACTGAGTGGTAGCGAGGTAGATTTGCATACGTTTGTATGTGTGACAGTTTATTTCATAAACAACACTGGGCAGCAAAGAAATATCAGGGAAAAGTTTTCACACTGATTCACCCCCCTCTCAGTGTCATTCAAGTCCATCAATTGGTATCAGAGCACCAGGCTCAGTGACAATTAAATCAGCATCTGAGAGATCAGAGGGCAGCAATGGAACTAGGGGAATGTTCTCATAAACCTCTATTGTTTGATGGTACGAACTTTGTGTTTTGAAAAAAGAGAATGGAGATTTATGTGGGATCACTTGGATTTGATGTTTGGACTGCAGTTGAAATTGGCTATACTCTACATGATACAGTTACTCCTAGTGCTACAGACAAAAAGAATTTTGAGAACAATAGAAAGGCACTCAATGCCATTCAAGGTGGTCTAACTAACAATGAATTATCCAAGGTCATGGATTGCAAGACTGCAAAGGAGGTCTGGAACAGACTAATTAACATTTATGAAGGTGACAAGAAAATCAAGAAAGTGAAACTGCAAACTTTCAGGGCTCAGTTTGAAAACTTGAAAATGAATGAGGATGAAACTGTTGATCAGTATATGAACAGAGTCAATGAAGTGGTCAACTCTATTAGAGGACTTGGTGAAGACTTAAAAGGATCCATTATTTGTCAGAAGATTTTGAGGTCTCTCATACCCAAGTTTGAATCAAAAGTCTCAGCTCTTGAAGAGACTAAGGATTTGGATGAAGTCACCATAGATGAGATACATGGAGCATTGACAGCTTTTGAGATGAGAATAGACCCTGGAACTACTGTTGACAAGCAAGTAGCCTTCAAGGAAATGAAGAAACTCAAGATTTTTGAAAGACCAAATGAAGAAGAAAGTAAAGATGAAGCCACAGCTCATTTCACTAAAAAATTAAAGAAGGGTACAGGAAGATACAAGAACAAACTCCCTTTCAAATGTTTCAACTGTGGTAAGGTTGGACATTTTGCTGCAAAATGCCCAAAGAAGAGTAAGATTGACAGTGATGATGAAGATGAAAATAAATACAAGTTCAAGGCAAAGAAAAATTACAGCTTCAAAAAGAACAAGTCAAATAGAAAAAGTTTCATTTCCAAGAGGGTCAGTGAAACCTCAAATGATGACTCAAATGATATCTCAGAGGATGAGCCCAGTGAGGCATTGTTCATGGTTTTCATTGAAAAACATGAAGGGAACAAAGGTGAAGAGTTTACTACAAAAATTCATGAAGAAAATAAAATTGTGAATTCTATCTCAAGTAGTGATGAAGAAGGAGACAATGAAGATAAATGTTCAAGCAGTGATGAAGAAGGTGAGATAAACTTTGAAGAAGAATTTGTTGCAGCCATGAAGAAACTCAAGAAGGAAAGAAAGAATAACAAGCTTGCCTCTCAAGAAGCCAAAAAGCAAAAGCAAATGATTCAAGAACTGAGAGCTCAAGATGAAAAGTCCAAGAAAGTTATAGAAAATCTCAATATTCAACTTAAACAGGCATCTGTAGACTACTCCATGGTATTGAATGAGAATGCAAATTTGAAAGTTCAACTTGAAGAACAACTCCCTATGGTTGATCGATTTGAAGAATTTGAGAATGAGTTTACACTTCTAAAGACAAAAGTAGCTGAGTATGAAAAGGAAGAGCTTGAGAAACAACAAAAATTAGCACAACATGAGGAACCAAGTAACTCTACTCCAATACATCCTAGTAGTAACAAGCTTGATAGGATCATCAATGCTCAAAGACCTTCCCACATTAAGTTTGGTCTTGGTTTTGATAAAGGAGAGACATCAAAGAATGCCAACTCAAAAGAAAAAGGTCTCATATCTTTTGTGAAGGAAAATGGAAAGGGTAAGGACCCTATAGTTCATTGTCAAGGAGAAAACAAAACCCCTCTCCCTAGGACTAACTATGCAAGGCCAAGACAAAATGCATGGCAAGACAGGAGAGTGGAGCATGACAACTTTTATAAAGAAAACTATCACAGTGCACCACAGAGACAGATGAGATACTTAACAACTACAATGCCAAGACCTCATTTTCAGGGATACTGTTATAATTGCAACAACTTTGGATATAAGATTGCTACCTGCAAATTTAACATGAGAGATGTCAAATTTGAGAGTAGAAATCAATTTGCTCCTCTTGAAGAGAGTTTTGTTGAGTGTTACAACTGTCACAACTTTGGGCATGTAGGAAGGAACTGTAGAACCATCTTTCCCCCTATGCCACCTTTACAGAGACAGCATAGCAGAACAAGAAGAGAGGCTCCAAAGCAGAAACATGTTGAGAAGATACCTTCACAGGAGAGAGTTTGGGTTCAGAGAGACAAAACAGAAAGAAACAGCTCTTTGGTTGTGCAGATAGCTTTTAAGGCACAAGACAGCTCTACACTATGGATTCTTGAGAGTGGGTGTTCAAGTCACATGACTGGAGATAGTAAAAGACTTCTAAAGCTTCAACATTATGAAGGAGGTTTAGTTAAGTTTGGCAACAATGATGGTGCCAAGATAGTTGGGAAGGGAAGCATCAGTCTCAATAATGAAAATATAACATCTCATGATGTCCTCTATGTTTCAGGTTTGAAACATAACTTATTGAGTGTCAGCCAGATTTGTGATAGGGGTCACAAAGTGATTTTTAATGATCAAGGATGTGAAATTCGAAGGTCTGACAGTGAAAAGTTGATGGCATCAGGAAAGAGAACTTATAGGAATCTCTATATTTTGTCTGAAGATTTTGAAGAGAATCGCATGATGAGTCAAGAAGAGGAAACATGGTCATGGCATAGAAGATTGGGACATATTGGCTTTGAAAATCTGTCAAAAATATCTAACAAGAATGCTGTAAGAGACATTCCTTCATTGAAGAAGTCCTCCAATGATATCTGTGCATCTTGTCAGAAGGGGAAGCAGACAAGAACATCATTCAAACCTAAGGAGTATCACACTACTCAACCATTGGAGATAGTTCATACAGATCTATGTGGGCCAGTGAAAACACAGAGCATTACAGGAGAAAGGTACTTCATTCTGTTTATAGATGACTACTCCAGAATGACTTGGGTAATATTTCTGAAACATAAATCAGAAGCTCTGGCTAGATTCAAGATCTTCAAAACTCAAGTTGAAAATGAGACAGGGAAGAAAATCAAGTGTTTGAGATCTGACAGAGGAGGACAGTACACCTAAATAGACTTTGCAGAGTATTGTTCTGAGAATGGAATCAAAAGATAGACTTCAGCTCCTAGAACACCACAGCAAAATGGTGTTGCAGAGAGAAAGAATAGAACTGTTCAAGAGATGGCTAGGACTATGCTAACCGAAAATGACATGGGGAATAAATTCTGGAGAGAAACAGTGCATACGGCAATATATATTCAGAATAGGTGTATGTTGAGGTCACATGAAGACAAGACTCCCTATAAATTATGGTTTGGTAAGAAGGCCACAGTAAAACACTTCAAGGTGTTTGGTAGTAAGTGTTATATCAAAAACACCAGTCATGGTCTAGGAAAGTTTGATGATAGGGCTGATGAAGGAATATTTCTTGGCTACTCTACCTTTAGCAAAGCTTACAAATGTTACAATAAAAAACTTGATAAAATTGTTGAAAGTGCAGATGTGAGAGTTGATGAGCATAAGAATTCTAATACAGGGTCAAATAATGAGGCTCCTATATTTGAAGATCTGGACAGTGAGTAGAATGACAATGAAATAGAAAAGGAATAGGATGTTACAAATGTGCCTAGACAGAGAGCTGTGGTTGAGACAGAAGAAAGAGAAGAGCAGTCAGATTCTGAGGCAGACAGGCAGAATGCAAGTGGCTCAAGCAGAGTAAGAAAGAATCATCCTGATAAACTAATTCTTGGTGATCCCTCAGCTAGAATGCAAACAAGGAAGGTGAGACAACCAAAACAAATGTTTTCTTTATTATCTCACATTGAACCAAAATTAGTTGCAGAGGCATGTGAAGATGCTAGTTGGATCAAAGCAATGAATGAGGAGTTGAACCAGATAGAGAAAAATAAAACTTGGGAATTAGTGTCAAGGCCTGCAGATAAGAATGTCATAGGCACTAAATGGGTCTATAGAAATAAACTCAATGAAGATGGTAAAATTGTAAGAAACAAGGTCAGATTAGTTTGTAAAGGATATGCTCAAGTTGAGGGCATTGACTTTGAAGAAATATTTGCTCATGTTGCTAGGTTGGAAGCAATCAGGATGTTTCTTGCATTTGCTGTAGACAAAAACTTCAAGGTTTACCAGATGGATGTTAAGTCAGCCTTCTTGAATGGTGATTTAGAAGAAGAGGTGTATATAAAACAACCAGAAAGATTCCAACTAAGTGAGGACCCTACACTTGTTTGTAGACTGAAAAAAGCATTGTATGAGTTGAAGCAAGCCCCAAGAGCATGGTATTCAAGGTTGGACACTTATCTCTCTCAGTTGGGTTTCAAGAAGGGACTGGTAAATAGCAACTTGTATGTGAAATCTATTGATGGTAGTCAGACAGTTGTGGTAGTATATGTAGACGACATCATTTTTACAGGCCACAAAGATGAGTCATATAAGGATTTTGCTCAGAGAATGCAGGATGAGTTTGAAATGTCCATGATTGGTGAACTTTCTTATTTTTTGGGTTTGCAGATCAGTCAGTTGAAAGATAGGTTCTTTTTATCTCAGACCAAGTATGTGAAAGAGATGTTGAAAAAGTTCACAATGGAGGATTGCACACCAGTGAGCACGCCTATGATGACTAATTGCAAGTTAAGCAAAGATGATGACTCTCCATCAGTTGATCATATTATGTATAGGTCAATGATTGGAAGTCTGCTCTACTTGACTACTACTAGGCCAGATATTCTTTAGTTTGTGTGCATGGTAGCTAGATTTTAAGCTGGCCCAAAAGAGACACATGTGGTAGCTATGAAGAGAATCTTCAAATACTTGAAGGGGACAATGGAGTATGGTCTTTGGTATGCAAACAGCAAGGACTTGGTATTGTCATCCTTTTCAGATGTAGATTGGGCAGGTTGTGTTGATGATAGGAAGAGCACTAGTGGAGGTGTCTTCTATCTTCGTAGAAATTTGGTGGCTTGGCATAGTAAAAAGCAAGAGTCAGTCTCATTATCTACAGCAGAGGCAGAATATATTGCTGCTACTTCTTGCTGCACACAGGTTCTGTGGATGAAGCAGATGTTGAAAGATCTAGGCATTGAGTCAGAAAGATCTATTTCTATGTTTTGTGATAACACTAGTGCCATAAATATCTCTAAAAATCCAGTTATGCACTCCAGGACGAAGCACATAGCCATTCGGTATCACTTCTTGAGAGAGAAGGTCTTAGAAGGAGAAGTTCAGTTAGAGTTCATTCCCACAGTAGAGCAGATTGCAAATATCTTCACAAAGCCGCTTCCCAGAGATCAGTTTGATTACTTGCGACAAAAGTTGGGAGTGATTATTGTAAGACCCGCACACCGTGAACCCGGTCTAAACCTTGATTTCATGTCGTAACAGGTCTTCCGATCATCACCGAGCCAGACGGGACGAGTGGATGACAAACAGGTACGAAATCGGATCAAAGACGGTCAAATAATCATTATTTCATGTTGACCAGTCGATGGTACCGGTCTTGGTACCTGTCGATCGGTCAGCATTGCGCAGCTGACTACGAAGATCCAGAAATTGATCTCTGTGGGTCTCACTTTCCTGATTTCGATTCCTAAGACCTTCCTAATCCTAATAAGGTTACTAAACCCTAATCCTAGCCTATATAAACACTCTTAGACCTCCTCAAATCCTTTCCATTATCTCTCACAAACCTTAGAGAAGAGAAGGAGGTTGGAAAGGAGAAGAAGCTAGGAAGAAGAAGGAAGTGCTGCCATTGCCGTTCGACAACGCTCACTTTACGCCAGTCGACGGAAAGTGTTTTAACCATTCTTCTTACTCTATGACTTTAGGATAGTTGTATGGGTGAATCAATACCATGCAAAGTAGGTATTGATCTAAAATCCTAAATTGGATATTAAACCCTAAGTTGCCATCAAACCCTAGATTCGAGTTCTAGGATGATTATCATCGAAACTAGACTGGAATGAGTTGGAGATAACTCTAACTCAAAGCTCAGATTTAGAATGGATAGGAGAAACCCTAAAAATCCATGGAGAATGATCGACGGTAGTCGAAAAACCCAAAGTATGGTCTTTCGGAGACATACCGGTCGACTATTCCGATTGCACCCTGTGTGACCAGTATGTTGCCACCGGTACCTTCCGGGGGCTGGTTTGTGGGGACCGGCTGACCATACCGGTCACCAGTTTTCCCCACAGAGGTGCGATCGGTACATGCCACCGGTCAGCTCTGTGAGTGTATTTTTGTAACCTCGTTGGTTTTTCGACCAACGTAAACCCTAAGAAACTATTTTAATTGAACCCTAATATTATGTAGGACTTTGTGATAGCATGTTTGGATCTTGCGACGTGGAGCAAGCTATCAAACGAGCGTCAGATAAGGGAATCTGACCTAAACCCTAATAATTAATGGACAGTAAATTATTGTTAATAACCTGAATATATATGATGTGTTGTTTGTGCATATTCACATGCCATCCTTTACTTTCAGTTATTATTATTGTTCATGCATTGATAGGATGTGATTGTTAGGTATGTGATTGTTTTCGATGGTGTGTGGAGTGGGGCATGGAGCCTGAGATCATTCCTCACACTGGCACTTTTATAGTATTCTATTTCAACATGTTTGGTACGGATGGGGGGCATCAGGGGAAGGTCGTGGTACGGTGGTCTCCGATGTTGATGTTGGTCTGGCCATGGTTATGTGGCACTGTGGTCTCCGATGCCGACGCTGACTTGTCCACGATGCTTTAGCTCTATCTCTATGTCGTAGGGAGTTATGTTGAGATAGGGTCTACCTACGTATTGTTCTATCCTAGTGGGTTAGTTGCGGAAGGATATCAGGGGAGGTACGGGGATGTCTTAGCTCTATCTGTATGCCGTAGACGGCTGTGCTGGAATATAGCCTATATTGATTGACATATATGATTGGTTAGTTGCGAGCCCAGTTTGCAAGCCCTGGCCAGTAGGGACTTAAGTACTGGTATGGGTAGAGTATCAGGGGAGGTACGGGGATATCTTAGTTTTATCTCTATTCCATGATGGGTGCATGTGGGCCGATGGGGGTGTGATCCATGCTGTGCCATACACTCGTGTATAGAGGTAGGGGGTCACCAAATCTTTTTATAGCACATTGCAAACTTAAACCAGACCACAGCATAAAATGATTGTTACTCATACATAATATTGCGAAACTGTCTGATTGTCTTACTAAGCTAAGTTGTGAGCTCACACTTTGTGTACACATTATTTTTAGATGTTGATGCAGGATACACGGTGGATGATTATATGAACGCTCCGGCATATAGTGATGTTGCTGCTCTGGGTGTACAGGCTGGAGAGGACGAGCATGACGCTTCATGCGAGTGCCCTTTCTGTGTGTACCTGTGATTGATTTTATATATTTTTTTCAGTTATTTTCGGTTGACTTTTAAAGAGATGTAATGATATTATATTTTATGATTGGACTTGAATAAGGGGATATTTTATTTAATTTATCAATAGATACTCAGTTCATTTTATTTAAAGACTTCCGCTGTATTATTTATATTCTGATTATGGTTATGTGCAATGGTTTGTATGAGTGGAATGTCATTTTGTAAAACCTTATGTCGTAAAATATGTCAATTATTAGGAGCCCAATTTTCTAATGATTGGCCCTAGTTTCATTTATGATCTTACGACGTCTCACCCCATTATTGAGTATCGGGATTGGAATGGAGGAATCATCTGATTTTAAATCTTAACTGGTAGTTCGTGATCCCGATACCAATCCCGATTCCCCTCTTTTCTCGGGTTACTTACTCGGATCGAATATTCAAACAGAAGTAATTGAATGACTCCAGGTCCATCTAGTCCATTCGGGTTTGAATCAGTGGAGGCTGATTCCATTAGCGATTCTGATCTCTTGAACGGTTCGTCTCACTTGCCTATTCGTCTCCTACTTAATGATCATATTGAATTGGGCCTCATGACATGCAAGCAGTCAACGTGGGCCAGCCCATTAGAAAATTCCGCATTACTCTGCTAGTAGTATTGTGAGTTTTTTGTATTTAATTATTGGGCACCTAAACTAGTCTTCCACTTCCAAAGTAGAAGGCATTCAATAGCAAGGGTTTAGTTGGTTTTGAAAAACCAACAATTTATAATTAAGAAGTCATAAGTTCAAGTCTCATTGTAGTCTATCTGTTAAAAAAAATTAATAATAAAAAACTTAAACTTTTTCTATCAGCTTACCCACGCATATAAGGGTGTCAACGGGCCAGTCTGGGCTGGTTTCGGTCCGGGTTGAATCGATGTCGGGTTTTATAAACCCAGCCCAAAACATATCCATTAAGAGTTCGGGCTGGGGTGGGCGGCGCTGGACACAATAACTAACGGGCTGGTCCGGTGTCGATTTGTTATCGGGCTGAATTTATTGAGGTGATTTTGAGTTGGTTTGGTCCAGATCGGGCTTATCGGGCTATCGGGTTCTTTTTATATGTAAACTATATAGCCTATTTTATTATTTCTATCTCTAAAATTAGTATTATTCCTTTCATATGTATGTAATTTAATAAACTAGAACAATTAACATAATCTTTTCAACTATAGATTCACATAATCTTCTAGATCATGAAGTGAACTCTAATAGTGTAACATAATCTATTAAAATTTAAAACCATTAAAATTAAGAAATTAAGTCCGAACGGACCTTACCGGTGTTCGGGTTGGATTTTATCGGTTTGGGCTAATTCAGGTTTCTTAACGGACCGGTCCGGTTTGGTTTCGATTTGGGCTGAAACGGTGTCGGGTTTTACAAGCTCAGACCAAAATCTGTCTATTAAGGCTCGATCTGGGCTGGGTTCGGTTTATATCGGGCTGGCTCGGTCCGTGCTATCGGGCCGGGTCCAGTTTTGACACCCTTACACGCATAGGCCTTCGGCTACAACTACGAGAGAGGGATCCAAATCGTCTCCTCCCTATACTTCAGGGAGGAGGGAGATGCCCTTGTTGGATGGCCGACACGTGACTTTCAGGAAAATCCGAGCCCAACGTTCGAGCCGACACCCCCTGTCGGCTAGGCTTGTCAATTGGGTGTCGGCTCTGATGTGGGGTTCGGATTTTTTTGAAAACCACATGTCGACGATCCAATGAGAACGTCTCCCTCCTCCCTGAAGTACAGAGAGGAGACAATTTGAATCGTCCACTAAAGAGAGATTGGGGGAAGGGGTGGGTTAAAGCAGACGTTGAAGACTGAAAAATTGAACACATATGACCCATGGGACTGCACTTTTCAACTGGACAATATTTTCAAACCTTTTGTAGAAATTAGCTATATATGCCCTGTTTGTTTTGCTATAAATATTTCATTGCAATGTTATTTTAGATAAAGGTTTTCTTACTTTTTCAAGGGATCTTAATAAACGGAAAGAAATCCTATTTATAGAAATTTTTTCCTTATCTTAATTTTACATGAAAGTAAATGACGCCAAAAAGAATTTGGTGGTTCCGTGAAGAGCCACTATAACTGTGAACTTAAGAGAATCATTCATAAACATAAAATATGAGACATCTTTTCCCACCCAATTTGTTTAATTTCCATGTGAAAAAAGATGGAAGCAGAATATTTTCTTTTGAAATAAGATTTTCTATTATTTGTTTGAATATTAAAAAAATAATAATAATAATAATAATAATAACCATGACATTGAGAAGATAGGAAAATTTTACTTAATAGAAAGTCCCCTTTTAAAATACCATTTGTATGAAAAATTTTAGATCAAAACAACCAAAGACTAATAATAAACCATAAGTGGGAATAAGTTCTTGGTTTAGACCATAAGTGGGAATACGTCCTTGGTTTTTGGAACTTGATTGAGCTGGCTGAGAATTGATCTTTCTAACTTCGATTTGTCACCATATTAACTATTGACCAATTCGCATTGTATTGCTGTTGTCAGCAATGTTTTAGGGATTTGATCGGATAGGTCAGGGTCGATCCCTTGCGGTATTGTTTCAAGCATATTAAGTGATTCCAGTGAATTGATACATACCACCCCTGTACTTTAATCCGATTCCAGATAATTTAATAAGTTGTTGAACCGGACGAATACCACCCTTTAATTTACACCATATTGACGAACCAATCGAGCCTTACAGTTTAACCTATTTATTCTCTTGAATATGACCAAAATACCCTTCGCAGGGGATGACATTTGTTAACCTTGGGTCGATTGTGGTAGGTTCTTCTGCGGGGAATCATGTGGATGGTCCATGGCGATCCGTGATGACAAGGCCAACGGGACCATTGAACCAAAATCTGGTGGTGAATCAGACGGTTCAGGGCGGAGTTTTCCCACTAGAAGCAATGAATAATGGTTCGGATAATGTCACGGACGTCTTGCAGATGGTGGGTGATGGATCACAGCCAGAGGAAATTAGTCGTTGTGCCGCAGTTGATGTTGGAGTTCGTCAGAATATAAGTCCTCCTATGGAAAGGGTCGATCTGGGAAAGTTTCTTGGATTTCCTAATTTAGACGACCTTGTTTCCAAAATTGATGATGTTGAGATCTTGGAAGATAGGGTCGACCAGCCGCGACTTCATCGCAGAAAGCGTACTCAGTGGACGGCTAGAGAGAAGGGGAAGAATCCGGCCATGTCTGTAGTTGATCGTGGAGTGAAAATCAAATTCCAGTGAAGCAACCGGTGGTAGGGGCTCGTTCTTATGCTCAGGTCACGGGCAGATTGCCTGATCTGAATGCTTTACCAGATCCTATAATGTCAGGGGGAATGACAAGAGTGGTTCTAACACAAGATGTAGTGGACCGGCAGTTCGCGATATACCAATTAGGATTCATTGGAAGAGTCTTCACCAGAGGTGTTCTACTCAAGGACTTGCATCAGATCCTATCTGAACTATGGGGTCCTTCCTCTAAATTTGAAATGACGGTGATGGGGAAGGGATACTTTATATTCAGGTTCTTTTCAAAAGAAGCTCTAATGGCAGGAGAGGAAGAAGAACAAAGGAAAGGAAAGAGGAAAATATCAAGAATGGTTGGACCAAAGGGTAAAATTGTATATTTACTCTCTTTGTTTAAAAATGGTTGAACTAGGGGGTAACTCGTCTGGTTTAGCAACTTATTAAATTATCTGGAATCGGGTTAAAGTACAGAGGTGGTATGTGTCAATTACCCAAAAATTTATTGTTCAGTTTTGTTCTTAGCAGGAAATAGCTAAGGTCATGTCTCAGACTCTCAGCTAGATCGAGAATGTACAATTGTTTGAAAGCCGTAAGTTAAGATTTGCATCAATATCATACACTCCAATCTCCCATTGTTTATGCTTTATTTACCCTAAAAGATAGAGATATTCTCATTAATACTAGCACTCGGTGTCCGTTAGGTTGGCACTAAACTCAACACCTCTCAGACCCAAATACCAAAGATACCCCTTGTATATGAGGTTACTATGATGACCCCCAAAAAAGATGTAGTGCCAATGTCACAAAGAAAAACCAAAAAGATATCGAGATAATGTCAAAGCATTAATCCCTAGGGCTTTGTTTGGTTGCAAGAGGAATTGAAGGGAAGAAAAATAAAATTTGTATACTTTAAATGAAAACTTCTGTAACTGTAATACAATATGATTGTATAATATGCAAAATTTATTTTATTTTCCTTAACATTTTTAGTAATGAAATTTCATTTCCTTTCCCTTCAATTCCCCTTGCAACCAAACAAAAACTTGATATTTTTGTGACCTTTGAGAATTTAATATGAGGCTGAAATTTGTACAGGTATGTAATAGCTATATATATGCTAGGGTATAAAATGGGATCGGAATTGATAAGAGTTAGAACCGATTACTTAGAACAATCCCAATTTACATACCTTAGCAATGGGAATGTGTTATATTTGTTAGTATCGACTATAATTATGTAACAATTCGAGTACTAGTATTATAATTGACCGCAATCCTATGGTTTTGGGGGAGGAGGTTGTAAGACATTATCATTTAATATACTAGTTTTTTTTTTCTTTTTAATTTATATTTATGTTTATGAGTTATTTATGATAAATCATTTATGATAATAAATTATGAATCATAAATAATAATCGTTCAGTACCACAAGACATAAAGAAATAATCATAGATTACCACAATATATATATATATATATATATATATATATATATATATATATATATATATATATATATATATATATATATATATATATATATATATATATATATATATATATATATATATATATATATATAGTTTTGATAATAGATTACCACAATAATGATAAACACATTCTAACCTATTTATAATTTTTAAATTATTTTTATTAATTTTAAATATAAATAAGTATCATAAATCATATCAAACAACTATATATGTCATAATATATTACATAATTAATTATATAATACATACCAAAGGAGCCTAAAAAAAATTATTAATGGATTATCAAATTCAATATTAGTTATCAAATAAACTTTCTCCCTCCTTTCTTTATAACAGTTGTTTACATTTTTTTTGGGGGAGTAAAATAACGGTTGTTTACATGGGGGTTGGAATATTTCTATTTCTGTTGTGCACATAAGAATAGAAATGAAAAGAATAACTCTTTTAACACCCCTGAACAATATTTTAATTCCCACAAAGTTCACGAAAAGCACGAGAGAAAAGGCCAACCGAAAACTCACGAGAAGCACGAGAGGGAAGGAGAGAAGCTCACGGGTTGCACGGGGTCTTCGGAGGCACTAGATGCAAGCACGCTCGCTGCTAATTAATGTCCCAAAATGTACGAGGTTTTTATGCTTATTGGGTACCAATTATTCAACTATTCTAAGTGGTGCGTAACACAAGAAAATGACCCAATGATTTTGTTGTGGCCACGAGATCAGTTCAATTGGAATCATCTAATTTTGGGGACCATCCAACGGCAAGGAAAGGAGCCAATTGTTATTGACACCGGTCGGTATCAAAATACCAAGACCCTTTATTCATTTATCTTAATAATCTATAGACTTTAAGCCGCGTGAGCAATTAAGAAAGGGTGCATGCAATCATTATGATGCAGCCATACTTTTTTAGCTCCATTTCTATATAAAAAAGGATATCAAACAAGCCTACGCATATCAGACTAGCCTAAAATCCTGAAGACAGTGACCCCCATTTCAAGCTAGCAAAGATGTTGAAGGTTCAGTTGCCACGGTCTGAATCTGCCCAATCCTCACTTCTGTTGCCCAACCCTTTCCTCTTACACCATGAGATTTCAAAGCCTGCTATTTGGCAACGGCCAGCTCTCTTTCAAAGACATAAGAGCGGTTCCATTCAAGCCCGCATTCCTGCTGTCACTCGATCAGTTCCTCAGCCAATAAACGAGCAGCTTCCTTTTAAACGAAATAATTTTCCACCAGGTTTCTTTTTCGGGACGGCTTCATCTGCATACCAAGTAATGTTTACGGTCCTGTTACTACTGTCAATATAAGTTTTTAAACTTATAGCCTACCTGTACCTTTACTGAGTACTGTTTTTATTGTTTTTTCAGTATGAAGGTGCAGCTTTTGAAGATGGCAAAGGATTAAGTAACTGGGATCATTTCACTCACACATATCCAGGTCTCTCTTTCTCTAGATTTCTCTGTCGTATGAATGCAATGGATAATCAGACGATCTCTCTGTTGTGGTGCTCTGTGAACAGATAAAATAAAGGACAGAAGCAATGGAGATGTGGCTGTGGATTCCTACCACCGGTATAAGGTACGACCATACCACCTCATCTATATTCTTAGGAATAATATTTTTACTCGATTTAGTATTATATATCTTGGTATGTGAAACCCTAATCAGACTGATTGATGATGACATTTTCAATCTTTCCCTTTCCTTGGGCTGTATTTTTGTTCCTCTATTAATCTATTAACAACAGGAGGATATAGCTATGATGAAGGACCAGGGGATGAATTCTTACAGATTCTCAATCTCATGGAGCAGAATATTACCCAGTAAGTAAATTTAACTCAACTTGTTCCCATTACTAACTAATAACCCCAATGTCCATAAATTTCCAAAGTCTTCTCCCCTGTGGTGGTATAGGGGATGTGAGATTCCTTCCCGACGGGCTTGTTCAGAATACTTTTTGTCTAAAAGGATGTAGGAAGAAATCCCCTCACTAGCATTGTCTTTTTTGTGTACCTTGGAGATATTCTGACAAACGTAACATGATACATCATAAAGGATAAGAAAATGAAGTCATTTATTTTAGGAAAAAGTTTTTTTGTATTGCTATGGAATTTAATAGAAAAAGATTTTATAGAGAGGCCAAAATGGCAGCGAGGATCCTAACCACTCAAAATTCATCGAGATAAATCCCGATATACCAGTGAGGACATCCGAATGCCCTTTGAATGGCTAAAATCTTCATTACGACTATGGCCTCCTTAGAGAGGATCCCAATCTGAATTTAATGGGATAACAGGCACAAGTGCCTTTATTCTTTGACTCATTCGTGAGTTATGGAATATTTGTATTTACTTTCTAGAAAATCTCTGCTTGTAGATGGAAAGCTAACTGGGGGAGTGAACCAGGCAGGCGTCCAATATTACAAAGACCTGATCAAGGAGCTTCGATCCCAAAGTACTCTCTCTCTCTATCTCTCTCTCACATTAATGTTTTCTTGTTTATTATCATGGGAAAAAGACACTTACCTCTTTGGATTTTACTTTAATGACAGTTGATCACTCAAATTAAAAAAAAAAAAAAGACAAATACATCCCTTAAAAACACTATTAAAATACAAATAAACAAATCTTTCTCTCTCACATTAATGTCTTCTTGTTTATTATCATGGGAAAAAGACACTTACCTCATTGTACTTTGACCACTCAAATTCTAGAAAAAGACAAATACATCCCTTAAAAATATTATTAAAATACAAATAGACCCACGCCGTTAGGAATATTCTATTAAATGTTAACGGTAGGAGTCCAATACTTTGTTAATGACCAAATTAACCTTTTACAAGAATGAAGGATTAAAAAAAAAAAAAAAAAGAGTAAAGGAGATGATGGGGGTGGGCTCTCTCCTGACCGAAAAGAAGAAAAAAAAACCCTATGGAGATGGTTAACTTCAGACCACCATCGCCAATGCCATTGTGGCTCCAAATGAATCTGGTTTCTAATCGTATCATTTCCTTCACTCTTTGTACAAATTTCCATTTGCGCTGAAGAACTAGAACCCTAACAATCCATTTTTATTGTGAGGCACAAACCAAGAAACGATTCTGGTTTTCAGATCTATTGCCAGTTCTGTTTAAGAGATTATTATTTCAGCTTTGGGGTGTTGTTCTTGCTAATTGTTAAATAGATTCAAGAGGCCTATGGGTGGGGAGAGTAACCCTTCCAATTCAATCCCAAAGAAGGGGCATCTAGTGAGATTTCTCATTATCAGATTTCTGAAGCGGCTTCATCGTCGCTCACCACTGTTTTCCCTTTACGGTAATAACGTATTCTTCAAGCTACTATAATTTTCATGGAGATCTGTTTGTTTGATTTAATAAGAAAAGCAGGGGATCTTATGTTGCTTATAAGATATGAGAACGGGTTTCCTTACTGTTTTTGGGTTAAACCCATCATGAAGAAAAAAAATTGGGAATCTGTTTCCAGCTACAGGGATGGTACAACAGGTTACATAGAGACGAAATAATTGCAGAGTAGAAGAAAGTAAAGGGAAAGGTGTCCCTTCACGTTCAATGCCATATTAGTGGTGGTCATTTCCTTATAGATCTATGTGCCAGGCTCAAATTCTTCATCTTCTCCAAAGAGCTCCCAGTGGTAATAATATACGAACAGCCCACTAATCACAATCTTTGAATTCTGATTTGTTCCAGTATCTCTTGAATAGAAATTAAAATAATCACATGAAACAGGTGTTGAAGCTTTTGTCCATGGAGATGGGAATCTCTTCAACAATTACCCAGAGTTAAAAGATGCTCTGGTTTGGGTTTATTTTCACTCCAATCTTCCAGAGTTCAATAAGAAAGAACTTTGGTCAGAGAAGAGAAATTAAAAGAGCTTATGGTTTGTCGATCCACTTCTCTTTTTCATCTTGTTCTCCGTTTCCCTCCCCTTATTCTATCTTTGATTTGTCCATTCATTTCAATTGGAAAAGAAAGAACTTTGGTCGGAGAAGAGAAGTTAAAAGAGTTTTTGGTTTCAATCGTTAACGTTAATAGGCTTTTAAACTAATAAAACGTTCAGGAGATTTGTCCATAAAAAATTTGACTTTAATAACATGAAAAATTAAGACCATTTGTCTTTTTTTTAAAACTTGAATAATTAACGATCATTAAGGTAAGTTATAGGGAGATAACTATCTTTTTCCCTAGTATCAATTGTAGATATCAGCCCTTTTGACTACTTCACTAGATGTTCTCTCTCTCTCTCTCTCTCTCTCTCATTAATGTCTTCTTGTTTATTATCATTTATAGATATCGAGCCCTATTGACTATTTCACTGGGATGTTTTCTCTCTCTCTCTCTCCCATTAATGTCATCTTCTTGTTTTTTGATCATTTATAGATATGGAGCCCTTTGTGACTCTATTTCATTGGGATGTTCCCCAAGCTCTGGAATATGAGTACGGTGGTTTCTTGAGTCCTCATATAATGTGAGTAACACCATTGTTATACTCAGCTAGCTGAAAAAACAATTAAAAAAATTTTATATAACTGTTTATATTCAATACAGAGATGATTTTCGGAATTTCGCTGAAGTTTGTTTTAGAGAATTTGGCGATAGTGTGAAGTACTGGATGACCTTGAATGAGCCATGGACCTTCACTTGTTGTGGGTACGTGTATGGAGGCTTCCCGCCTGCCCGGACAGGAAATGCCGGGACAGAACCATACACAGTAAGCCATCACTTGCTCCTTGCTCATGCAGCTGCAGTGGACGTATACAGAAAGAAGTTTCAGGTTTGTTTGTGAAATTATATACATTGTTGGATGAATCTTGAGTCGCTTATTATTTCAAAGTAAAGTTGGATTATTGGATTACCATTACCGTTTATGCAGGCCGCTCAAAATGGCCAAATTGGAATTACCCTAAATTACTTTTGGATGGTACCCTATTCCGATAGCCCAGCTGATAAGGCCGCTGCTGAGCGAGCTTCCGATTTCATGTTCGGATGGTGAGTCCTTATATACAAATAATGGGTTGAGTATAGAATGATACTAGGGTGTAAGTTTTGTCTGAACAGTTCTGGACCAAGATACCTTGGTCCTAGAGTTTGGATAATCTGCATGTACATGCACTCTTTATGGAATCTCATCAGTATCAATATATATAGTATGGAACTCACATTGAGAGTGTGGGACCCATGGGATATGGATGGTGATGGGATCCATGGAGGATACAAATACATGCAGGTGAACTATTCTCCTGACCTTAAATACCAGTTAGAATTGAAAATTGTTTGCCTTACGTAATTCATTAGGCCGGCCTAGGCCAGGATTGGAGCCTTAGGTGAGCCAACTCCACCCATCCTGGCCATATCTTCTTTTTCTTTCTTTTCCTTTTGTTTTTTCTTCCTCATCTTCGTTCTTCTTCTTCTTTTCGGCCTAATCCAGTCCTTGCATCTCCCTTTCTTCTTCTGGTCATGAGGGCCATTCAAGTCAACCCGCCCCGGCCCTGAGTTTGGATTTTTCAGGCCTGAGTTAGTATGGCCCCGCCCTAGACCCAGCTAAAGAGACTTAGAGTTGGCCTGGAATTTAAATAACCCGGCCCAACCCAATCCTGTTGCAGCCATGATAGTATGGGTTTTCAGTTCTCACATTTCACAAACCCAGGCTGGCGGAAGCAATGAAACCTGGGTGGTCATTGACCTTTAAATCACATGCGCTATTGTCAGTTTACGTACAGATTCTCATACTTGTGTCTATTAGGTATATGGATCCAGTTACCTCAGGTGATTATCCACAATGGATGCGAGATCTTGTGGGGCCACGGTTGCCGAGATTCTACAAGCATGAATCTGATTTGTTGAAAGGATCATATGACTTCGTTGGTCTAAATTACTATACTGCAAACTATGTTCAGGATGCTCTCCACTCCAACGAGTCCAACGGCGCAGTTACTCCACATCCCAACCCAAGCTATGCCACTGATTCTCGTTGTATTCAAACAAGTAAGTTATGATAATCATGAATCTCATGAGAGAAAGTGAACCAGATGTGACCCAATTTTCCAAAGGAACAGGTTACGTTTAATCTTTCTCAATTCTCAACTGGCTCAATGACCTGATCACCATCTAGTAGCCTTCTGGACTAAAGTGGGCTAAGCGGAAAATTATAGTCTGTTGGGTTGTACCTAATAAGAAAAAAAGTCTGTTGGGCTTGCAACCCGGGCCAGAGTATGGCCTCACTAATAAATACACTTATAGTGCCCAATATGAATAAAATAAAATGGCTAGCCAGGTTTAGAGTTTGGACTGCACTTTTTTTTTTTTTTTTTTAATGTTTTGATTGATTGGAATTGATAAAATAATTTTTTTTGTATAATCCAACCTGACAGGTGAACGGGATGGAAAATACATCGGTACAGCGGTATGGATTTCACAAACTTTATACATCTTCGTTCATGATTTTAATAAGAGAGATTCTTATTGATACCGGGGACAATTATTGACTACAGTGTCTGTAGGATCGTCCAAAACCTTGATATGCCTGCTGCTGAATTATCAAAATTATCCCTCTATATTGTGGTTTTCGTAAATACAACAAGTGTCCTAGGAAGAAATCAGTATCAAAAAGGCATTGACAGACACTGGCGATGTCAAAAAGACGGATCCTTTTAATAATTTTGAGACTATCACAATGTTGACAGCAATGACAGCCAGTCTTAGAGGTGCCACTTAATAGGGCGGAACTTGATTGGATAATTTAATGATTTTTACTATGGTCGACCACTCAAGGGCTGGCCCGAGTTGCAATCGTAATGAATTTTTGTCCGTAGAAAGAAAATTGTAAATTAACAATTTTAGGTGATTGGGAAATGGTGGTTTTTTTTTTTTTTTTTTTTTTTTGTAAGAACCTATATCTGAATTTATGGTGCGGTAATATTGGATGTGCATTTGCAGACTGCTTCAAACTGGCTTTATGTGTATCCACAAGGAATGCGAGACATCCTAATTTACATAAAAGAAAGATACAATAACCCTGTTATTTATGTGGCAGAAAATGGTAAGTTCAGCTAGAATTCTATCTTCAGTACATTCTTACATAGTGAGTATAGCATTAATAGGAATTTCAAATGAGAATATTGTTTTCTTTTTCTTTTTAATAGGAATTTCAGATGATTACAAGCTGCCGATGGATCAAGCAATCAAAGATGAAGGGAGAAAAGTTGCCCTGCGTGACCACCTGAAGTACCTCCTTGAAGCCATAAAGTATGCATTAATAGACCTTCAAAGAGAACGACTATATATTCTGAAATTTTTTAAGCAAAACAAAAGAAAATCAAACTAACAAATATGTGAATGGGCCCACCCATCAGTTTTTTGGTGGGTTTGGTTTGGACTTTTGTCATTGGGCCCAAAACAAGTCCCAATTCCTAAGTCCACAAATCAGTCTGTCTATAGACTCATCAATCATTTTCCTCAAGGCTTTTGATTGTTTTTACAGTAAAATTTTATGTATAATATTTAATATGTTGATTTATTTTTCAATGTAATATCTAAGAGAGGTAAACAAACATTGAAATTTTTTTTACATATAAAATATTGCATGTAAAATTTTATGTAAAATAACAAAAATCCAGAAAATAAGTTTCTAAGAAATCAAATTCTAAAAGAACCTATTAGATGGTGGTTATAGCTTGAAGATAAAGATCTTAGTTGGAACCTTTTATTTTATTTATTTATTTTTGTTTGGTCTTTTAACTTTGTCAGGGCTGGTGTGGACGTGAAGGGATTCTTCCTGTGGTCTTTGCTTGACAACTTCGAGTGGGATGCGGGTTACACGGTTCGTTTCGGTATCAACTATGTGGACTTCAATGATGGACTGAAACGATACCCAAAGGAATCAGCCCATTGGTTCAAGAACTTCCTTAAAGGAGATTGAATGCTTACCAAATCGAAAATGGAGGGGCCTTAATCCTAATATTTCCTATTGTAATGACTACATATGCTAAGATCTATGGTGTTTTAAGCTATTGTCCGTACTGTGTGTTTTGTTTCTCTTGGTTATAAAATTCACTTCTTATGCTTTATACGTTTATCATAATCAATTCAGCCTCATCGTAATCACCATCATCAAAGTCATCACCATGTTTTAAAATTAATTCTAATTGAATTAATGTCTTTAAGTTTATCCAACACTTACCCCAGTGTGTCCTAAAAAAGATATTACAATAGCCTTTGAGAAATTTTTTATTGGGGGTGAATTCTTTAAGATCAAATGATACCAATAATTATGCCTTTTATTATAGGCTTTTGATAGTATGGTTTTATTATCGATGCATTGTAGGGATGCCACAAGATCGTTTTGGGTTGGGTTTATACCCCGAACCCCACACTGGGCCCTCTTAGCTAGGCCCAAGCCCAATCCGCCTTGACTCAAAACCTAAAAAAATCCAGCCTTGACTCGCCCTCAGGGCTGGACAGTGCTGACCTTGACCATGGTGCGGAGGAAGGGAGATGCAAGGACTGGGTAATGCTGGGAAGAGAAGAAAAAGATAAGGTTAGCTGGGCTACATTCAGCCCAAGGCCTCAACCTGGCCTAGCTCGGCTTTGACTTAGAGCCAAAAATTCTTAGCCTTGACCTGTCATCAGGGTCATTGTATCTCAACCTAAGCCTCATAGGGTTTTGAACTGACCAAGGCAGGCATGGCAACAAAGTCCAAAGTTGCACCCTATTGCATATAATTCTAGTATTTGATCGGAGGATCAATTCAAGCCCTTACCATTTTCTTGATTTACAAGTGCAGAAGGTATCTTTGGATTTTGAAAATTCTACTTTATGGCTAATCGAATATTGAGAGGAAATTTTATGAACAAATAAAACCAAGTCCCTTGCTTACTAATTTTGCCCAAGTGGAGTCTAAGTTGTAAAATAAAGCATTGACATCTAGGATCACCAAAGGTTAACCTATTGGACTGATGTGGTCTTTCCTATTGCTATGCCAGTCTAACAGGTGTGTTAGGTGGGATCCGTCATCTCTTGTAATTGATCTTAATGGGAGACAGTTATAAAGGGATTTAAATCGTCTCCTCCCTCTTCAGAGAGGAGGGAGACGTCCCCGTCGGATGGCCGACATGTGATTATTGGGAAAATCCGAGCCCCTCGTCAAAGCCGACACCCCCTGTGGACTCCACTTGTCGGCTGGGTGTCGGCTCGAACGTAGGATTCGGATATTTCCGATATATATATATACACAACGACGACTTTTCTAGAATACGTAGCTATTGATATTGTCTAATGTGGCGTTTCGTTTGAAACAGAGTTATTGATTTTGTATAATATGTTTCTTTTTATCTCAGAGCACCGCTACTGATATAAGACACTGCAGCATTTTCTTTACAATGCGGCTATTGACATTGGAGTACAGTATGACATTTTCTAAAAACAAGCAGCAATTGATATTGTACAATGCAGTGTTTTTTAGAAAATGCAGCAATGAAATTGTACAATGCGGCGTTTTTACGAGAATGCACCTATTAATAATGTACATTCCGGCATTTCCTAAGAAAGGTCGCTATTGAGAGTGCTAATAGGGTCTGTATAGAAACACAGGTGGGATCCGCATCGTCTCATCGGATGATCAATACGTGGTTTTCGAGAGAATCTGAGTCCTACATCAGAGTCGACACCCTCTGACTCAGCTTGTTGGCTGAATATCGACTCAAACGTGAGACTCGAATTCTTTCGAAAACCACTTGTTGGCCACCCAAAAGAGGCGTCTCCATCCTCCCAGCGATTCTGAGAGGAGAGGATTTGAATCTACACATGTATTGATTAACGTACAAAGCCGCGTGTTTTAGGAAATGCATGCCTTGGTAGGGTTTCCTTTTTCCCTTCCCGTGCCTCTTCCCTGCACGACCTGTGTGGCTGTGTTACCTTTTGCTTCCCCATATGTGTCCATTCATTTCTCTCTCGCCTCTCCCCCTCCCCGTACCCCCTCATTCTCTCTCCTCCTTGCCTTCAAGTTCTCGCCGTTGTCTTCTCCGTCGCCATCGCCGTCTTTCCGTTTCTGTCGTCTTCTTTTTGTTTGAGAATATCACCTGCACCCAAAACTCTGGTTGAGAATGGATAAAGAATCTGAACCCCTAGTTTCCACCGCCATCGTCGTCTTCGTTGCCTTCTGGTATGGTGGTTTCTATTGGTAAAGCTCGGTTTAATTGATTTTTATCGGCAAAGCTCGTTTTATTTAATTTCTGCTGGCGAAGCTCTGGTTATTTGATATTTGCCGGTGACTCCTTCGATTTCTAGAGTTTCTGTGGATTACAGGTAGTATTTGAAATTCATGATCAAATATTGTTATTGTATTGTTTAATGCTGATCCTACATATGTAGTGAAAGTTTTAGAGGAATAAACGTTGAGGAATTTATCATCATAATAAACAGATCTCATCAGGGGTGTTAATGAGTACTTTATCATCCTAGGTTTTTTCCAGGTCTGCTGGCTTTACTTGATTGATGATGGAGTTAGTTTCTTATGCACTTTCAATTAATGAAACAATGCATCCCAGAAACTATTAAGCCTGAAAAAATTGGTAAATGGAATATATTAAGGCAATATTGTCTGTTTATTTGAATTCACGGAGCAATACTTATCAAAGGTTTTTTGGAATTTCTTCCTGAAAACCTCAGTTTATCTCCAATATTATTATCTCATGGTTTTTCCATTGATGCCCTACAAGAATATTGGTCAAACGTTTTTAAACGCCGACGTATATATAATAAACACCGGAAAAACTCTACACCAGTGTTTTCTCATACGCCGCAAAAGTGCTACTAAAGGTAGTGTTGGGTGCTGAATTACGACGTTTAAATAGTTATGTCCCTGTTTAAATACCTATTCCGGCGTTTCTTGAAGAAACGCCGCTTATTAAAATAAAGCGGCGTTTTCTGTGAAACACTGCCATTGGATATGTTTTATAAAATCCATTTCTGTATCACAGCTATAAAGTAGCTAAAGCAAGTCACTGGATGGTTATAATTTGAAAGTAAAGAACAAGAATATTTATAGTATACATCATCCACATAAGCATGTTAAGAAATTTCTGTGGTACCCATTCCCATTGAGAATGAGGATCCAAGTATAGAGTACCAGTGCAAACACCCACAGTATTTGGCATCAATGAGCCTATTACATAGCTACATCTGGATCCAATATCCAATCTTCTATAAATTGCAGCCGCAGCCTTAGATACAAGTAAAACAAAGCCGATGTTTGTTACACAGGAGAAATCAATTGAGTTTGCAGAAACAAACAGAATGCAACTAGAGTGCCATTTTCCGGACCTCAAAATTGCCGATCTTGTATTGGTAGGCCATTTCTTCTATGAGCTGAGCTTGCTCTTTCATGGCTTGTGGCTGAGATTCACATGTGCACGAAACAGACACAGTACTTACTATTCCACTCTGCATGAGTGCTTTAGAGTTTCCCCGAGAAGGGGAGGGGGAGCTACATACAGCAGAAACATGGCAAGGGTCACCAAAATGCTGAATCATGATTTGACATACACATAAGACCGGCACATACATATGAGGGAATCAAAAGAGTACAGAACCTATAAATATTATCCTTGCTCTCGTATAGATGACCACAAAACAGCAGACAAGATCTTGATATTTCCATATATCAACAGAGCTGAACTAGTTCTCAAAAATCTATTGGTTCTGTTCTTCAAATGAAAGGACTAATATAAAATCCATCTCAATTGACAGAATTGTTTTAATAGCCAAGTGGCAAAGGTCTCTTTGGTTAAAAGGAACCTTTGAAGATACACTTTCCACATAAGCAAACCCCCTACAAGGATATGCAAATGTCCCACATAGATCCTGTTCACAGTTACACCTACTAGCCTTTAGAAAGAAAATCTAATGACAAACAAGCGTTTACGGCCCATTGTTCAAACTCCTCCGTCATCAATTTGATTAGAAAATATCAATTGTTGTGTTTCATACCGTATTTGACAATTTCAGTAGCTGTGTTTTATGAGAAATGCTGTTGTTACATCTATATATAACGGCGATTGTTTAGAAACGCTACTATAACCTCCGTCAAAATGCTGCAATAGACCCACATTCTTGTAATGATGGAAGTTAAACATTTCTCAATGACATTAACTGGCCAAAGTATTGAACTATTGATAGCTACTCTATCCATTTCTCAATTGAAGTATTTATCTTTAGTCCATATTTTCTCATTATTGTTGAGCTTCAAGGTTTTTTCATTTTTTTCATTTTTTATTTTACTTGGTGTGCCTCCATATTTATGTATAGGTGCCAACCTTGGTGCTCTTTTGGTATTAACTGTTGTTGCAATTATATGGGCTTAATTAATTACATAATCAATTATTTAGTAGGAGTCAATTAACACGGTAGGACGGGTTAGATCTGGTTCGTCATATGGTATGAGATAAGTTTGGTAACCCTAATTCTATTGTGGGAATGGTATTAAGGTTATGACATTATTCTATAAATACTGAGTTAGAGTCCCCAGAGCCACAGTTAATGAAAATCTCTCTACACCCATTAGCAAAAGACCTTGGGATATCCTCTGGAGGCTGATGAAGGCTATGATCGAAGGATTACTATAAAAGCTTGGAGCATAGGGAAATCGATCTCTTCAAACTAGTATGTCATTATGATTCATTGTTTATCTCATTATCATTGTGTTCTAGGGTTCTTGTATGAACCGGGAAGGGTTTGATTGAAACCCTAATCATACAACAAAAGTCTAAAATTTGGTATCAGAGCCTCCTATACTGACCTAAGAACTATGGTTAATGACTGTAGATACTGTATGCTTGGTTAAATTAGTAATGGGAGAGATTTTTCTCCCCAATTCTTCGTACAAACTTGTCGAGTGTTTGTACCCTTTGGAAAATTTTCAGACCCATAGAACATAAAACAAATCATACCAAGTTGGAGGTCTCGAAAAAACGAAATTGACAATATAAATTTCATCACCGGTGGTGGCCAGATGTGCTGTCGAAAAATTAGCATCAGATCCACGTGCCAGCTGTTATAATTAAAAAAAAAGGGGGTTTTGGCGGCAGCCAACATATCACCGGGTCAACCCGGAGAGACTCAAAAACCCTAATCCGAGTCAACTTTGGGTCAACCCAAGGCATAACCGATTTGGGTTGGGCGATAGAACTGATTTGGGCTAGGCCAGACGAACAGGAACAGACCCAGATCCAAATGATGAACCCGAATAGACGATCCGCTAACCAAATCTTAAGAATTGTTTTAATAGCCCGATGGCATAACCTGGAAACCTAGAATATTAACCCGTTGACTCGATTGACCGGGTTAGGTTGAGCTAGTGGCTGAGCCGGTGACCAAGTCGGTGGTTCGCTGTGAACTAGACCCATACGCTTTCGGTCTAAACCAAAAGAGTTTTAAGAAACAGTATATAACCAGTCGGTTTGGTCCAAACCGAACCCATCCAGACCGAATAGGCCCAGACTGGCCCAGGAGAGTGAATATCATACGCTTCTTCTGAAAACATGTGTGGATGCATAGAGCATCAGATTTCGACGCGGTTTGTTGCATTGCGATCGTCTTTTCGTGCTCTACATTTTGGTATATTATTTGACATATTTTTGAGGTTTAGGGAATGTGTTTTTAACCAAAAAATGCTCCTAAGGAACCCGATTTGTAGTTTTTCTACTTGTTAATCAAATGGTTTTGTACCAAATGCATGTAAAAGGTTAAATGTGCATGGATTTTTAATTATTAACCCACATAGTGGTGCAAAGTAAGATTTGGGGATACCATTGTGGAATTAAGTGAAACCCACCAAAGTAACACACTTAGTTTCATCATGATGCCTTTAAATTCAAGTTTCATGTATTTATAATACTTATGGAAAGACAATATACATCCAAAGGTGACATTATTAAGTTTTATTCAAATTAGTATTTGTGGATATCATGTGTGAATTGGGTGGAATCCACCAAAGTGGTACACCTAGTTCTAACATGGTATTCTCAAACCTCAAATTTGTACATTTACAGATACAATAAAGGGATACATTATTCTCCCATAATTTGAACGTAGTTAAGAAAGACAATGTTAACCCAAAGGTGGCATTGTCAAATTTTTAGAGGTATGTTCATGCACATGAAATGAAAGGGTTTTGGCTTTAGGAGTCTTATTAACCCAAAGGTGGTGAGATTTTTAAGGGTCACTATTATTTCGCAATCACTCCACATACATTGAGGAGACCACTGCATATTTATCTCAAAGAAGAATGTGTAGTTGGTTAACTCTTGAAAAATCATATTTACTTGCATGGATGGTTAGACATTGATAGTGCAGGTACATGGTGCGTATAAGTCGTATGAGCCTTTTATTGTTTAATACTATACTTAGACTCATATGCTGATGTATTCATCTAAGGATGACTATTATAGGAAATGTGTTGATTTCTATTCCTTTTTCACTAGGACAAAGTATGCATATATGTTTAATATGAGTCTTGCGTAGTTTGTTTAGTACATGATATTTATGTTTGGACTTATATGTTGATGTTGGTAAGTATTTCCTAGGATGTTTGCCCCATTAAACTTACCAGTTGGTATGAAAGTTTCAATTCCTTCCCAAACTAGGATAAATTTTAAAAGGTGGTATGAACAACTAGAATCTAGTCTAGGTTTTCTTAACTTAAACTTAGTGATTAAAGAGAACGAATCTGTTGATCTTACCGATTCTAATACTTAAGATGAGATTCAAAAAATGGAAAAAAAAAAAATGAATGTTGCAAACAAAAAGTCTATTCTAATTATGAGGTAGTCCATCCCTGAAACCATGCGTGATGGTGTTCAGATAAAGGGGACGGCCAAGGAATATTTGAAAGAAATCAAGGGAAAATTGAGATTTTCAATAGAGGATAGAGAAATTCTTTATTGAACAAACTCAACAATGTGAAATATGATGGTAATGGAACTATTAGAAAACATTTCATAGAACTTTCTAACGTTGCTGAGATGATCAATGTCAGACCCATACTTCACTAACCCGGTCTAACCGTATTGTGATAGGTCCTCCTATCATAACCTAGTCAGGATGAACCAGCCAGAAGATGGACCACATAGCCAGGTATAAACTTACCTCTCATAGGTTGTCTAGTCGGTAGTATTAGATTGTCCGGTCCTCATATTTGGTGAACGATCAATAGACCGGTCATGCCCAGAATCAAACTCCAAGTTTAGGAAAGTTTTCAAATTTGAGTATGACTCCTTTCTAATTGGAATTCCACTCTCTATGGAAGTTTTCCCTCTATACAAAGAACGTTCCTTTACTTTCTCCCACTCTTTTGATCACTCATAAACCCTAGAGCTGAGAGGAAGAGTAGAGAAGAAGGTTAGAGAAGGAGGAGAAAACTTAGAGAAGAAGAACTGTTACTGCAGAGAAGATTGTCGACGATTTCTGACTCTCGATAGCGAGGAACCTACGGTAAGTGCCTAGTCTCTGTAAATGCTTAGGACTTGCCTAGATCTCCAATCATAGTACTGGTAGATTGAATCCAACACCATGACTGAAAGTCTATGATCTTTCAAACAAATCTAAAGGAGGCCATAAGATCATAAAATTAGGGTTACATGTAATGGCTAAATTCTAATGACTAATGACCATAGAAAAACTCTAAGATGGATACCCATGTTGAGTTGAAGAATCGATTTAGAAGGAATTTAGACTGAAAGACAAACCTAGGATATGCCTCAGGAGTTCTCCGGTTCCTTGACCAGTCGGCTATATAACAAACCGGAGAGGCGACCGATGACTCTTGAAAAGTATGACAGGGTTTGTTTGGGTGACTCATTGGTAGAACCAATGCTAGAGCGGTGACTCGACAAGACAATGTCTAGAAGACTTATATTTGAGACTGGACAGTAAGTTTAAATTGTTGTAACTTAACAAAATAAGACCCTAATTAAGCTATTCATCTTTAGGTTCTCAACCAAATCAAGATAGTTTCTAAGGCTTGGAAATGAACAACATCAACCACAGGTAAGGGAACAAGACCTAAACTAATTAGATAATAACAAGTTATCCCGTACTTTCTGTTATTGAGATTGATGCCATGATTTTGTATGTTGTCTGTGCATCTTATATGTCATCCAATTTACTATTATATATCTTGTTCATGCATATTTATATTTCTGTTATGATGATGATGATAAGGATAGGCAGGTGCTTGTGTGTGGTTGGTGTGTTGGATATAAAGAGATTGTAGCATCGAATCATTCACCACACTGATATCATCGTATCGTTATTACCTTATCGGACTTAGTATGTCACAGGGTATCAGGGGGATGATTATGGTGTAGGCCCTAGCCTAGCTAGTCGACTCTAGCTCTATCTCTGTGGGTGTATTAAAGAATGCTGAGGTAAGGCCTTGGATACACCTTGATGACATCTAGGATTGGTTAGTCACGAGCTCAGTTTGCAAGCAATTTTCAGTAGGGGCATACGTACTGGTATGGGGTAAAATATTAGGGAAAGTGTTGGTGGTGTGTGATCCATTAAGCTCTAGTTCTATCTTTATTATGTAGAGAGTGATGTGGGGTGACAACGGTGTGTAATCCATTGAGCGTGCTCACACTCTCACGCATGAAGATGTGGTGACCGCCTATCCTTACCATAGCACATTGTAAACTTTTATCAAACTAAAGATAAGAAATGACATCATGTATTTGCTTGCTGGATTATTTTATTTTCTCATTGAGCTATGTTGTGTTCTCATCCCATGGTATCGTTTCTTTTTAATTAATGATACAGGTAACACTGTCGAAGATTATATGAATGCATCATTGTACGAACACGTGGCATCTATGGATGTGCATGCTGTGGAAGATGACTATGATTCTTTATGCGAGTGTTTCCACTGCGTCTACGCTTAGTTTATTTTCCTTATTTGATTTATAATTGTAATGGATATTAAAGTATGTTTTGGTCACATTGGATAAATGGTTTAACTACTTAATTATCATTAGAATCCCAGTTCATATTAATAAATACTTTCGTATCTATTTATTATCTCTGCTTGTTATGTGAATGTATATGGTTTGATTGTTGGCACGGTCCTATATGCACCTAGCTTGAACCGTTGGTTCATTGACGGTTCATTCACACTTCTGGTTCGTCCAGAATTAGGTTGTGACGATTAAGGTCATGTGACTTAATATAAATAATGAATTATTTTATTTATTGTGTGTTATCTTCCTTACCTAAAGAGTATTACTAGATTCAAGTAGCTTATAATACTCAGGAAGAAGATTGGGACATGAATAAATTAATCTCTGTTTGCACTCAAGAAGAACTAAGGCTGAAGAAACGGGTTGAAAGGATCAATCTACAGATTATCATTCTATATATGTGAAGGATAAAGGAAAGGTTGGGGTAGTGTCATACCCTTATTTTTGTCCTCCCTCCCCTTTGTCCGGCATTTTAGACAATGATAGGGGTATTTTAGGGAAGTTATATAAAAAATAATAATAATAAATAAATAAAGGGGAGAAAGATTAAAAAAAAAAGAGGAAAGTTCAAGGGAGGTTTGTGCAACCAGTAAAAGTTAGAGGAAGTTTCTGTAATCAAAAAATATATAAGATAAATAAATAATAATAATTAGAAAAAATTTCATCTACCACACAAAAACTATATCAAAATCTATCTACCTCTACAAGTTTCTAGATTCATCATCTACTACCCAAACTTTTGACACCGTTAATCAAAGAGACCCCACCCATTAGTAAAGTCCTGTTAATTGATGACATCATCACTAATTGAAATTATTTGGACAATAATGCCCTTATCGTAATGTTGAAAGACCATAATTCCTTTATTCATATTTGCCCCATCCCCCAATTTGTGTAATCCTTTTTCCCCGATGAGTAAGATTAAAAAAAAACTTTGAAAACCTTCTTTCCCAACAAGTGAAAGCCTCTATCAAACATTTTTTCACCGACTATGACACTCCTCTGCAGGTGTAGTGGTTGTTTTTTGTCGACGATGATGAAGACACTCCTCTGTAGCTGTTTTACTTCGTTAAATCCTTTGTGCAGTGATTGTTCTTTTCAGACGATGGTAGAAAGGTTGCCATTAGAAATTTTGGGGCAATGATATGACACCAGACGAAAATTGCAAACTTGCCATCAGAGGTAGCACCCTCTCTATCAGTTCTTCGTATATTTTCCCCAATCTTCGGGTTTGAAACCCTAACCTAAAATTAACACATTGAGATTCCTAATTGCTAGAGTTTTGCTTCCATAGATTTAATTGCCTAAATTCTATAGTTTCACCTTCATTATATACTTATTCGCTCAATAGTAAAGTAGTGGTCTTGTGTAGCATGGGTTTGGCCGACAGAGCTCCTTGTCGATTCCTCGATATAAAGTAAGTGGATTCCTATTTTTTTATCTTTTTTTTTTTTGGCTAAAAGTCCTTCTTTTTATAAAATAAAATAAAAAAGATTACAATGAAACTCTCCTGGCAACCAAAATAGCTTGGAAGACATGACTAGAAACCAATAACAGGGATAAAGAAAAGATAAAACTATTATAAACTAGAAATAAAAGCAGCTCTATCATCTGGCACCCTTTCTACTACGGGTCACCCTTAGAAGATAGGAAACATGCTTCTCAACCTGATTCCGGTTCCCTATAATTGCAGCAGCAACATCTTGAAGATTCACTTGAGATGGCAGGGCAACATCCTCAAGATTTTGGTTCCCTTTACCTGGTCGTCTGTGATGCCGCTTTCCTACTTTAGTAAACTCTCCATCAGACACTTGCAAAGTTGCATCCACAGCCAAGATATCATTATATATGACTTCAATCCATCCTGGAGCTACTCCAGCTACACTCTGGGATATAGTCACTGATCCTGACTGAGCAGCAACAATTGGCACTGGAGATACCTAGGTTGAGCAGAAACTTGTTGTCCACCACAATGTGTCGTCAAAGCCTTTTCATTTAGAATTCCCCATCTTAAAGGTGACACATCACTAGATGGATTTTCAAATCCACCTTCGGAAAGATCCTGTACAACATCACGCAATTCTCCTTCCTCGACAACATCTGGGTCCTCACCTTCATCTACGTCAGCCCAATGCCCAATATTATCCTTTCTAGGAATTGGAATCTCCTGCTCCACATCCTTAGAACTCACATTATTAGCACCCCCCAAGGGTATCATACCCTCCTTTCCAGATGTCCTCCGATTGTTTATATCACAAGCCTCAGCACTATGGCCAAATACTCCACAATCTCTACATTTACTTACAGGCTTCTCATATTCACTATTCTATTCAAAAAAACTCTATTGTCCATTGGATAGACATTCCACCATAACTTCTTCAGGACAAGATCCACCAATCTCAATATCAACACTGAATCGTGCAAACTTGCCATAAATCTTAGCTTGAGTATTGCGATCCATCCTAATTGGCTTACCCAATGCCTTTCTAATCGAGAAGATGATGTCTTCATCCCATAATTCAATTCCCAGCCCAGAAAGGTGAACCTATTGAATATGACGAGGAGACCTAACCTTATTAACATCAAAATTAGGTTCCCACCTTTGAAGTCTTAGGGGTTGGCCATTAATCCTTGTACTCCCCCTTCTCCAAACATTCATCATAGATTCCACTAAGAAAAATCGAAATACCAGGTACCCCTTTCCCAATGTCTTCATCTCAAACTTATTAAAAACTCCCCATTGCTCAGCTAATATATGAGAGACATCCCTCAGCAGCAATCCCTTGGTGAAAATTCAGTCAATTAGAGCCATTTTGTACTTTTCCAACTGTTGCTTGTATGCTGCTTGGGGTATAACAACTCGAATAATATCAGTCTCAATAATTGGTTTCGACAAACTATTCAAGTCAGTCATCTCAGTGAGAACCGATGCAAAGGACCTACCCCCCACAGATGAGTTTCCAACGTTGCTACGAAACCCTCGTGATGTTTCTGCATCATTAGCAGGAGCCTCCATAGATCTCTGATTCCCAGAAGGATCCACACCCTTTCCCTTCTCTCTTCTGAGCCACTGCCGATGCTTCCTGGTGTTTCGAGTTGCTCCATCATGGTTCCGAGGCTGGTTTGGAACCTCAAGTTCATTCGCAGATTTGTTTCCATTCCTGCTGCCTATTGTTTCCTTAGAAGGAAAGCCTAAAAATTTTCCCGAATCTTCCTGTGGCCTACCAAGGAAACTTTCCATTCCAGTATCACCACCCATTTGGGCCAACAGATAACCACCCTTCTCCGACAACTTTGACTGCACCGGCAATGAACTTCCTCATGCTGAACCCTGAACACCAGATCTAGAACCAGTCACATGTGATATTAACATCATCCCTCTTAGCAATAAGTTTGCACCATGGTTTGTCACATTATCAGTCTAAATCTCCAACGAACCAGATGCTGTTCTCTGTGGACCATTAGCACCTCTCAACCCTGCGTTCACCATTGAGATAACAGCACCATGTGAACCCCCCATCGGTCCATGGAACGCCCTTCCTAACACGGCAGGAACCCTAAGAGACTCATCAGAAACCCTAGAGTTTCTCACATCTGCAACTCTTCGAGTAATCTGATCTAAGTTTTTATTAACACCAATAGATTGATCAACAAACCGCACTTGCTTCGCCCCTACCTGTAGTTTTATCATTCGTTCCCACTGCAAAAATAAAATCAGGTGGTTGAACACCCTTATCCACTACTAAGGACACCCTCGATACATCAGTAATCAAAGGAAGATTCGACTAAGCACCTTCCTTTCCACCTTCGGCTACAAAAAGATCTCCTTATCCCATAGAACCAGTGTAGTAAGATTACCCTGCAAACCAGACCCTCTACCATATCCTTTGTCAGCTCTAATAAACCCAGCCCCAGGAGCCGACGGCCTCTAGCCGCCAGCCGACATTAAAGCAAAGATAATCCAACATCAGTCCCAATTTCTCCTATTTGTTAATGCTTTCAACCACTCAAATCCTTTCTAATTTTTTATCCGTTTGTTATCCATTTTGTATGCAGATTCTAGTAAAGTTGCATTTTATTCAACAAACAAGGTGGTTCATCTTATTATATTGTCCACTTCTTTATGGTTATCCTATTTTGTTGTATTTTTCATGGAAGGTTTACAAATCATTAGAAACAGTAGTGTATTATTATGTGAT
Organism: Protea cynaroides; assembly: GCA_028583415.1. NCBI lineage: Eukaryota > Viridiplantae > Streptophyta > Magnoliopsida > Proteales > Proteaceae > Protea > Protea cynaroides. Next base: position 61,165,452 of record CM053266.1, on the reverse strand, counting down.
GCCTAAAAGTATTCTTATTGATTTGGTCCCTAGACTCTACATGCACATTGATGTTTGAATTTCTTGATGTTTTCTTTCATATATTGCTGTGGTTATTCTGTTCACTCAGACCCCACATTGTCTGCCATATAGACAGGTGGGCTATGGGACATACACATTGATTTTTCCTTCCATATATTACTGTGTCAGATCTCTAGATAGATTCTAAGCGTCTTGAAAGGATCATGATTAAAAGGTGATCTTGGAGACCAGATTCAATACCATGAGAGGCACATATGGAGAACAATGGAGGCAGAAGCAGCGCCCTTGCATGGCCGCAGAATCCACATCTAACGAACACCCACCTTAGTCTGGCTGGATCCAATAATCATATTTGCTATGCTCGGTCCTTGTGGAATCATAGCCTTAGAGACATTCACTTTGTCTTCGGTCGTGACATCCTCTCAAGAAGACGGTATGTTTACTATAAAGCCATGCGACAATCACAAGTAAGGGGATATAATCTCATAGTCTCTTAAAGAATACTCAGGGGATCCATCTCTCTTAGGAATCTACCACTTTCTTGTAGACTCCATACTGATTGCTTTGATACTGACTTGATCATCGGAGTGGACGTTAGACATTTCGTCCGACTCCGCTAACCCTCTTTCCATTTTGCAAGAATTTTGACACATCAGCAAACCCAGTTTTAGCAGCAACAGTGTAGTTCTTGAGAAGCTTATGACGGAAATAGAAGTGGACAAAGGAGTTGAGGGAGCTATTGTCGGCAGGGGCTATCGTCTCCGTTGGGCTAATCATCTTAGGCCTAATCTTAGGCAGGGTTCCTTCTCTCATGAGGAAGAGCGTCTCATTCTCGAGCTCCACGCTAAGCTCGGCAACAAATGAGCTCGCATGGCCGCTCAGGTTCGTTCTTCTTGTAATGTTATATGATTTAACTTCATTTCTCCGACTCGTCCGTGAACCTGAATATGATTTGATTTGACTTTGTCTTCTATAAATCAGTTACCTGGTGGACCGACAATGAGATCAAGAACCACTGGAACACCAGAGTCAAGCAATGCCACCATGTTGGGTTACTGATCTACCCATAAGATTTACATAAGCGACCAACTGCATTCCACCTCAACCAAAAAACCAAGACCCGCCCTTATCCATTCCGCCGCGTCCTTCATCACAAGCTCATCATCTCTCAATTCCGCAACAACAACCGAAGTCCAATTTCGGTTATCCTCTTTCCCTGCTCAATTGAACTAAATTTTCCTATACCCACCATCCAGCCCTTTTTATTCCTACTCCATTTTACAGTTTCAAGAAATCTTGGGACAACTAGAATTCAAAAATGAGATGAAGTTCTTTCACCGATTTTGCCACTAGAGAGAGCACTAATAATGAGTTTGGTTGATGGAGATGTCGGGGGTGGCTTCAGCATCAACAAGAAGACAACATCGACCTTTTCTTCACCTTAGTATCGTCAGATGATTTCTTCTCTAAAGAAGAGGATGATGATCGGAGTCTCTTTGAAATGGGTCATTTAGTACATATTTAAATAGGGGGGGGGGTTTTTTTCCCCCGGGGGGGAGGTTTTTTTTTTTTTTTTTAAAAAAAAAAAATTTTGGGTTTTTTTTGGAGGGGGTTAAAAATGTTTTTTTTTTTTTTTTTTTTATTTTTCGGGGGGGGGGTGGGTCGATGGGTAGGGGTGGTAAACCTTAGGGAGGTGGGTAAAATTTTCCCAAAAAAAAAAAATATGATATGGCCATCTCATTCAAAAACTACTATACATGCTGTACAGATTACTATTTAAAACATAAAATCTAGTGGTTTTAGTACAAGGGTAAAACAAGTTTTTCAATTTTTCCGTTAGAGAACTTAACAACATGGAGTGCGGTTGACTTTATCGTCCAAGATGGGTGGGGGGGTTGAATTAAGGGTAAACCTTAGAGAGGTGGGTAAAATTTTCCCAAAAAAAAATATATGATATGAAAGGGGGGGAAGGGGGGGGGGGGGGGGGGGGGGGGGGGGGGGGCCACCCCGCCGCAAAAAACCCCAACAAAAAAACAAAAAAAAAAAAAAAAAAAAAAAAAAAGAGGGGGGGGGGGGGGGGGGGGGGGGGGGGGGGAGGAAAGAAAGAAAAACCCCCCCCCCCCGGGGGGGGGGGGGGGGGGGGGGGGGGGGGGGGGGCCCCATCTCATTCAAAAACTACTATACATGCTCAGGAATTCAATTACATAAATGAAGAAATACAGATTGAATTCTAATTGGTGTGATAAGATTTAGATACCCCTGATTGGATACAAATACCCCTAATCGATTGCAGATATGAATTGAACCTAGATTTTTAATTATACGCTATCGAATCGGCCACATCAGGGGGGAAATCGTCCCCGACTTGTGTCCACGTAACAAACAAAACAACAAAAACCCCAAAAGTAACCAGATTTAATTATATGTTTACGCCCCCGGACTTTCCCTCGCCCCCCCCCCCCCCCCCCCCCCCAAAACTTCCCGACAGATATATACGATTCACTCTCAATCATTATCTCTCAATCTTGTCAAATCTTCAAAAACTTTCAAATCATTGGTTGTTTAAATTTTTATTATTAGTCGAACATCCATTTGGGTTGAATAATAAATTATGTTCCAAATGATCTGAGTTGGTCAAGGATACACAATGACGGGATAGATAAACCTCTAAATTAATGCATATGCAAGTTGAATCCAAATTTTTGACCATCGGTTAACATCTCTACTTATTGGCTAAGTTTTGATTTCAAATGAGCAAAGTAACTAAGATAGGTCAAGCATACAATCAGAAAATTTTCATGGTAATATAATAGAAACTCAAACACTTTCGAAATTCTACAGTCTCTACACTAAGTTTGCACTTATGTTAGATGTACCCACCTTCATAGTTACTTAATTGTCTGAATTATTTGCGAATTATTTCTTCCACCGAATAATATGAATAATTCTTCTGAATTCGAGTTACATTCAATGATTTGGAAAAATTCTCGCATTTTTTGTCGAGTGATAAATATCACGAATAATTCTTCCAAATCCAAACTATACCGAATAATTTAGATACTTAAAAAACCATTAATACTATTCTAGTGGAGGACTTAATGCCTTAACAACCATTTTCAAACAAAGTTTTTCTAGAAAAAAACTTAATGCCTTAACTATTTGCATCTTTTGCAATCTAGGATTAATTATGAATCTAAAAATCACACCATAATACAAAATAGATCATTAGTTTCATTTTCTTTTCCTATGTGAGATTAAATATGAGTATGAAAATCAAATCATAATACAAAGCAAATCATTAATTTCGTTTGATAAGGCGCAAGTAAATATGAGCATAAAAATCATACCATAATACAATGTAAGTAATTACTTTCGTATGCTTTTCCATTTGGGATCAAATATGAGCCTAAATTAATATTATAATACAAACCATGAGGAAGTAATCGACAAACATAAAAATGAGATGGATTTTATGAGAATGATTGGATGAATTTATGAAAATGTTTGACTTTATGAACATCAGCTCTACTAAATTTGTATTGCCATCATAATAAAATCTAATTATCCACATGTGAAATTGAACGATTCCTCTTTTATAAACGCATACACATCTATTATGTAATATATTGTTATTTATAAATTAAATATTATTCTAATGTCACTTGTATAGTATGCAGGTGTCATAATTGATTGATATTCTGAAATAAGAACACCAAACATTAAAATTAACATCCAAATTTTTTGTCAACAAAAGAATAACTCCCGAACTGATCCGAATTTAAATTTTATTTTAAGTTTGCTTTTTCTACTGTATTTTTATCGAATTCTTAAATTACCAAAACGAATCATTATGATCTATCCTTCTTCCAAACAATTCCCGAATCTGAATGAAATAACAATGCATACCCTACTTTTATTTATATGTATATATTTTTATTTTTGAGTAAAATATTATGGCTCATGAAGACCTTTATTGCATGCAGGCTCTTAATTGCTCACATGGCTTAAAGTCTATGTCCTTCCCTTCCCTGATTCCCTCTCGTGCTTCTCGTGAGCTTTCAGTTGGCCTTTACTCTCGTGCTTTTCGTGACCTTTGAACTCTACTCCGGCTTACTCGATCCCTTCATCTGGGAATTAAAATATTGGGCAGAGGTGATAAAGAGTTAATTTTTCGTTTCTATTCTTATGTGCGGAATAGAAATAGAAAGATTCCAACATCCAGGTAAACTTTTTTTTTTTTTTAAGGTAAAATCCTCCAGATAACTGTTACAAAGAATAGTGGTGGCGAATGTTTATTTGACCTTGTTAAATAAATTCTCCACGGGGGAGATCAACGCCAAATACCAGATAGCCTCCATTATTCTTGGATTTTTGTTTTTTTAGGTATTTATTATTCTTGGATCTTTAATCTAACTCATGGGGCAGGGTGAAAATATTTCTCCTCAACATAGAGGAATGAAAACCGTCCGATAAAATACTATATAAACAAATCTTATACCTAAATATTGATCCTTGGGGTTAGGGACATTCGATGATCACACCAGTTTTTAAGACCCTTCTGGAAGTGTGAGAATATAAGGATTTTCCTCCAATGGTCCTCTCTCGTAGGCAGGAAAGAAGGGTTTGGAATGTGATGCAAATACTGAGGTTTATCTTATAAGAGAAGATCATAAGCTTTTGTTTTGTGATCTCATCCATTTACGTTGATAAATAAAAATTAATCAGAGTCGTCACCTAAATTAAGGTCTAAGACCTCTAAAAATTGTCATCTTAATAGGAGAGACGACGTCTAATGGATCGCATCCTAAGATTTAGTTTTGGTCTCTTCAAGGTCAGGTAAGTATCGAGGTTACTATTTGGGAAGCTGTTAGGCACCCAAACCGTCCGATCTGAAATCGATTTCCGATAGTAATCCTTTCCTACATTCTACTGTTCTGACATATTCATGGTCAAAGGTTGACTAAGCATTTTGGGGATCCTAGACCAAGTTGTTAAGTTATGCTAACTTAGGTTCAACAAAACAAGTTATAAAGTAAATAAAAATAAATAAATGAACTTAGTGTGAGGATCTTGTAAAATGATTGGATGACAGACCAATCAACTAATCTAGCGAGGTAGCCAAATCCTAAAATGACTTATTGGATCTCACACACATATACATGGTTTGACGAGTTGAAGCCCACTCACACATGACATTAGAGAGAAAAAAAAAAAAGGAAAAAAGGTAAATGAATAAAATAAAGAAAAAGAAAATAATATGAATAAAATATAGAAAAAGAAAATAATATGAATAAAATAAAGAATAAAACAAAGAAACAAACAAATAAATTTATTTGGAAGACGAACCAAATTGCTTACGTATTCTTCAGAAGTTCTGGGAATCAGGTTCCCCACGTAGTTCAAGGAGACAATTGATTTAAAATTTTTAGAACCATTTGAAATTGTTTGATATGGATATAAAATCTAGGTTTGAGCAAAATAATACATAGATATCAAATGAAATAAATAAATTTAAAATAAAAAGTAATGATTAAAACAAGAATGTGAATACAAGAATCAAGCCCAAATACGGGCAACGAAACTGAATCTGGAACCAATATCTTAAACGGCCTATGTAATCCAAAAATGTCCAGGATTCAAGTCCAACAAAGAATTTCGAAAATGGGGGTTTAAATTTTGTGAATGAAAAAAAAAAAGAAATGCCCAAATGAGGGCAACAGTACTAAATCTAGTACCAATATCCCAAACTGCATACGTTTTTAAAAAAATGTCCGGGAATCAAGTTCAACAACGTAGTTCAAACTGGGTTTGTGTCAAAATCACTAAACAGGTCTATGGCCCACTAAATTGAGGTGTGGAAAAACCAATGTAGAAAGATGTCAGAAAAAGGCCGACACAACCTGTGGACAAGATTTGGGAACACATGCCCAAATTGCCTACGTATCTTGGAGACATAATTCTCCTAGGAATCAGGTCACCGTGTAATTCGGACACTTTAAAGAGTGTCTAAAGCCAAGCCATAGGCAATGGCCCACGCAAAAAATAGAGATTTGAAAGAAAGCACGGATTTTTATCTCCACTAGCCAAGTGAATAAACCACCAAGAAGTGAAATTTGAGAGAAAATAGGAAAAAAATCATTTTTTATTTAAAACTGGGTCCTATATCAAGGTCGGGCCCACACATAGCTTTAAGAGGCAGAGGTCTCTCCTAACATTGACTTGTTGGAGCCTTCCATTATGTCAAACAAATTACTGATTGCAATACAACGTGGGGCGCAGTGATCGTGTTACGTGTATGTTGTGGCTCTCAATATTATATGATTGCACCAAATGAGATACATTTGGTGGGGATTAGGAGCATCCTATACTAACCCACCCCATGCATCCTAATCTATTGGTGGGTGGCCGATCAATCTCACAAATCTAGCACTTTTCCCAACCTCATACAAGATATATATGTAGGTGTTCGATGGCATGTCATCGTGCCAAGAGAAGGAAAATAAAAATGTAGAATGTATATAATACATGGCAAGTAAAGAACATGGAAATGAAAAATTAAATCTGCCTAAATTCATAGCAAGCATGTAAACATGAGAGATAAATGGCGTAAAGGGTTAAATCAGATCAACAAATAAAATAAAAACCAACATGGGCTGATTTTACCCATCTAGCAATATAAAAACCAAACATGGGCTGATTCAGTCTGTCTAACAATATGAAAACCAGTATGGGCTGATTCAACTCATTAAGCAATATGAACATCAAATGGGCTAATTCAGCCCATCAAACAATAATATAATATCAACATGGGCTGAATTTGGCGACCAAAGATAATAAATCCAATGGCCTGAATCCACATGGGATGAAATTAGTAGTTCAAGATAATAGATCCAATAGGCTGAATCCACATGAATTGAAATTGGCAACAAAGATAATAAATACAAAGATGCACATCCCCTCCCACCTCAGTTTGGGCGGGAGACCCGGCGGCTCGGATGGATGACCGCCACCTGGCTCTCGGGTGGATCCGGGCCGACACTCCTGTCGGCTCAGCTTGTTGGCTTGGATGTCGATTCGGATGGAGGGCTCGCATCCACCCGAGAGTCAGGTGACGACCATCCATCTAGGCCGCCACGTCTCCCGCCCAAACTCAGGCGGGAGACGATTTCTATACTAAATACAATGGCCTAAAATTAGTAATCAAAGATAATAAATTAAATGGGATGAATTTAGTGATCAAAGATAATAAATTCAATGGGTTGAATCCACATGGATTACTTACGAAACACAATAACTACCAGACAAATAAATCTAAGGATTGTCACATGAAACCAAAAAAAAAAAAAAAAAAAAGATAGGATCAACACATTGAATCAAATAAAGATATGAACTGGGTATTGGTTTGGTTCAAAAGAAAATATCGTTTCCCAAAGCTTGTTAGCCACCTCCTTTTTCTTCATCTTCTCAGCCTGATATTCTCTGGTTCCCCTCACTTTCCACTTTCTCTATAGCTCTCAACCAACCTCTTCTCAAAGCAAACCGAGGCCCCCCAACCACCCCCCCCCCAACACACACACACACACACACAAACACCTTCTAGCCGACCTTCTTGCTTTTCCCTTTCTTTCGATCTGATCCTCTCTCCTAATCTCTCTCTTTCCCGAAACCGAGCTTCCCCCTGGTTCCGCCGACCAACACTCCCCTTCTCTGGAAAAATCGAAAGACAGCCTTCTCTCTCTCTCTCTCTCTCTGCTTCTTCCTCTCTCACTCCTAATCTCCTCTTCCACTCTCATTTTCTTCCCCGATTCTTTCTCCAACTCCCCTAGAAGACCATCGACACTCTTCCTCCCTTCCCTTTTTCAATCCGATTGAGAGAGACCCCAAAATCATGAAAAAAAAAAACCTCCTGGGATTAGGGTTTATGGGGTTTAAATAACCCTCGCCCCTTTGGATTTAACGAAATTAACCCCCCTCTCTCTCTCTTCTTCTCCTATTTAGAGTTTTAGAATGGTTTTTTTTTCTAAACCCTATCGATAAATGACTTTTATGCCTTCCCTTGAGTGTAATTGTGAGATATATATATATATATATATATCATGTTAATTATTAGAAAAAATTTCATCTACCACCCAGAAACTATGTCAAAATCCATCTACCATTCCAGAAACATTAATCGCCCCCCACTTAACTGACGGAATAGACTTAAAATGTGATTAGACATTTCTACCATTTTTCTTTGATATTGAAAGACACTAAAATGAGATAAAATTACTGATTTGACCTTGTAACAATCACAATCTAAATTAGTTTTTAATCCATTTTATTTATTGAAATTTACTGTTCCACTTTTCTTTCTATTTAGCTTCCTCGGACCCTAATATCAGGTACCTATGTCTATGCGAATTTTTTTAGTTTACAGCTTCGAATCTCCTATACCCACGGTATTATCGAATCTTCGGCCACTGGTTCTCTGGTTAGTATCGTTATCCCTTTTATTTCCTCTCTCTCCATCATCGTTAACCCCTCTCTTTCCTCTCCCGCATCATTCTCCCATCATTTTCCTCTCTTCATCAGCTTGAAACCGAAAGCCCCTCTCTTTCCTCTCTCCCTCATTTCTCTGTTTGATGGGTTTTCTCGTTGGGGTATGTCTTTCTTTATGCTGCTCTCACTTAGGTCGAATTTATAGGGAATCATTTTTCTCTCCTTCGGCAGGATTTCCATCATAGAGCCTTCTGGTGGGTTTATATGCATATTGCTGCATTGTTTCATTTAAGAATGGGTTCATATGCATATTGTTGTGTTGTTACATTTAGAAATTTCTTTCTTTTATTTGGAAACCCTAATTAGACTAGAACTCGAGAATGCACATTATTCGAATCCAACCATGCAATTGAATTAAATGGTTGTTTCATTTGTATTTTTTTAGTGAAATTGGAAACCATTGATAGTGATGAATTTTTATTGATTCAGTTGTTGCTTCTTTGTAATGGTTAGATAATTATTTTTTGTTGTGGGTCTAATAATCTACTTTAAACTTCTTTAAAAATGTAGTTTCTGATTGAAATTTAACATGTTATGTTGCAATAATTAGCACTTGTTTATGAACTGGGTCTTCTATCATTGTTGATGAGTGCGGATAAAACCGATTGGTAATAGTTTTGTTAGAGTCCATTGTTTAGCTGAGATAGATTCCATTGTTTAACTTAAACAGGTGTTTTTATGGATAGGTGTTCACTAAGTTAATTGAATTCTATTGAGAATTTGGATCCTAAATGTGAGACTTGTGCTATCACATGTGTGACACGTACAACAGGTAAGGGGTAAAATTTTTCGAAGGAAGTACTATCATTGCTCAAGCTGTAAGAAGTTTGTTATGTGGGTGGAGCAATTTAAACAATATCCATACGCAATGCAAAGTGAAAACAGTGATAACAACAATAAATAAGGGACGACAATCTGGTGCTGCCCACGTTCCACAGAAGTCAGTATTAATCTAGTCTCAGTTTTTAATTACCATTTTCAATGAAAGTTGTCTTATATAATTGTTAGTTTTTAATTTTTGTCATTTTCAATGAATGTTGTCTTATATAATTAATTGTCTTGCAGATGGATAATCCTGGATGCGGGATGTAAGAATGGATGGAAACAATGGAATGCTTTCAGGGTAATAGCACTAATACTGTAATTGCTGAGTCAGGGGAATGCTCCCAGTAGACAGGAGAAAGTTCGTAGACCATGACAATAAATACAGCAAGTGGTAAAAATACTTCCCCGGCTTATTTGAAAGGTTACTTAAGATGAGCCATTAGAGCTAATAGGCAAATTCTATGTTGTTTGAAGAGCTCCTTGAAGCTATCAAGAAGCTAAAATTGAAGAATCCTAAAGAGAGAATTAATTAATTGATTATAGCTTGTATTAGTAAGTATGAACAATAAATTTGAAGAACAATCCATGTATTTGGCATTTGTGTCTTTGACAATTTAAAGCTTTGTTTTGTGAAAAGAATTTGTGGTTTAGTTTTGATTAAGCCTTCATACTAACAAAATGCACAAGCTACTTCAGACCATGGGTATATGGTCAATTAGGTGTAGTCCATTGGCTACGGTTGATAAGAAGCAACATACCAGTGGCAATGGGGATAGATAATCCGAAAGTAAGATCGAAAACAATGAAGGCTAACGATCAATGAAGTGTAACAAGATGTGATTCATCAACTTTTGCAAAGAAAATGTCATTGCACCATCTCATAAAACCAAAATTTGTAATTGCATCAACTTTAGCAAAGTACTCTTTATTTCCTCAAAATTTGTTTGATACATATATACATGACAATACTTAACTTCACAGTAGCTTAGATCCCACAGCTACACGAGAGAGACTACCTATATTTTCTCATTAATGAAAATACATTATTATGTTACATAATACAAAGTTGGGTTAATGGCACACAAAATGATGAGAAAATTGCTCGAAACTACTTAACCAAAAGGTGTGCGTCAATAACCAAATGATCAAAAAATTGCTCGAAAATTGCTCGAAAATTGCTGTAACAGTGAGCCAAGGACTCCATTAATTTTGGATGGGTTGCAGCATAAATAGAGGAGTTTGGATCTGTCCTCAACTAAGAAAGAAGATGCTGAACATCTGGCCGCAAGGACTCCATAGCAAAGAGTCAATATTTTTGGCTTAGGCTTGCTACTACTCTGCACAGTTCCTCACTGCCCTTCATACATGAGAATGTGATGACTGAGGAAAAGACAATGATGTACCCATGTAAGAACTTCAAGGCTAAAAATGGATCAAATGAGAAAGATTAATGGAGAAGAAAAAGTTCATACAGAAAAATGCATATCATACCCCTGCCCATCGTGATTTTTAGTCATGTGCCTGCCCCTGAGAAGAGAGTAACCCAGTTCAAATCAAGGAAGTATTCCAGGTTTTTCGAAAAAGAGTTTTTTGAGAACGAAGTATTGAATACGGGACCGTGATAGTGTGCTCTGATGACCGACGGCAAGGTGTCGTCGGTTCTTGGTTCAACCAATGCTTTGCTGGGAAAAGGACATGGCCAAGGGGATGGATCTCTAGTGGTTTCGAATACCTCAGGTAATGTTGGAAGTGTTTTACATAAACTTGTTAGGGTTTCGGTAGGTGGATGTTTTGATGATGCCAGGGTTTTGGAGAGCCCAGTGACAGGGTCGTAGCAAGGTATTCCGCAGGCGGTGAGTGTACAGGGAAGATCTAATGAGTCGGGATTTGCTCTGAGGATTGGTGAAGTTCACACGCCGGCAACAAGGGTTTCAGAACCTTTTTTGTTTGGCTCTATAGTATCGCCTTCTCTCGTTAGGGTCCCTGGTGTTAGTGTGCCTGCTAGGGTTTCGTCTATTCCGCAGGTTAGTGGGGTGCTTTGTGACCTCCAGAATGGTGCCGCAGGCCAGTTGATGCAAGCTAAGTTTGGACATATTGCAGAAAGGGTATTATCACCGGTGATGGCAATTCGAAACTCTGTTTCTGATGCTACTGTTCTATCAGTTTTTGATGGACTTCCAGTGGGTCATGTTGGAGCCTCTGGATTTCTGGGTTTTCCGCAAGGGTTTAATGTGGCAAGGTCATCATCTGCTGTTGGGGGCGATGAATTGCAGGCTTTGCTGTATGCTCTGCAAATAGTGTGCTTCTGATTGCTTCTGCTGTGGTGTCAATGGAGATGATACCTCCTGTATCGACTAATGGTGTGGTTTGCTACGTCTTGTGCTGTTGTTTCGACGATTCCCACTGCTTCTGCGACGGTGCTGGATGTTCAAACTCAGGCTTTTATGATGAATAGGGCTCCAACTGTGAGAGAGGGTACGAGTGTTGATTTGGGTGGGTTTCTTGGGTTCCCTCCCCGAGAGTCTGCTAAGATCCAACGTAGGGATCAAAATCCAGTGCCTCAAAGTCTTGGCTTTATAATAAACGTCAACCTAGAAAGAGAGGTAATTGGACTGTTGGAAAGAAGGGGAAAGCTCTAACGGCTGATTCGGTACAGGGTAGTAGACCTGTTGAAGGAGTTGCACCGAATTCTTCTTTTCCTCAGCAGCGTAGGAATGCTAATGGAGGAAGATCGTTTGCCTCAGTTGCTGTAGGGTTCCCTGATCTGAGTGCCCTGCCTGAGCCTATTATGGAGGGGGGAATGGTAAGGGTTAATCTGCCTCAAGCTACAGATGACAAACAGATGGAGAAATAAAACTTGCATTAATCGGAAGGGTGGTTACGAAGGGTATGCTATTGAAGGATGTCTTTTCCGTTCTTTATCTAAGCAGTGGGGATATTTGGTGAAATTTGAGATGACGGTTCTTGGTAAGGGTTTTTTTTTGTGTTTCTGTCTTTCTCTATTGAGGCCACGATGTCTATTTGGAAGAGAGGGACCACTAGGTTGAATAGGAAGTCGCCACAGTTACAGACGTGGGAACCAAATTTTGACATTGACAAACAGGTGGCATACTACAATCAGTGGGTTCGGTTTCCTAAGCTTGGTGTTGAATATTGGGACGAGGAATTGCTCTTCTCAATGGGGAAAACTTTGGGTAAGCTGGTAACCTTGGATCGAAACACCATGAATAAAGTGGTTGGTAGGTATGTGAGGATGTCGATTCAAATGGTAAAAGGTGGCCATAACCTAAATCAAGGTTGCCTTCTTGATGGACAACAATTCTTCTTTAAGCAATTAGTGGAATATGAAGGACCACAAACTCGATGTAGGATTTGTGGTGTTTTGGACACCGACCAAATGATTGCAAAGAGTCGGGGAAGCAAGGAAAGAGTAAGGAGACAGAGCGAAAGAGATCGGTTATGGTTAATAATCCAATTGCTGTTGACTCTCCAAATGCTGGTACCTCTCGAGATCTTGGAAACTGGGCTGATGTTACTGATGAGGTTGATAGACATGATTTGGAGGATGTTGAGATCGATCCTCACGTTGAGGAGACTGTTGTGGCCGTTGAGCAGCCTATTATTAGTCTGGTTTGGATTAATGAGGGTAGTGGTAATTCTGTTTTGCAGATTGGGATGAGGGACCTAGACAATCTGATGTAATTGGAACTACTCCTTTAGTAGTTTCATCCTCTCCTGGTAGGGGAGTGGTGGTGGCTAGTAACCTAGGAAGGGTTGAGGTTTGTTTCCAAGATATTGTAATGGTTAGTCATGCCTTACAGAGTAAAGATTTTACTACTATGGAGAAGAGGAATAATAGAAAACCTATAGCCACTGATAAACAGATAGCAGCCATGACTAAGGCGAGGGAGACTTTAGTTAGAACGTTTGGCCGCTCTTTGTAATAAAGGTCAGAAATGAAGGTTTTTTTTTTTTTAGAACATTAGGGGTATCTCGAACCCAAAATTGAGACGTTCTTTGAGGACTTTGTTATGAGAATATTGTCCTAATGTGGTTGGGTTTGTAGAGCCTATGGTTGCTCCTCAGAAGTGTCCATTTTCTTTACTTAATAGAATGGGTTATGAATCTGATTTAATTCATAATAAGAGATTGAATAAGGAGCCGAATCTGTGGATTCTTTAAAAAAATGATATTCTGAAGCCAGCTGTACTTCTCTCTTCTGACCAATAGATTTCTATTTATGTGATAGTAGATGGTGTAACTCAACAATACTCTTTTGTGCATGCCAATAATAGAAGGGTAATGAGGAGGGCTTTTTGTGCTGATTTGGTGGAAATGGGTAGACAATCAGTCCCTAGTTATTATTGGGGATTTTAATTGTTGTAGATTTTCCCATGAAAATATTGGACTAGGTAATTTTTCATCTTCTTCTGTTAGAGAATTTGAAGTCTGTATTGACACTTTAAATTTAATTGGTCTACCTTCATCTGGCATGAGGTTTACTTGGACAAATAATAGAGTTGTTGGACAGGTTAAAGTTGTGTTGGATAAAGGATTGGTTAATGATGCTTGGAAGGATTCGCATGATCAATCTTTCTAGAGAGTTCTTCCAAGAGTGGGGTCAGATCATGCTCCGATTCTAGTAGGCTATTTTGAAATTCCAAAACCTAAGAATGTTCCATCCTGGATTCAGAGATTTTGGATGGATCAATGCATCTTTTAAAAATGTGGTGCAGGAAATTCGGTGTAAACCTGTTCTGGGTAACCCATACTTTGTGTTGATGTCAAAGTTGAAGGCTGTGAAGCATTGTCTTAGACCATGGTCTAGGGAAATTTTCCCAAATGTAAATAAGGAGGTCATTCTTTCCAGAATTGAGTGGGAAGATGTCAATGAAACTATTCAGGTTATGGGGTGTAATGATACTCTAAAAAATATGGAAGATTTGGCTGCAAAACAGCATGATAGAGTGTGTAAGTTGCATGTGGCACTTTGGGCTGAAAAGGGTCATAATAAATGGCTGAAGTGTGGAGATCAAAACTCTAAGTTTTTCCATACACAAGGTAAGAGTCGTAAAAGAAGGAATTTAATTCGGTTGATGCAACTTGAAGATGGTTCTGTGATGGACAGCCAGGATGATATCAAGGCCCATCTTTTGAGTTACTATGAGGACTTCCATAAGATTGCTGGTATGATTGTTCATGATAAGTGCCTGGAAGTGGGGCCAGCCATTGTTACTGATGAAGATAATTTTATGTTGGATGCTGTCCCAACATATGAGGAAATCAAAATGATCGTTTTCAGTATGAGTCAAGACAGCTCCCCTGGTCCTGATGGGTTCTCTGGTAAATTCTATGTTTCTTGCTGGGAGATTATGGGTAGAGATGTTTGTGCTACTGTCAAATACTTTTTCCTCCAGGGATATTACCTAAGGGGGTTAATAATAATATTGCTCTTATCCCGAAAAGAAAAGGTGCTATAAAGGTGTCTGAGTTCAAATCAATCTGTGTGTGTAATTTTATTTACAAGGTGATTCCTAAAATTCTGTCCACTAAACTGGAAAAATTTATTGGCAAAATTATTCCATCTGAGCAGGGTGCCTTTGTGAAAGGTAGAGTGATCCATGAGAATGTTGGACTTGCCTCTGAACTGGTATCTGTCATGCATAGGAAAACAAAAGTTGAAAATCTAGCCTTGAAATTGGATGTGTATAAGGCTAAGCTTATGATACATTAGAATGGGGATTCCTTATTGCAGTGCTGAAGAAGTTTGGCTTCTCTTATGTATTCCAGGATAGAGTTATGACTCTACTTAAATCAGCCTGGTTGTCTGTGATGTTAAATAGTGGAACTGTAGGGTTCT
This sequence comes from Protea cynaroides, assembly GCA_028583415.1. NCBI lineage: Eukaryota > Viridiplantae > Streptophyta > Magnoliopsida > Proteales > Proteaceae > Protea > Protea cynaroides. The sequence continues at coordinate 61,150,205 of CM053266.1, read as the reverse complement.
TTGGTGCTAAAAGAGGATTATGTTAAGGTGATCCTTTATCACCATTACTATTTGTAATTGCTGAAGAAGTATTTTATAGAGGACTTTTAAATAAATCTGAGTTGGGAATGATTGAAACAGTCTTTTATGGGAGAGGAGTGTCTGCTTGCACTCATTTATTATTTGCAAATGATTTATTCATCTTTGTTAAGGCATCCCTATCTGCTTGCAGAAATCTGAAGAGTTTTTTGTCCCTTTATGCTGAATTCAGTGGACAATGTATTAGCCTGGAGAAGAGTAAGATTTTCTTTACACCTGTTGTTTTTCATGTCAGATGAATGAAGATGATTGAAATTCTAAATTTTATAGAAGAAAAGTTTCTAACGACTTATTTGGGAGTTCCTTTTTTTTAAGGGAAGATTAAAAGTGCATACTTCCATCCTATTATTGATAGATTTTGGAAGAAATTTGCAACTTCAAAGGGTATGCTACTATTACATGCTAGAAGGGTAGAACTTGTGAAATTAGTTCTCTCTAGTAATTTTATTCGTTCCTTCTATGTCTATAAATGGCTATGGGCTCTGATTAAGACTATAAAAGGGTGGATGAGAAACTTCATATGGACTGATGATCCAGAAAAATGAAAGCATTTCGTGGTGAAATGGGAGAGTATGTGTGCTCCAAAGATGGAAGGAGGTCTTGGGCTGAGAAGAATGAACCAGGTTAATGATGCTTTGCTATGTAAGATGGCATGGAAAATTAAATATGAAAATGCTACTTTTATGTCAAGGCATTGTTTTAATAATGATGGTGATGCTAGAAGACCCCTATGTTCCTCTTCAGTCTGGATGAGCATTAGAAAAGTATGGGACTAGACTGCAAAACATTCCCAATGGTTAATTGGTGATGGTAGGAGTATTAACCTATGGAAGGACAATTGGTTTGATGACTTTGCTCTGCAAAACCGTGTTGATGTGGATGTGTCTATATTTAAAGGCCTTGATTATGCTTTGGGCAGATTTACTGTGGATGGACAGTAGAAATGGCCTTCAGTTACCTCACCATAGTTGAAAGACCTTTTGGTAGATGCTAGGAGAATCCCGCTACCTCTGATTGGAAAGGATGAATTGATCTGAACAGGTGAGTTGTCTAGTGTCTTTTCAGTTAGATTAGCTTGGAACATGATCCGAGAATCCAAGCCTCAACATCATTGGACTTCTATGGTTTGGAGTAAGGCCTTGCCACCAAGTACCTCCTCGATTGGGTGGAGATGGTGTACGAAGAAATTTCCCACTAATGATTTGGTGAAACGTAAGGGGATACCCATTGGATCTCGATGTTCTCTATGTTTGAAGAATGTTGAGACTTTGGAACATATTTTCGGTGATTGTGATTTTGCAAGTAATGTTTGGCGTGAGGTTGGTTTTATCTTTGGGATTATAATCCCACAGGATTTATCAAGTGAGCTATTGATTGCATGTGGACGAATTATGCAAAAGTTGCCTCCCCCCCTTAAAACTGTTTGGAAAGGATGTTTATTTGTTGGAATCTTATGTGGCGTGCTAGGAATAAAGCTATTTTTAGAAGTGAGAAGATTAATATAGAATCTGTGGTTATGAAAATAAGAAGGGGATGTAAAGACATATATGTGAAATGTCCATGTGTTATACAGACAGGTGAAGATTTAAGGATTGCTAAACTCCTTGACCTGGAAACAACAAAAGGGACGAAAACCACTATTAATGAGCTATATTAGCGTCCTCCTATGCATGGTTGGTGCAAGATCAACTATGATGGATAGTATTGGGAACCTAGGGATGGCTAGGGTAGGAGGTGTTATTCGTACTCCTTTTAGTGAAGTATACTTTGCCTTTGCTGAATTTCTTGGTGTAACTATTAATTATTCGGCAAAGATGAGGAGAGCTATGATTGGTATTGAGAAAGCTATCCACCCGGGTTTCCAAAAGATATGGTTGGAGAGTGACTCAACATCTATTATTAAGGCTTTTCAACAGAAAAATATTCCCTAGTTCAGTAAAAAAGAATGGTATGCACTTCTACCTGCTCTGGAGAAATGTCATATCAGATTCGCTCATGGTTTCAGAGAGTCCAATACAGCAGCTTATATCTTGGCAAGAAAGGCAGCTAAGGATAGAATTTCACAGTTTTAGAATTTCTATCCAGACTTTATTGCACTTGAGGTAGTGTGGGATGCTTCCCATGGACCAAGATTTAGATTTTCTTAGTTGTCCTGGGATGGCCTCTGCTAATGGCAATGCTGAAGGTAGAGGTTCAACATCCTATTAGGGACCTATTGTATCTTTATTTTACTTTCTTATCATTTAATTGAATCTGTTCTTTGCTTCTAGCAAAAAAAAAAAAAAAAAGGGTTCAAATTTTCATTTAAAAACAGAAATTGGTTGATGGTTTCTTGTTATAATCTTACTTGGTTACCAAGTGAGGGCATAGTCGGATGAACTATCCAGTGAGAATCTACAACTCCTATTTTCTTATGTGCAAAGGAAACTGATTCACTGACATCTACACATCTCCTAATAGCAAAATCCAGACTTTATTCATGAACCAAGTCATTCTGCAGTAAAACATAATAAAACACTTGAGTAATGACTCTTTCAAGGGAATCATGGACTGAGAAGATGTTTCATGCCTGAATCATATGCCACACACAGCGCCATGGATTCCAAGAGAAGACTTGTGCCATGATCTCAACAAATCTGCACAAGTACAAAATGATAAGATTTAGAAGATTTATTAAACTTTTTAATGTATAATTGATTTAACGGATAACTGATCATTGGGGGGGGAATTATGGGCATAAAATACTAGTCTTTTCATATGCTTCACAAGGTGGCAAATGTGGGTCTGAGTACCAACCTTTCTCTTCTGCTTCTTTGAAAAAAGGTAGGTAAAACTAGATGTAAACAAGCATCTGATAGATAAAAAATAAAAGTAGAATGTAAGATATTTTTTATGGGCTTAATTAATTATAAGGTTAGTTGATTCAGTGGGAGTCTAGTTACGGGTAAACCGGTTTAAGTATGATTGGAGATGGACCAACCTGGTCCACTATGGGACTGATCCAGGGTTGGGGGTGGTATTATAAATACCAATGGTTAGAGTCCCCACAGCCACGGTGTTATTTTCTTCTCATGTTCCCATACGCAGAGAGATGGTCAAGGGATCCCGACAGGTTGTGGAAGACTTTGATCCAAGCTTTCCAACATTCAAAGCATTCAAATCATAGAAAGTAAACGGTCGGAAATCAATCTACAGCAAGAGGTATGTCTCTAATCATCTCTTTTCAATACCCATTGTATTCTAGTAATCTGTGTAGTGTGTTTGTCAGGGTTCAAGGGAAATCCGATGGAAAAACCCAAAGAGGATCTATCTAAAATGCTTACAGTGGTATCAGAGCCACCTACACAGATCTAGAATCATGGGAAAGCATTGTTAAAACTTTATGTTTGAATGAATTCAAAAAAGGGGGAGAGATTTTTCTCTCAAAATTCTCTTCGAACCTGTCTAGGGTTTGGACCTTGAAATTTTTTTTTCGGACCATTAAAAAGCAAAAGAAATTATACAGGATTGTAGAACTCGGAGAGACGGAGCCGGCGACATAAAATTGGTCGCCAAAAACCATCCCACGTGCCCTCTCGCGCCGCCTGAAAAGGCGAGTGAGATCCACGCGCGGGGGTTGGAAGAAAAAAAAAAAAAAAAAACTGACGGCGCCGAGTCATCGCCGGGTCGACTCGGCGCTAACCCGTGAACCCTAACGGGTTGGCTGGGTTGACTCGGGCCGAGTCTACCCAGCCCCGGCTCGCCAGGCCCAGACTAGTCGGGCCAGGGATGGCCCAGCCCAGGCCTCCGGGCAGGGGGAAACCCAGCCAGGCCAAATAAATAACCCGACCCGGCGTCGGAAATTTGACCCGGTAACCCGACCCAGTTGCCCGAGCTTTTGACCCGGAAACCTGACCCATTGACCCGAATATTTAACCCGGAAATCCGACCCGTTGGCCCGATACTTTGACCCGAATTGTGGTTTAGTTGAACCGGTGGCTGGACCTGCCGGTTTACGGTTCGGTTTAGGTTCAGGCCGGTTTGGTTTGGCCTGGACCAAAGCTTAAAAAAAAAAAAAAACATTTGTGGGTTCGGTCCGCCCATAGCCGAACCCGGACAAACCGAACCGAACCCGGATGAACCGGTTCTAGCTGGTTCAGGTTTCAATAATGCTCAAGCCTACTTTAAACGGCGATTGTGAGAGCTAGGATCGTCGGATTTTAACGCAGTTTTTTGCGTTGGTTTCGTATTTTGATGCTCTACAGCTTGGTACATAGTTTGATACAGTTTGGTGATTTGGAAAATTTATTTTTGATTAAAAGGTGCCCCAAATTAATCCGGTTTGCAGTTTTCTGCTTATTTATCAGTTATTTTTGTACCAGATGCATGTAGAAGGTTATGTGTGCATGGAATTTTATTTATTGACCCACAATGTGCTGCAAAGTAGGGTTTGGGGATATCATTGTGGAATTGGGTGGAACCCACCAAAGTGGTACACCTAGTTTCATCATGATGTCTTCAAATTCAAAGTTCATGTATTTGTAAATGCTTGTGTAAGGGCGATGTACACCCAAAGGTGGCATTGTCAAGTTTTAATCAAATTAAGATTTGTGGGTGTCATGTGAAGATTGGGTGGAATCCATCAAAGTGGTACATTCAGTTCTATCATGGTAGTCCTCAAATCCCAAATTTGTACATTTACATATACAATAAAGGATATATTTTAATACACTATTCTTTATGGTGTGAAAAGCAGCTAAGAAAGTTTCATTGACCCAAAGGTGGTGGGATTTTCGAGGGTCATTATTCTTTCGCAGTTATTGCACAGAAATTGAGAAGACCACTGCATGTTTATCCCAAAGGAGAATGTGTAGTTGGTTAACTCTTGAAAAATGATATTTATTTGCATGAAAGGGTTTTGACTTTAGGGAGTCTCATTAACCCAAAAGTGGTGGGATTTTTGAGAGTCATTATTCTTTCGCAGTTATTGCACAGAAATTGAGAAGACCACTGCATGTTTATCCCAAAGGAGAATGTGTAGTTGGTTAACTCTTGGAAAAGGATATTTATTTACATGAAAGGGTTTTGACTTTAGGGAGTCTCATTAACCCAAAGGTGGTGGGATTTTCGAGAGTCATTATTCTTTCACAGTTATTGCACAGAAATTGAGAAGACCACTGCATGTTTATCCCAAGGAGAATGTGTAGTTGGTTAACTCTTCGAAAAAGATATTTATTTGCATGAAAGTTTTATATGGTTAATGCAAGTAAAGGGTATATGTATGAGTCTTCAGTTGTTTGATACTGTATTTAAACTCATACACTGATGTGTTCATCCAAGTATGACTGTCCCAAAGAATGTTTTGATATCTATTTTTTCTCTTCCTGAGACAAAGAATAAAATTTATTATGAAAAAGTTAGAGACTAGTCTAGGATCGTTTGACCTAGATGTATCTTTCATAGTGGTTTACTCAAGTTGTGAGGTATTCTACTATTGAGGTTATGTGTAGCAGTATTAAGATGAGAAATATTGCAAAGGGATTATCTAAGAAAAATCCAAAGGATAAGAATAATATTTTAGAGGGGGTTGGAAGATAGTTTATTAACATATTTCTCTAGTACCAGTTATGCTGGAAATGGTAATGTGAGGAAGTATTTTTGGGAGCTGTAAATTATCATTGAAAAGCTCAAGGACAATGAGACCAATGTAATTGATATATTAAATATATTCCATTACTTGCTAGAATATATATATATATATATATATATATATATATATATATATATATATATATATATATATATATATATATATATATATATATATATATATATATATATATATATATATATATATATATATATATATATTCTGATCTAGGTGGCTTACATTACCAAAAGGGAGAAATAGCTAGTGATAAGATTGTTGTTAGGTAACTCTAAGGTGGATTACTCATAGATGGGTAGATTGACAAAAGATAGGTGGTTTGACCAAGTACTGTTAAGCCAGATAAGTATATCTAGAAAGAGGTAATGGTTCTAGGACTCCCTAGGTTTTTAGGGTAGGAGGGTCTTGAAGATTGTTGGCTTGAATATTGTAAAGTTTCTTTTACATTCAAATGTTTTTTCTGCTTTTGATTTTACTTTGTTTTATGTTTATTGTTTGACTTAGCATATTGTTCCCATATTAAAATGTAATGATATTATTTGAAATATCGGAATGTAAAGTTTTTCTTTTCAATTAAATTGAAAGAAATTATGCCTATGATGTTGTAAGGTAAATGATTACATGTAATGTTGATTGTATTTGTTATGTGATGTGGTGAATAGTTTTTCATGTTTGACTGTGCAATCTTAGGTTTGACTAGTTGTACCAGTCATAGTTGATCTCTAAGGCAATATAGAGACAGGTTGAAAAGGTTTTCTTGGAATAGTTGAAAAGGTTTTATCTGTGGGAGTCTTTAGATTCTCTTAGGCAGTGGGAGTGTTTAGATCTGCTTGGTTAGTGGGAGATCTGGTAATTGATGGTTTATCTGTAATTGATTGTTCTGTCTGTGGTTTAATGGGCAGGATTATTGATAAGCATTAATTTCATTGCTTGTATGTATTATTGATTATTTAAGACATGTCAAAACTGCAAGGCGGTATTTAGCCAAAGAAGGCGGTATTTAGCCAAAGAAGGCGGTAAGCCAAAGTAAGATATTAGTCCAAATTAGAGGCGGTTTGCCTATATAAAGTTGGATAATATCAAAGTGCGTTGACCTATAAGGATTTTAAGGTAACGGGATCGTGGTAATTCGATCATTGAACTCAAGTATTCATCTCAAAGTGATTTATGTCATTAAGTAGACCTCTGTTGTGACTGACAGTAGGGGGTACATCGGATGTGTAGGAGTACTTTCCGCTGTTGTTCGACATTGGTAGACTTGATAACTGAATCAAAGTAAAGGATGGTTTTGGTGTAATTAGATTCCATGGCCACATTTGATCAATGGTGAATTTATAATTAATATAGCCCAAGTGGGAGATTGTAAGATATTTTTTATGGGCTTAATTAATTATAAGGTTAGTTGCTTCAGTGAGAGTCTAGTTACGGGTAAACCGGTTTAAGTATGATTGGAGATGGACCAACCTGGTCCACTGTGGGACTGGTCCAGGGTTGGGGGTGGTATTATAAATACCAATGGTTAGAGTCCCCACAGCCACGGTGTTATTTTCTTCTCCTGTTCCCATACGCAGAGAGAAGGTCAAGGGATCCCGACAGGCTGTGGAAGACTTTGATCCAAGCTTTCCAACATTCAAAGCATTCAAATCATAGAAAGTAAACGATCGAAAATCAATCTACAGCAAGAGGTATGTCTCTAATCATCTCTTTTCAATACCCATTGTATTCTAGTAATCTGTGTAGTGTGTTTGTCAGGGTTCATGGAAAATCCCATGGAAAAAACCAAAGAGGATCTATCTAAAATGCTTACTTTATTCATGAACCAAGTCATTCTGCAGTAAAACATAATAAAACACTTGAGTAATGACTCTTTCAAGGGAATCATGGACTGAGAAGATGTTTCATGCCTGAATCATATGCCACACACAGCGCCATGCATTCCAAGAGAAGACTTGTGCTATGATCTCAACAAATCTGCACAAGTACAAAATGATAAGATTTAGAAGATTTATTAAACTTTTTAATATATAATTGATTTAACGGATAACTGATCATCGGTGGGGGGAAGTATGGGCATAAAATACTAGTCTTTTCATATGCTTCACAAGGTGGCAAATGTGGGTCTGAGTACCAACCTTTCTCTTCTGCTTCTTTGAAAAAAGGTAGGTAAAACTAGATGTAAACAAGCATCTGATAGATAGAAAAATAAAAGTAGAAAGCAGTAAAGTAGAAAGAAAGATCTTTTATTCTTACTTTTGAATTTCACAGTCATCCCTTCTCTTTGTCATCTACCATGTCAACCTTCTTTTTGGCTTTAACCCTAGCATTGCAAGACCAAAAGCCATGTCAATCTTACTTGTGAAATCTCCGAACCATGCTTCTTAACTCTGGCATTACAAGACCAAAAGCAAAGAGGTTAAAACCATGTCAATCACATCAAAATTACCTTGTCCCTATTGCATCAGAAAGCATTGGAGCTAAGCCTCGAGATGAAATTAAACTCTACAATGAGCTAACATGGACAATATATTGAAATCCAAGTAGAAAGTAAAAGAAAAAGTAACAGTAGAGGATTTAATAATAAACATAAGAACATGAACTGAACTTCTTCTTCCCCTGCTTAAAACATTGAAGCAATATACTGAAATCCAAGTAGAAGATTACAAAAAAAGACTCCTGAATACTGTCTAACAATTTAACCACAATGTTTATCCATCCATATACAATCACAATATCAGTTCCATACAAATAAAGAACCTGCACAACTATCACCACTGTTCCAAAAAAAAAAAACTGTGAAAAATTATAACCTTGGAAGATCAAACCATAATAAGAGAAATAAACTAAGAAAATTTAAAAAGAAAGGGTCTTGTCAGATAGATTGAGAATTCAAATACTCCTGAAAATTTAAATATTCCTGCATAACATGAAGACCCTCAGATTCTTCACCATATTCCTGGAAAAAATGCATCAAATGGATATTACTTTGCATAAAAATAAATGATTGAAGGAAAGAACAATTACTTAAAGAATTTCTCACCTTCATCTAAGTGTTCTGCCTACGTGCTTCTGCCCAATTTCTCCTGAACTTTGCGGCATTTTTAGCCATTTTTGCCAACCCTCTTGCCTGGGTAGATAGTTCTTGAGATGCCCTAAATGATTGGGATCTAGTCTGCATTTGAGACTCACTAGTTCTAGCTTGTCTTTTGCTCTATAAAATCACATATAAGAAGAAGTGAGTAGCAGAAACAAATATTGAGAATTTTATATGGCATAAACAAAAGTGATACATTTTTAGTGGATGTTTGTTGTTGAGAAGGTGGTTGTTGCTGAGAAGTACCTTGCTGAGAGGTTCCTTGTTGAGAAGAATGCTCCTTTTTTTCTTTATATATCCTCAAGTTATGACCAATTTGGCTATAGTAAGAACATTTAATAGAAGATGTAGTCTTTCTAGTCTGACTACCAGGTTGTTCCTCAGATTCTTATCTCCTTTTCTTGGATGGCCTACCAGCTCGCCTCTTAAAAACTGAAAGTTGTATCATAGGACCATCTTCATTATTCTTGAAGTTGGCCAAGCCAGGCATACCGTGTATAACCTTAGTATAAACAAGCATAAACTTTTTCTATTTAGGTTTTAATCTTGATGTTATCTTTATCATACTTCAGCATACCTGATTTTTCATTAGTTGTTGTAGGCTGCACATTAAGGATTCATGCATGAAAATTGAAACTCTCGACTTATCTGAAATAACATATTCTTTCAGGTGTAAAGCCTTCTCCACTTACCCTAGGTCATATGACCTCATTAATGCTTCTGGCATATTCAGTTTGTATGGCATATTCAGTTTGTACCAGAACAAGTAAATTGGTTCTCTTTCTTGCTGAATGTAGTAAACTAATAGCATTTGGTTTAGCTTATTTCTACAAAGGGAAAATTTCTTCTGGGGAGTAAGGAGTGCAATAATAGAACTACTTATCCCTTCTGTTCTACATGCTTGGCAAACATCTATGGTGCAGGATGATTAGAGGGGGGGGGGGAAGTGGGGTGGGATATCAAGAATCTTTTTTCTTGGAATTAAGAGGAAAGAATACTTTTTGTAAACTTCCTTAGTATCTCTTATATGTTCCCCTATGTTGCAAGTATATTTATTTGTTTTCATGTTCAAGTCATATATAAATCCTCTTTTAGCCAATCAACTCTAGCCAAAGCCATATTTGTTATTGGTTTGAGCAAAACCAATGAATTTTCAATGAGAAAAGGAAACTTGAAATTATGCAAATCAATTTGTTGTTGGTTCTTTTAATTCAAAGTGAGTTCTACCTAAGTACCACTGGTCACTGAGATCAGTAATGTTGAGCCTTTTTGTATTCTTTCTTTTTTTATCATTTCTACACTATTACTTACTCTTTTTTGGTTCTTTGCTTCTTTAGTCCATCTAAGGTAATAATAAAGCCTTTTCAATCTAAAACCACGTGGATTTGAAAGAATCAAATGCTGGCTCTTGTCAGAGATTAATTTGTTGTATCTTATTATGTTTTTACACAATTCTATGATTGTTTTTGCAGATGAATATATAAACATGTCCACGTATAGCTAGTAGAAGAGAATGGGATGCCTGAGCACTACTCATTGGGTGGACTATGAGGATTTTGGGTCCTGCAATGAAGGATGGAGAATTCAATATTGGAAGACTTTTTCTTCTTGTTTTTCTTTATCTTTGAAAACAAATCACATGCATGTAATTATTGTGTAATTGGGATTTGGAATTTAGAATTATATTTCTATCATGTATTTATAGGATGTAATTATATCATAGTTTTGACTAGTGTAATTAGTATTGATTTTTATGGGCAATAGTCATATTTAAAAAAAAAAAATATATATATATATATATATATATATATATACATATGTATATATATATGTATATATATATATATATATATATATATATATATACATTTTTCCCAACGGTAATACATTGCCGTCGGTGTAAGCACCCCATTTTGGGCATGAAAACTAAACAAAACTTTACCGGTGTAAGAGAGCGGAGGGGGGTGAAAGGAAAGGGGAGAGGCGAGTGAAACTCTTTCAAACCAATAGTCGATCAATTCCTCTACGCTCTTTATGGTGTTCTGGGCTGAACCAGAGTGTCTCCAATGTACAAGAGTCTTGGTGGGTATATTCAGAAGGGTTGCGGGTCAATTCAAGGTTTGGACGCTAAGCGGTGATTTCAAAGCTGATTTTGGCGGGGCCTACAGCAAGGTCATGAAAATACCTTCGAAATGATACCAGAATCACTCAATTCCGATATCAAACGAAGAAGATGTCACGATTTTAGTCAGAGTGAAATTGGCTTATTAAATCCAAGGGCTTTTCTGTAAATTATCATAAATTAAGGATTTATTGGGAAAATTATCATGATTAAAATCAATCGGACTTCATTCGACCATATCTTGATCGTCCGACATCCAAATCCGACGATTCAAGTGCCACTGTGCTCCATTGTCTGTCCTCTTCAAAATGGACGTAAAGAATTTTGGGCAGAAGCCGCCAGCGGATCCCATGCAAAGTTGCCGGTAGGATTATCGTTGAAACTCCAATCCTTCATATCTTGATCATCCGAAGTCTGAATCAGACGATTCAAGTGCCACTGTGCTCCATTGTCTATCCTCTTCAAAATGGACGTAAAGAATTTTGGGCAGAAGCCGCCAGCGGGTCCCATGCAAAGTTGTCGATTGGATTATCGTCAAAACTCCAATTCTTCATATTTTGATCATCCGAAGTCCGAATCAGACGATTCGAGTGCCACTGTGCTCCATTGTCCGTCCTCTTCAAAGTGGACGTAAAGAATTTTGGATAGAAGCCGCCAGCGGGTCCCACGCAAAGTTGCTAGTCGAATTATCGTCAAAGCTTCAATTCTTCATATTTTGTTCATCTCACGTCCAAATCAGACGATTCAAGCACCAGTGTGCTCCTTTGTCTGTCCTCTTCAAAGTGGACATGGAAAATCTGAGAGAGAGGCCGTCAAAATTTTCATGCGGAATTGCAAGCTGAAAATATCCATAATAGAGAGAGAAATCATTCCAGTTCATTCTTTCTCAGCCCAACCCAGCTCAAGCTCAATTTAGTCCAACCCCATCGAACTCAACTAGTCCAGCCTTACCCGCCCTAGACCGGTGGACCGAGTCAAGTCAATCCATGTGCATATATATATATATATATATATATATATATATATATATATATATATATATATATATATATATGTGTGTGTTTTTATATTATATAATATATATCTCTTATATATATTATATTATATGTTCATATATATTATATTATTTTATATATGAATTGGGAGGGATTTGAATCAATACCTAAGAGAGAGAGAGGAAGACGGAGAGGGAATGGGAAGAGAGAGAGAGGAAGAGAGAAAGAGAAGGATCCAAATCGTCTCACCCCGGGCCGGGAGGGGCGTGGCGGGCCCCCCCCCGGATGGTCGCCATGTGGGGGTCGGATGAATCCGACCCTCCGTTCGCGCCGACACTCTCTTGTCCGCGGCGGGCTGGGGCCCAACGGAGGGGGGGATTCGACCCGGCCCCCCTGGCGACCTCCAATGGGGGCCGCCGCCACCCCCCCGACCCTCGGGGTGAGCGATTTGAATCCGAGAGAGAATGGGAAGAGAGAAGAAGGAGAGAATCGAACATATATATATATATATATTATATATGTTCGGTCGAAAGGGGGGGAGAGGGAGAGAGGAGGAAGAGAGAGAGAGAAGAAAGAAGTGGGAAGAGAGAGAGAGAGAGGAGAAAACCGAACATATATATATTATATATATGTTCGGTCAAATTCACGAAAGGAGGGGAAGGAAGAGAGAGGAGGAGCGGCGGAACCATACTGCCACCTCCTCCTTCATCGAGCAGCACCCCTCACCGCCACATGCAACTCACCACCATGTTGTCCATCGCCTCTCCCATCCAACTCATCACCATACTGCCCATCACCTCTCCCATACCCTGCCGCAAGAGCAGCACCACCTCCATTCGACAACACTCCACCGCCCATTCTTCTTGAGTCCCGCCCCACCTAATCGACTCCAGCAGTAGCCATTGCTGTTGGGGTTTTTTTCCTATAAAAACCCCCCAAACCACCAAACCGAGAGGAGGCTGGATAGAGAGGGACTCCGAGAAGAAAAGAAAAGAAAAGGAGAAACGGAGGGGGAAGGGAAGTCTGCCAGGAACCAAAAAAAAAAAAAAAGGAAGAGGGAGCAGTTCTGCTGCTGCTCCAAAGAAAAAAAAAGAAGCAGAGGGAGAAGAAGGCAGCAGCACTTCCGCCGCTGCCGTGGAGGAAAAAGGGAGCAGCAGAGAGCTGCTGGTCCATGGGGTGAAAGAAAAAAAAGAGAGAAAGGAGAGAAGGGAGAAGAAAGAAAGAGGGAAGAAAGGGGAAAGCAGCAGCCGCCCGGGAAGAGGGGCGGCATTGTTGCTGCTCCAAAGAAGAAAAAAAAAAAGCAGGGAGAAGGGGAAGAAAGCAGCGGCGGCTCTCTGCTGTCGCTGCCGTGGAAGAAAGAGGGAGCAGCATCTGCTGCTGCTCCAAAGAAAAAAAAAAAAAAAAAAAGAAGAAGAAGAAGAAGAAGAAGAAGCAGTAGCAGCAGCACCGGCAGATGGGGAAAGAGAAGATGAAGAAGAAGAAAGCAGATTGAAGGAAAGAAGAAGAGGTAAGAAATTTTTACCTGTTACATACCTGAATTGATCACCTCATCAGCTCTATCATCAACCCTTGATCTAGAATCTAAAGCTGGTTATATATTATTGTGATGATTGAAAATTAATCTGAACTCTTGATATGATGAGCTGAACCCTTGAACGATGCCATGCAATCTGCCCCCATTATTCCAACCATGAATTATTTTATCGATCCGATCATGAATGTTTGGAATCGTTATGAAATTGATGAATGTTTGGAATTGCTATGAAATTAATGAATTGTTTTGAAATTGATCCAGTGGATGCTTGAAGTAATTGAATGAAATTAATCCCATCACTTACTTGGAATTATTTATGGAATTGATCCGACCATGATTTTTATGTAATTGGTCCGATCATGTGATGGAAATTGTAATTGGTCCGACCATGTGATGAGAATTTTAATGTGATTGGTCCGACCATATGATCAAAAATTTTAGTGAGGTTGATCCAATCACATGATCTGAATTTTATGAGAGTTGATCGTGACCATATGATTAGAATTTTAATGATTTGATCATAGCCACTGATCTGAAATTTTGATGTGATTTTAATTAATTCGAACCGTTATATGATCTTTGGAAGTTATGTTAATCAATCTGAATGGTTAGATTATGATCTTGAATAATTTGAACCGTTGGATTTTCATTGTGAGTAATTTTGAGTGATTTAAACCATTGGATTTTGATCATGAGTGTTTTTAATCAATCTGAGTGGTTGGATTATCATGATGAGCAATCTGGACCGTTAGATCATCTTTGGAAATGATTTAAATGAATCTGAATGGTTGGACTATGATCTTAAGCGATTTGAACCGTTGGATTGTCATCGTAAGTGATTTTGGTAAATCTAAACCGTTAAATCTTGATCATGATTATTTTTTATGAATCTGAACGGTTAGATTATGATCTTGAGTAATTTGAACCGTTGGATTGTCATCGTGGGTATTTTGAGAGATGTAGATTGTTGAATCCGGATCATAATTGATTCAGACGAATCTGAGCCATTGATTTCTTAGTCTGATCATGATTATATCATGATAGGAGATCTAAGTCATAGATCATAGCTATTTTGATGAGATATGAATCATTGACGCGATTATAGCTATTTGATGAGATCTGAGCCGTTGATCTTGGCTATTTTGATGAAATCTAAGTGTTGATCATGATCATCATTTTTTGAACTGATATAACCGTTAGATTGAGGATCTGATATCGTCTATGTCGTTATATCAATGCATCTATCATGTCCCTTGATTACGCTGTCATATTATGCGCTACCCTGTTCACATGCTTACAATGCTAGCTTTGTGCACACTGCCATACTGATCTGCTGCTGTATGCTATGCTTGAATGATGTTTATGTCGACAAGAACTTACTTTTCGCTACACCCTAGTCGAACTGCCATGTATGTACACTGATAGAAGACACTCCTAGGTGTGGGGACGTGCATGTAGGCACCCACATTCATGGGAAGGGTAATAATAGAAAATGATAAAAGTCTTAATCAATAATCATGAAGCTTAGCCCAACAATTCCAAATCAGGGTTGTAAGTGACAAGGGTAGTTTAGGACGATCCCTATCCCTCAGTTCATCCCCTAGGATGCAGAATCTAGATAGATGTAATGTGAATCCAACCATAGATCATCTAGGATCATCATTCGGTCCAGTTGGACCACCCATATTCTGACCCAAGTGGGTCACCCAATGAACAGTGCCTTCCGAACTACGCGGATCCTGATTCTTAGGGCAAACCCTGAGATACGTAGGTAGTCTGGGAAACTCCCAGATACGGTCCCACACATCAATCAATGTGCCCTCATACATCACTCCCTGAGAGTACAAACATCACTCCCTGAGAGTACAAACTCTATTCCCTGAGAGTACAAACCTTACTCCGTGAGAGTACAAACCTTACTCCCTGAGAGTACAAACTTTACTCCCTGACAGTACAAACATCACTCCCTGAGAGTACAAACCTTACTCCCTAAGAGTACAAACCTTACTCCCTGAGAGTATAAACCTTACTCCCCGAGAGTACAAACATCACTCCCTGAGAGTACAAACCTTACTCCCTGAGAGTACAAATCCAACTCCCTAAGAGTACAACCTTACTCCCTGAGAGTACAAATCCAACTCCCTGAGAGTACAACCTTACTCCCTAAGAGTACAAATCCAACTCCCTGAGAGTACAAATCCAACTCCCTCTATCATGAAGTCGTAGTTGTGAGTACGCACCCTTAGCCTTGCGAGGCTCAACCCCGAAGTCGTGCTTACGAGTACGCACCCTTAGCCTTGCAAGGCTCTATCATGAAATCGTACTTGCGAGTATACACCCTTAGCCTTGCGAGGCTCAATCCCGAAGTCGTGCTTGCGAGTACGCACCCTTAGCCTTGCGAGGCTCTATCTTGAAGTCGTGCTTGCGAGCATGCACCTCCCTTAGCCTTGTGAGGCTTTATCATGAAGTCGTACTTGCGAGTACGCACCCTTAGCCTTGCGAGGCTCTATCTTGAAGTCGTGCTTGCGAGCACGCACCCCCCTTAGCCTTGCGAGGCTCTATCTTGAAGTCGAGTCTTGCGAGTACGCACCTTAGTCTTGCGAGACTATCTTACACTCTACTCCCTGAGAGCCACACCTTACTCCCTGAGAGTACAACCCATGTAACAAACTACGTTGTACCTGATTTCCAGGACCTCTGGAATACGTAGGCAACTTGGAGGACCCTCCAAGTACGGTACCCCATCTTAGTATCCTTAGGTTCCCATATCCATACCCATATCCGTATCCATATCCCCGTTCACTTCGATCCATTTAGGCTATCTCTAGATTCAATCTCCATCATCATCAAGCATAAAACTTCAACTTGAATAAATTGAATCTAAGAAAGCTTAATCATAATCCACATCCATAAGCTTTAATCACTTTCTGTTCCGAACTACGTTTTTAGACTTGATTTCCAGGATTGGAATACGTAGGCAATTTGAGACGTTTTGGACATCTCAGATTCAGCCCATCACCAAACCATCTTTGGTTCGGTTCATTGAATATTATTTTGTTTGTTTTCTTACTTTGAGAACATGTTTGGCTGAATTTAGGCTAGAAGAACTTAGCAACTTGGCATAGGATCCCCCATGAGCCCTAGTCATCATCCATCGACCATGAACAGTCAGAACCATAGAGTCTAAGGAAAGTAGAGTCACATAGGAGGCCGATTTTCAGATCGGACAGTTTTGGGTGCCTAACACCTTCCCAAACTGTACTTTGAACGCTTACCCGTTCTCTGATGTACCAAAGCCGATATGTTGGGTCATGAGTCAATAGAAGTCTTATCTCAGGATGATGCTACATTTTAAGTCCTAGACCTTAATCTAGGTGGCGACTCCAAATCATTCACCGTCCATTCAGCGTGGGTGGACATCACTGTCCTCACAGTCGGTAAAAATAAGTATAATACATACATATATGATTAAAATATATATTTTTGTCAACGGAAATATAATTTCCATCGCAAAAAATAATGACTGGAATATAATTTTCATGGGAAAAAAATGCATATTTTTGTTGACGCCGAATTGCCATCAACAAAAATACTGATTTTTCTCGATGGTAACATATTTTTTGTCGATAAAAATGTTTATTTTTATCGACGGAAATATGTGTACTGTCGAGAATAATACTTGGTTTTCAAAATGGGAAACAATTTCTGTCGGGAAAAATGAAATAATCGACCCTTGCCATTTCTAGTCATGTTTGGGCACTACAGTTGCTACAACAATGGAAATGGCAGCGCAAACCCTTGCATCGGGAAAAATATTGGCGATGGAAAAGTATTTTTGGAGACGAAAAATTTCCCTCACCAAAAATGCAAATTGTTGTAGCGCTCTACTTACTAGTTTGAAGTTTTGAGTTGGAAAATTAATAGTACCATCCGCATCTCTCTCTCTCCCCTCCTCCACCATCACCAACTGATCCACCTCCATCATCGATAACTCAATTACCACTGCCTCTTGCCCAAATCCTTGATCTTCAAAGTGCGACTATTATTCGTATGGATGTTCCAAATCATTTGAATATCAGATGACACAACTAGTAGTGTCTTTTGGGTGCATGACATGTAGTATACCTAATCATCTTAGGAACAGATGGCATGACCAATAATGTCTTTATTAGGGCTGCAAGTTTAGCCTGGCAAACCCGAGCCCATTCTGACCCAGGACATGGTTAAACCCTCCCTGAACCTAGACAGGGCCGGGATTTGGGCCCATGTTATTTCAAACTCTTGTTCAAGTATAGCAAAAAATGGTAAAGGCTTCCAAATTTCAAGTCGATCAGAGAAGGATATCATTGGATATCAAGATTTGAAAAATTCTACAACCTGAAGAAATCCATTGTTGTTCCTGGATTATGGCCACCTCAATTGTACTTTTCTGACTATTCAACCTCCGATCAGATCAATTAGATTTCAAGAAAAGAAGAAAAGGTGAGGGTGTTCAATTTTCAAGTCGATCAGACAAGGGTATCACAAAATAACAAGGCTTAGAAAATTCTCTGACTTGAATAAATTCAACTCTTGTTTTTAATTTTGGCCACCTCAATTGCACTTCTACTATTGCCCAAACTCTGAACAAATCCGTTGGATGTCAATGCCGATAAAAAAAACAATAAGGTTGTCGAAATTTCATGTCGATCGGATAAGGGGATCACA
The DNA here is from genome assembly GCA_028583415.1 of Protea cynaroides. Classification (NCBI taxonomy): domain Eukaryota; kingdom Viridiplantae; phylum Streptophyta; class Magnoliopsida; order Proteales; family Proteaceae; genus Protea; species Protea cynaroides. The sequence continues at coordinate 61,132,031 of CM053266.1, read as the reverse complement.
AGATATCATTGTTTGAAAATTTTCAACTTGAATTAAAAAAAACACATTTTTATTCTTAATAAAATACAAACTTATTTCTCATTTTGCAATGTATTATGCATAATAGCTACCAGACAACATTTTATTACCAAAAATGATTTTCAAAAATCTTTTTTGATAAATAAGAAAAAAAAAAAAAATATGATACTAAAGAGAGCATCAACAATGCAACTGTGGAAACAAACAATCAAGATCTCCAGGATCATGCCTACATTTATGGCACCTTCTTTTAACTAATCCTGATGTATTTTGTTATACTTGTACAATATTATATTGTTAGAATAACTACAAAAAGATAAAACTAATGAGTCATATTATGAAACTATGTGAGAGAGTTATTGAACCTCACATGAGACAAGAAGTTACTATTACGGAGAACCGGTTTGGTTTAATGCCAAGTAGATTCACAACAGAAGCTATTTAATTGCTTAATTAGGAGACTCATGGAAATATTTAGAGAATGTAAGAAGGACCTCCATATATTCTTTATTGATCTAAAAAAATCTTATGAAGAGTCCCTAGAGAGTTAATTTGGCAAGTACTAGAGAAGAAAGTGTTTCAAGCAAATATGTGGACATAGTCAAGGATATGTATTATAATGTGGTGAACACTAGTGTAAGAACCGCAGGGGGTCAAGCTAGTGAATTCTTAATTACAATTGATAACATCAAGGAACAACTTTAAGGCCTTATCTATTTGCCTTTGTTATGGTTGATTTAATGAGAGGCATTTTTTTTTTTTTGGTAGATTAACGAGAGACATTCAAAATGAAGTTCCTTGGCATATGTTTTTTGCTGATAATATTGTTTTGGTGATGAGAACAAAAAAAAACAAAAAAACAAAAAAACAAAAAAAAAAAAAAAAAAAAAGATTAATGCCAAGTTGGATCTATGGAGATCAACATTGGAATCAAATGGTTTTAAAATAAGTAGAACCAAGAGAGAGTATTTAATGTGTAACTTTAGTTACACGAAGACAAATAATCAAATGGTGAAAATTGATGAGAGGGAGATCCAACAAAGTGATTATTTTAGGTATCTAGGTTCAATTTTAGGTATCATAGTGAGGAAAGACATGCATACCTTATGCCTTTTTTCAAGTATGACATCTAACAGAGTTGACTGGAGGATAGTAATCCATGTAGTCTACCCCATTTAGTTGGGATAAGGTTTTATTATTGTTTCTTTGATAGACCACGAAGAAGAATCAATGGTTGAAGGTTCGTGGAGGGTTTTTTTTGGACAATTTACCCAATAGGGGTGAGTACTTGACAATTATTGCTCCTGTCCTGACCACATCTCGTCAATGAGCGGAAAACTTTTTTCCTAAAATTTAATAGTTGAGACATAGTTGGTTTGAACCTAAACCATACAATAAAACCCAACGTTTTAGTAATCAATATCAGATCCATCTATTCATATTGGTTTCAGTAGTGTTACTTCAAACATAGCAAAAGAATACAAGTAATGGCGGTAAGGGTGTCAAAACTGGGCCCGGCCCGGTAGCACGGACCGAGCCAGCCCAATATAACCCGAACCTAGCCCGGACCGAGCCTTAATGGACAGGTTTTGGTCTGAGCTTGAAAAGCCCGACATCGTTTCAGCCCAAACCAAAACCAAACCGGACCGGTCCATTAAGAAGCCCGAATTAGCCCAAACCGATAAAACCCAACCCGAACACCGATAAGGTCCGTTCGGGCCCAATTTCTTAATTTTAATGGTTTTAAATTTTAATAGATTGTGTTACACTATTAGAGTTATGTGAATCTATAGTTGAAAAGATTATGTTAATTGTTATAGTTTATTAAATTATATATATATGGAAGGAATAATGCTAATTTTATAGATAGAAATAATAAAATAGGCTATATAGTTTACATATAAAAGGGGCCCGATAAACCCAATAAACCCAATCCGGACCGAACCAACCCGAAATCACCTCAATAAACCCAGTTCGATATCAAACCGACACCGGACCAGCCCGTTAGTTATTGCGTCCAGCGCAGCCCACCCTAACCCGAACTCTTAATGGACATGTTTTGGGCTGGGCTTATAAAACCCGACACCGGTTCAGCACGGACCGAAACAAGCCAGACCGGCCCGTTGACACCCTTAAATGGCGGTATGAAGTTCAAATAAACAATGAACAATAATTACACAAGAAATTTATATGGTTCGATCAATGTAATCTACGTCCACGGACAAAAGGAGATTCTCACTAAATCAAGGAGAAAGAAAAGATTACAAAGTGCACCTTATAGAATAACAAGAATATACAAGATTACAATCAGCTTCAACCAATAAACAAGAACATTAATTGTTCTTACTAATTTCTTTTTTCTGTCTCACTTCCTTCGTAAGTTTTGCGGCTCGGTCAGAAAAACTCTCACTACACCCTCTCTCACGATTATATTTATAGGAGAAAAATGATTGAGGAAGTAGAGGAATCATTTTACAACAATTTTCCTAATTTCTCTCCAATTAAGAGAGAAAGATAAGATACAAACCATAATAAACCCGGATATCAAGCCACAAAATAACAAGTAGTGACAAATACCAATCCCATAACAAATTTTTAGTATATTATTATTATTATTTTAATTATATAGGCCATGCGTCAAGCATCCATTGGCACTGGCCAAAACCGTGTCCGGCAATAATTACTAAAACCTCTATGAACCTGAGCTAGTTGTTTTCTTGTTATGTCTATCAAGTTGAGGGTAGCAACAACTTTAATATTATTTTCATATAGCCTTCCATAATCAGATGTGCTTTCATTACTCTTACATAGATTTGGAAACCATCTCTTCTAACTCTGCCCTTAGGTTTTATGTAGTTTAGCCTTGAGGCAAATTTACCTATCAGGAAATGTTAAATTTCCTTAGGAAGGATCTTCAACCCAGCTGGAATGGAGCTTTCGAGGTTTTTATTCCTAAAACCTTAAAAAGTCGGAATCAAAGTGGGGACGGAAAAATGCCTTATCACCAGAGAGAGAGAGAGAGAGAGAGAGAGGAACCCATGTGGCCGGGATTACTCTGAAAATCAGACGCAGCCAAGAGGTTCTGAGAATTGGTTCTTTCAAGTAACTGGAGAGGATCTGTGGGCCCTGTGAATGTCCTCCAATAAAAGATGTTTCAGGGAAAGCCGTGTGATGTAAGAATCCCTAGTACCTTGTAATGACAACTGGTTTACTAAACTATGAGGATATTGGACTGTGTCACAGCGTTGATCCTCATTAATCTGAATCACTTCTTAATACGTCTTGGTGTGAACATATAAAGGTGCAGGACACACAACTTTGTTGGGTTTGTTCTTTTTAATCTTTGAGAGCAAAGAATTTATTCTTCTTTTGAAAAGCAGTTCGAAATCTTGAAGAAGGTGGTAAATGATTCTCCAGTCTGTTCTAAAACTTGAAGCTTTTACACCTTTCCTGTGGGTTTCCTGTGCCATCTCTTCCTCTAAAAGCAACAATTTCAAAAGCAATCTTTGAAGTGATATGTTTATCATCAATTACAGGGTGCTCAGACAACCTTTCGGTGCTTTTTAATATCCAAGTTGGTGCAGATACGTCAAATATAGATTTGATGACATAAGTAATCTCTGCGGTAACTGGTGGAACATTAGACAATTTGCTGCTAATGACTTTTCTTTTCCTTTCTTTGGTTTTTTTTTTTTTTTTTTTTTTTTTTGTCCCATTGAAATCAAATCGCCCATTGATTGTGCCTTCTGCAACTTTTCCAAAAGCTATAACACTTGCAGTGTATACTGAGTCAGCTGCACAAGCATGGAGGAGAATAAGAACATCTTTAAATAGCTCACTTTTAGTATTACGGTGCCGACCAGCCAACGAGGAGGTTCCAGATCGAATCCCAAATTCTATCCAAACCGTTATTAATAACCTCCCATCGCTTATATATATATGATACAGAGAGATGTGATGACAATTCAAGTGCATATAGCATACAAACCGGTATTAACAACCTCAATAGTTTAAGAACTCTATTCTGCTGTTTCTGTTCCAGAATGGCCAAGCCACAGGAGAAAGAGAAAACAAGTCAACCTCCACTAGGTTTAGCTCAAACACACACAAGTCATGGTTTGTTTCTTGTTTTATTAAGTTATTTTTTGGATTCACTGGGCATTACTTGATGTTGCAGGTTATCCAAACGAAAATCCGACTGGTAAGAAATGCTGCCCTCAAATTAAAAAGAAAGGGGAGAGAGGCTTCATTGAGGGATGGTAAGTTTTAATCCTTAATCCTTGCTACCATTACAATTGTGATAATAGTTTCTGTTTATTAGGAGTCTAGTCCTACACCGACCACAAAATAATCAATAATTCTCATTATACATCTGGGATTTCAACTAGTGTGAATTTTTGGGATGAAAAATTTACAAGATATCAGAACGGATTTTTATCATCTCCAGTCTCTACTTGTCTATAATACATATTGCCATACGTGCGGAGAATATTGGGAGTTTAATCTCACACTGGCTACCAAAAAATCTCCAAGCCTCCCTTATACACCTGAGAATCCTTCCACCAATTAGAGTTTACCGTCTCCAGTCTCCACTTGTCTACAATACGTTTTGCCACATGTGCGGGGGAATATTGAGAATTTAGTCTCACATTACCTACCAAAATGTCTCTAGACCCCCTTATACATTTGAGAATCTCTACACCAATTTAATTCAAACTTTTGAGATGAAAAAGTTATATTGTCGTATTTATCTCAGCTTGATTTACTCGCAGATTACATTTGTCCATTCTTCCATATGGTCTAGATTGCCGTTGTAGTTGGTACTGTTTTCCTAGTGCTAATTGTTTTCTTTTGTTCCACTCGCCCTGCAGCCTCTTTGCTCTGTGTTGCTGCTGGCTTTGCGAAGAATGCTGCATCTGAAGGAAAGTTACAATAGTACATCATAAAGAATTTCAATCACACTGTATTAGTGTAGTTGTGTTCTTCTGTTAAAATTTGTAATAATTTTTGTTTGTCAGACCGGACTTCAATAATGGCTCTATAAATTTTCTTTTATTGTTTACGGGATTGGAATTAATGTCACAAAATTTACATATTGATTCCTTTCTCACGTGATCCATCGATGAACAAATAGGATCAAGCGCTTCCTATAAATGTGATAAATACAGAATTAAGGTATCATAGGGACATTGATATGGGGCACTTAGCTGACCTTCTCTTGTTTTATGATCATGATTTGTGAGAGAAGATTTGGTCCATTTAGATATATTATTATTAAATTTATTTTGCATCCAAATTTTTTACATTGAAAATAAATTTTATGTTTCAATAAATATTATTATTAAATATAGTATTAGATAATTTATACAATCATATTTTTTTAATAATTATAAAAAAATTTATTTTTTAGATTTAAAAAAAAATTCCACGTTTTTTCTCTTTAATTTCTTTTACAATCAAACTATACCTTAATAAAAAAAATAACAAATATAGTTGAAAGAACTAGACAGTTCCCATGTGCCTGCCATCCTAGCTGAAGTATAGACCCTATCAACTAACATCCTTGGAACATTCCTAAATATACAGATTTGAAGCTAGAGCACAAATAAAGAACATTTTCTAATAAAGAAAACATTTGCAATATGGCCAGTCTGTCATGTTTAAGTCTCCAACCATTCCATCAAGCATTAGGATTCCATCCGAACTTTTAAGTACGGTATCCCCTTTCCAGGGCCTTCTGGAGTCTAGATTCCCATTGCTTTGCCCACCGCTTCTTCGGCACAACCTAGTATGCCATGGTCAAAATAAATGAAGGTATAATCATCAGTAGTTCTTAACTTTTAGTCGTCACTTGATGTGAGATTAAAGCTGTGGTGACAACAAAAGAAAATTAAGAGTGTATGGAAAGTGAAATTTTTAGTCTAACATGCTAGAGACTACGAAAAAAAGAAATGTTGTCTACCGAGATCTCTACAGCCAATTAGTCTCACGTCTAACAGAAGAAAAAATACCAGGGAGACAAGCCATAGCTGAAGAAAAAAAAAATGTCAAAGAGACGAGCCATAAAACAATGCCATGTAACTAATTTAATGGAGAGTTTCTTTGGTCGACCGCAAAGACAAACCAATGGCTGGGAGGATCTCGGGAGGGTGTTTTGGACAAATCCTTCAATTGAGGGTGGGTACTCGACAACGAATTGCTCTTAATTTCCTAAAGTCACATCCGGGCTGTTGAGAGTGCATCTGCATGTGCGTTAATACATCCTAATGGATCGGATGCAACTGCAAGAACTGCACGGCTACAGACGATCCAAGCCCCTCCCGACCACGTCTCTTCGATGGAGCAGAAAATTTTTCTCCTAAATTTGATAGTTGAGACATGTTGGTCATGTGTTGTCATTGTTGGCAACTTGACTGATGCGATAGTGTTTTAAACATTAGAAATAAAATTGTACAAACATCAACAATTAACCAAAAAAAGAAAAAAAGTAGGCTTACGTGTAACAATGTTTGGCATTTAGGAATACTAAATGTACTTGTTGTAAACTTTAAAATAGTAAATGTATTAAGACCAAATTCTAAGAGTGATATTAATAATTTTCCCAATATTCTTTGAAATGTGCATGTACTATCAAATAGGGGTGTCAATTTAGCTTGCTAGCCTAAACCCGCTTGAACTCGTCTTGAGTAGTGAGCCCCACGATGGTCGAATCTGTCCTGAGCCTGGTCTGGGTTGAATTTGGGCTCACCTTTCTTCTGATCCTAGCAGAGTTGGGCCGGGCTCAAGGTTGAAGACTCGGGCTGAGCCTGGACCGGGCCAACCCGACCTTGTATACATCATATCCATGTGATAATGATATACAAAACCCTAAATCCCTAATCTCTCCTTTCACTCTCACTCTTTCCTCTTTTGTCTTCTCTAACCACCTCTCCTCAAAGGCTCTTCTCGTCTCTACGCACAATCGCACGAAGGCAGCCATGATTACGTCCCTAAAACTCAATTAACGAATCCTTCGAAAACAAGGAACTCTAAGCCCCAATGATCTTTTGAGTTCAATGATCATCTCAACTCCATATCTTGTCGCACCGAGAAACAACACAAACACAAAAGAAAAAGTAGATACCAGATTAGAAGAAGAAGAAACAGACTTACAACACATAAGAAGAAGAACGCCTGTTTAAGGCAGAAGGTAGAGTCATTTGTATCTGAAATAAGCAAGCGTTGAGTACTACTACTCAAGCTAGCCTTCTAGAATTGATGGAGCATGGGCACCAACAAAAGAGGTGTCTTCTTGTTGAGAGTAAGAGGGAATGATTCATCCATGTTTATGTCTTCAATTGTAGTCCCCTTCGGCAGTTGCCAATCAAACCTATACAGAAGATTTGCAAGTGTCAGCTCCACATTTGCAATCCCCATATTCATCCCAGGGCAAATCCTTCGACCTGACCCAAACGGCAAGAACTCAAAGCTATGTCCTTTCACATCAAGTGGGTTCTCCATGAACCTCTCTGGTTTGAACTCTTCTGGGTTCTTCCAGTACCTTGGATCCCTATTCACTGCAAAGACGTTGACATGAAGCCTCGTCTTGTTGGGGATGTCATAACCATCTAGCTTACAGTCAGCCATGGTTTCTCTAGCAATCAAAAGTGGAACAGGAGGATGCAATCTCCATGATTCCTTCACCACTGCTCTGAAGTAAGGCAGATTCTCTATTTCACTCTCATCCACTCTCCCTTTTCCTCCAATGTAATTTCTGATCTCATCCTGTACTTTGTTTAGCACTTTAGGATTCCTAGCAAGCTCTGTCATGCTCCATATCATAGTGATAGCACTTGTGTCTACTGCACCCAAGAACACATCCTGAAACATTCACAAATTGAATGTCAAGACTGATACATAACCAAGTGGGTTTCATCATTTTGATTCAAAACTTATTATAATCAGTGGGTCTGTTACTAATCTCAGTTTAGCCAACTGAATATCTATTTGGCTGAATAGAAACAGTGCAATAAAAGATCATCGAAAGTGGAAGAAAGGAAAAGAAGAAATCTTGAAAATTGTAATCTCTCATTCTGGACACAAAATATAATCAAAATTTCATATAAGAAGAACAAATTTTATCCCTTTTCTCATTCGATTAAATATAACCTGAAAGAAAAGCATGAAAACAGAGCAACTGAAAGCAAAGAACAAGGGGGTTGGTGGCTTACCTTGAGAAGACCCTTGATATGTTCCTTGGTGATTCGAATGCGACTGAATTGATCCCTCTCCAATCGAAGCAAGACGTCGGTGATATCTTCGCGTTCGGGCTTCAGCCTATTCGGGTCCAGGTGATCCTCAATGGCAATGTCAAAGAAAGAATCCAAATTCTTGAAAACCTTGTCGATCATTGCGGTGTGGCCAGTAAGAATATCAATGATCCAACCAAAATAGGGGAAGAAATCTGTAGCGGCAAAATTGCTCATGGCAGTCATGGCATCATGAACTGCTTGTGCAAATCTACCACTATCAAATCTGCTGGATTTATAAGTCTTACCGAAAGCAATCCTGCAAATCATGGAGTCTGTAAGGTTGAAAAGATTCTCAGAGAGATCAACAGGAGTTGAAGCATCTTCAGATAAAGAATTCATGAGCTGGGCAACCTCTTCTTCCCTCACAAACAGGTAAGATTGAACTGCTTTAGGACTTAGAAGCTCGAGATTACAGATCTTGCGGACTTCTCTCCACCATTCACCATAGGGAGTGAAAGCAATGTCTTTGAAATCATAGGAAACTTTTCTGGGTCCTTCGAGACGGACCCTGTTACACATTTGGGCATCTTGGTTCTTCAAAACCTCTCTTGCCATCTCTGGTGACGTGACGAATACTGTGGAAGCGAAGCCGAGGCGTAAGAGCATGACGGAGCCGTATTGGTTAGCGAGCTCTGTTGTTGCTCTGTAAGGTAAGGTTCCCACTTGGTGGATGTTGCCGATGATAGGGAGGCCAGGAGGGGATGGAGGAAGATTGAATCCCTTGCCATTTTTGTTTCTTTTTTTAAGAAGCCACAGAGAGAGAAGAGGAAGGATGAGGAGAAGCAGAAGATGAAGAGAATCCATTTGTAAATTCTATTCGAGCGTTCTTCAGTGGTGTTGTTCTTCCACTCTATTGCATTGGGCACAGTTTACAATTCATGACCCCTTAAATAGCCATTATGTATAGCGACAGCTTATATTTTCTTTTCTTTTCTCCCACCCATGTGAATGACAAATTATTTGACAATCTCTCATTTATAACTCTAGTATGAGATGTTTGTAGAGATGTAAATGGATGAGATTCGGATCTGATGTGATTGAATTGAGATTTGGATATTTCTAAATGGATATGAATGTAAATCGAATTTTGTTATTCAACTATTCATTTACACTTTTGACTTATGTAACTTGGATCTTCCTCTCCTATTGGATATGATTTGTTCTCAATCCATGTCTCTCAATTGTTTTACTTGCATGATTTTTCTTTCTCATTTTCTAGGACCTGCTAAATCTCCAACAGCCTTCAAAATCATTAATTTTTAAATTTTTTTATTATTAGTTGGATATCTATTCGAATTGTATAGATTATGTTTCATATTTTCCAAAATTCGGATCCGGATACCCCTAGCCGGATATATATATATGCAATTCAAATTTAGATTTTCGACTATTCGTTTACATCCTTGATGTTTGATTTAGATAGGTAGACATTTGTAAAAAATTTGAATTTAGAAGTTTTTATCTTCTACATCCAAACAGTTAAAAAAAAAAAAGAAGTAAATTATTCATGTCATTCCTGAGCTTTGACCATAATCCAGAGACACCCTAAGTTTATAACAATTATAGACTCACTCCTTTGACTAACACTGTTAAGTTTGGACCATTATACTCTTATTACATTTACCAACAAAAAGGAAGAAAAGACATTTTTTACCCTTTGGAAAAGAGAACGATATAATTATAAAATTACCCCTAAAACCCTTAAATAAAAATCTATCGGACACTGCTCTTCTTCATCAGACATTGCTTTATGTTTTCAACGATCGGCCAGTGGTTCTCTTCTCTCTTCTCTATCGGACACTGCTTTTCTTCTCTGTCAGCATTTCTAATGTGATATGTTCTTCTCTTCTTCTCCATCTCTCTTTCCTTTTCTCTTCTTCTCTCCATTTTCTTACAAAAAAACATAACCGACTGTTGTAAAAACAAAACTTGATGCTTTAGATGAGAATCTTGTTATTTGATGGCTGCGGCAGTAACACGAACAAAGGAACCAAGATGATTAGTACAAATGTTGAGTCGTACCATGATCGACACGGTCCTAAATTCAGTATTTGCCCCCACAGATGCAACTGGGTTGATGATGCAAATTTGACTCTGAGATAAAACAACCTGACTTTCTGCAACAAACTTGCACAAGTTCGATGCACCCCTTAGAGAACTTCAGAGTTGTCATTCAGATAAAAAACAAAATAAATTCCCAGGCCTAAGTGCTTTAAAGAGGGAGAAAGAAAGAGAGAGAACAGTCCTACTAATGTATGTAATCATTATTCTTTTGGAAGATTCATCTTCCTTTATTTAATAAGCCAGGGATGTCTCTTAAAGGTTTTCCATTGTAAAGTTGTGACTCTTCAAAAACCAACGGTCAGATCTGAACATTCACACCCTTTCATAAGGATGCAACCACAGGAACAGATGTGTCCCTCTATCCTAGGGACACATCAGATGCTAACCTCGGTTGATGACCTCAGGCAAAAGTGACATAATAGTCCCCAAGTCTCCAAGTCATCAAATCTCAAGTTTTCAAATCATCAAGTCTCCAAGTCATCAGATCTCAAGTCTCCAAGTCATTAAGTCTCCAAGTCTCCAAGTCATCAAGTCTCTAAGTCATCAAGCCTCCAAGTCTCCAAGTCATCAACCCTCCAAGTCATAAAGTCTCCAAGTCTTCAAGTCATCAAGTCTATAAGTCATCAAGCCTCCAAGTCATCAAGTCTCCAAGTCTCTAAGTCTCCAAGTCTCTAAGTCATCAAGTCTCTAAGTCATCAAGTCATCAAGATCATCCTGTGACAACTTACAATAGTGACGACTTGCAACTGTGATGACTTCAACATGACGGCTTGCAACTGTGACGACTTCACATGACGACTTGCACTGTGACGACTTCACATGATGACTTGCACTATGATGACTTGCACTGTGACGCTTTCACATGATGACTTGTTTTGTGACAACTTCACATAATGACTTGCACTTCTAACTCCTCTCAACCCATCTTATAAGCAAGAAAACTAAAGAAAAATAAGGATAAAAAGAAAAACAAAAAATATGAATATATATATATAAGCAAACTATAATAGGTATTTAGAAACTAATTTTTATAATAAAGAACAACAATTCCCCCACAAGTTTCAAAAATACCAACCAAACATAAAACAAATAATCTAAGCACATTAGAATAATAAGACACATCGATACAGATGTCTTTCGAACTTTAATCTGTACTCGGTTTGACAAGCCACGCTACAGAGTACGGATTGAGTCAGACTCATTAAACCTTTCCTCACTGGTGTAGCTGACTATCCTACCGACCATGTCTTACCATCCAACCCTTCAGTCAATCCTTTTCTTAAATGGACATTATGGCCTTGTCCCTATCTCGGATCATGAATGTTTAAAAAATTCATCCATAGAAATTTTCATCGGAGATGGCCACACCTCCTACATTTAGTTAGGTCAGCACATAGTATGCACCATGGTTAACATACCCCCATAATTCATGGGTTTTTGTTGATTAAGAGTTTCAAAAAAAAAAAAACTCATCGTGGATTATCATGTGAGTACTATCTTTTTCATTTAACCAGAATAAGCGAAAAATTGACAGTACTACTCAAGTCTTCTAGTGACTTCGTTTTTACCTTTTGAACCTAATTTCAGGGATCTCCTATCACATTGGTTGGTGTCTATCACCTTGACTCATGAATCATGGACCTTAAGCCTATTCCTTTAGATGTATCAAAGATAATTTTTGTGGACCACGGTTTTGTTAGCATATCTGCTACATTTGCCTCTGATTTAACGAAGTCTATTGTAATGGTACCATCTTCTAAATATTATTGCACTAGATTATGTCTAAGGCGTATATGTCTTTTCTTACCATTATATACATTGCATTTTACTTTAGCAATTGCTGCTTGACTATCATAATGTATATATATAGGTGGCACCAATATTTACCATAATGGTATATCGGCTACTAGATTCCTAAGCCATTCGACTTCTGAACCAGCTTTCTCTAAAGCCACAAATTCAGCTTCTATAGTGGAACTTGTCCCATAAGATTGTTTAATCGATTTTCATGAAACTACACCTCCACCCAAAGTGAACACATAACCACTAGTAGCAAGAGTTTCATTTGAATAAAAAATTCAATTCGCATCATAAAATCCCTCAAAAACTGTTGGGTGACCACTATAGTGCAAACCATAATTCATGTTACCCCTTAGATACCTTAATAAACGTATCAAGGCATCCCAATTTTTCGTTCTGGGGTTTTTTGTAAATTGACTTAACTTCCCAACAGTAAGGGCAATATCAAGTCGAGTATAATTCATTAAATATGAAAACAAACTAATAATTTGATAATACAATTTTTGAGACATTGGTTCTCCCTCATACCTTCGTAAATGAGAATCAACCGTCAATGGAACACTTAGAGGTTTTTCATCAAAATAACTATACCTTTTAAGCATGCTTTCCACATAGTGTACTTGAGACAAAATTATTTCATTTTGTCTCCTTATAACTTTGATTCTCAAAATGACATCAGCTTCTTCCATATCCTTAGTGTCAAACTTGGACATGAAAAAAGATTTTATGGATTTAACTATATCAAGGCTTGTTCTCATAATTAACATATCATCCACATACAAAATTATAAATACACCTCTATTGTCATGAAATTTACTATACAAACACCTTTCAGAATCATTTACATGAAAATCATTTGAAATTAATACACTATCAAATTTTTCATGCCATTGTTATGGTGCTTATTTTAAACCATACAAAGAGCACACAAGTTTACAAACTTTGTGCTCTTATCCTGAAACCACACATCCTTTAGGTTGTTTTATATAAATCTCATCTTCTAAATCACCATTTAGAAATATTGTCTTAACATCCATTTGATGTATGACAAGACTATATACAGAAGCAATTGCAATCATTAATCTTATCATTGTAATTCTAGCAATAAGAGAAAAGGTATCAAAAAAATCTATATCATTTTTCTGACGAAATTTTTTTACTACTAACCTAGCCTTGAATTTGTCAAGAGATCCATCAGGTTTTAATTTCTTCTTAAAAATCTATTTTGTGTCAAGAGCCTTAGTACCAGGCGGGAGAAGAACTAACACCCAAGTATTATTAACAATAATAGAATCTAACTCACTTTTTATTGTCTCTTTCCAGAAAACTGAATCAGGTGAAGTAATTGCTTATTGGTAAATTACAGGTTCATTCAAAATCATATATGTAAACATACCATCACCTAAATTGGATTCCCTTATTTGTCTTGTACTTCGTCTTAATTCAATTTCACTATTAGGTTCTTCATTATTTAATAAAGAATCATCATTATTTTCATATTCATGCATTATAGGTTTATTAGGAATAGATAAATTACTAGACAAATTTTTCTTCATAAAAAAAATATGTTCAAAGAAAATAACATCTCTTGATTCAATTATATTATTAGCATCAAATATTCCAATAATAGATTTGAGTAAATCTACAAGCAGTACTATGATTAGCATAACTAATAAAAATACAGTCACAATAGATTTGAGTACCATAAATCTATAAGCAGTACTATGATTAGCATAACCAAGAAAAATACAGTCACAAGTTTTAGGTCCTAACTTTCTTTTCTTAGGTTCAGGTATACCCACTTTAGTCAAATAATCCTAAACCTTTAAATATTTAAGGTTAGGTTTCCAATCATACCATTGTTAAAAAAAAATAGAACCTCTCTTCCTTGGAAGTATTCAATTCAAAATAAAGCAAGCAGATAAAATTACTTCCCCTTACATATTAAGAGATAAGCTTGAACTAACTAACAATGAGTTCATAGTTTCTTTTAAAGACATATTCTTTCTTTTGGCTACTTCATTAGATTGGGGTTGGTAAGGGGCAGTAGTCTCATGAATAATCTCATTTTCCTTACAGAATTGAGATATATTATATTCAGTCCCTCTCTCAGTTCTAAGTTTCTTAATTTTCTTTCCTAAATGATTTTCAACCTCAGTTTTATATGAGATAAAAGCATCACTTGCTTCATCCTTGGTTTGAAGAAAATAAAGTTTAGTATATCTTGAAAAATCATCAATAAAAATGATATAATATTTTTTTTCTCCTCTTGACTCATGTGACTTAAAATCACCTAAGTCACTATGAAATAATTCTACTAAGTCACTAATGAAAAAGTAGGATTTTTTAGTAAACTTAGCTTCCACTCATATTGGGCATTTATCATGATTAAATTTTAAATTATTTTTAATTAAATCATCATCACAAAGTCTTTTAATATATGGAGCATTGCAATGTCCTAGTCTACCATGCCAAATATCGTAAGAGTCAACCAGATAAGTAAAAATACTTTCGTTATTATTAATCATAATGGAATCAACATTGAGTACAAACAAACCATCGAAATTATATCCTTTTCTGACAAATATATTATTCTTGGTTACAATAGCCTTATTGGCCTCAAATGATAAACGAAAACTAGTCTTGTTGAAAAGAGCCCCGAAAATGAGATTAGGCCTTATTTCTGGCACATGCAGAATATCCTTAGGGGCTGTTTGTTAAAACTTCAACTCTGAGATTCTTACTTCTGGTTCAAATTTCTACTCCAACTTCAAAAGGATTCAGGAGTATATAGGAGTAGAAACATGTTTGTTAACCTAATTTAGTCATGAACTTCAAAATGGTGTTGGTGGGTGGTGGATGGTGGCACTAGTGGTGAATGGTGATGGTTGGTAACGGTGGTGGTGGGTGGGAGGTGGTGGTGAAGGGTGGCGGTGGGTGGGTGGTGGTGGTGGAGGGTGGTGGCGGTGGTGGTGGGTGGTAATGGATGGTGGTGGTGGTGGGTGATAGTTGGTGGAGGTGGTGGGTGGTGGTGGCGGTGGTTGGTGGCTGGTGGTGGTGGCGATGGTAGGTGGCGGTGGTTGGTGGTGGATGGTGGTGGCGGTGGTGGATGGTGGTGGCGGTGGTGGGTGGTTGGTGGGGGTGGCGACGAGGGGTGGTGGTGGTGGTGGGTGATAGTTGGTGGTGGTGGTTGGTGGCTGGTGGTGGTGGCGATAGTAGGTGGCAATGGGTGGTAGTGGATGGTGGTGGCGGTGGTGGGTGGTTGGTGGTGATGGCAACGGGGAGTGGTAGTGGTGGCGGTGGTGGTGGGTGATAGTTGGTGGTGGTGGTAGGTGGTGGTGGCGGTGGTTGGTGGTTGGTGGTGGGGGCGATGGTAGGTGGCGGTGGTTGGTGACCGGTGACTGGTGGTGGTGGCGATGGTAGGTGGCGGTGGGTGGTGGCAGTGTGGTGGTGGTGGTGGTGGTGGTGGCAGTGGGTGGTGGATGGTGGTGGCGGTGGTGGGTGGTGGTTGGTGGCTGGTGGGTTGTGGTGGTGGTAGTGGTAGTTGGTGGTAGTAGTGGTGTGGGGTGATTTTTACTCCAAAATTGTGCTCTGAAGTCGAAAAGTATCTATTTGATGCTCCAAAAAATTAGATTCTAGAGCTCATTTGGAGCCGGTTCACTCATGGATTCTCCAGAAGTCCGAACCGGGTTACCAAACAAGCTTCTACTCCATTTATGCTCCAGAAGTCAGAATCCAACTTCTGAAGTGTTACCAAACACCCCCTTAAGGAACGAATATTTTCTTGAAATTAACTTCAATTTGACTAATCATTTCCCAATGACCTTAGAAGTCTAGGAATTTCCCATGAAAATATGTTCATCAGAACCAACCTTTGAATAGTTGACAAAATAACTTTGATCCCCACATACATGTTTGGTATCACCTTGTCTAAGATCCAATCTTTAGGTTTGTCAACCAGATTTACTTCAGTCACCATTGCAGCAAAGAAATCTGTTACTGTCAAATTGACATTAGCCTTGCTGAAGTCATTTTTCTTTCGGTTCCAATAATCTTTCATGTAATATCCTGGTTTGCCACAAACAAAGTAATTTCCTTTTTGTTTCTTGAATTTTATCTTCTTCTTAACTTTCAAATGCTTCTTGTGAGACTTTCATTTGTTAGACTCAACTAAATTGGCCTTTGATTTAAATTCTTTGGCCTTTTCAGTTTTGTCTTTCTCCCGATTCTTCTCATGGACTTTAATTCAAACAATAATTTGGTCCAATAAGCGATCCTTCTTTTTATATTTAAGACTTAATTTAAAGTCATTCCAAGAGGTTGGTAACTTCTCAATAAGAGACCTAGCTACAAAGTCATCCGGTAACACCATTCCCTCTTTAGTCAAGTTTCCCATAAGAATCTGAAATTGGTCAATTTGAGTCGAAATGCTTTTGTCATCCGTTATTGTAAAACCAAGAAAGTTTGCAATAGCATACTTCTTGTTTTCAGCTTCCTCTAATGAATATTTATTATCTAATGCTTTCCATATTGATGATGCATAATCATGGGAAGCATAGACACCATAAAGTTCATTAGAGAGGGAGTTCAGAATGCGATTCTTGCATTGGTAATCTGCATTAACCCATTCTTCTCTCTCCTTTTCCTTAATAGGATTATTACTCACATCAAGTATGAGAGTGGTCAATGCAAAAGAAACAACCAATCGATTGAGTACAAACAAAATTTTCTGTTTTTACCTCTTATAATTTGTACCATTAAAGGATTCCACTTTGTCACAATTAGTCATTAATTTAAGATTTTGCATACCAAGAATTATTAAAGCCATCCTCGTGAGTCTCAAATAAAGTAGTACTTACTGACTTTAAAATTGTTGTAAAAATAGAACTTGATGCTTTAGATGAGAATCTTGTTATTTGACGGTTGCGGTAATAAACGAACAAAGGTACCAAGATGATTAGAGCAAAGGTTGAGTCGTACCACGATCGGTATGGTCCTAAAGTCAGTATTTGCCCCCATAGATATAACCGGATTGATGATGCAAATCTGACTCCAAGATAAAATAATCTGGTTTTCTATAACAAATTTACACAAGTTTGATGCATCCCTTAGAGAACATCAGAGTTATACTTCAGATAAAAAACAAAATAAATATTCGAAACCCAAGTGCTTTAAAGAGGGAGAAAGAAAGAGGAGAACAGTCTCACTAATGTACGTAATCATTATTCTTTTGGAAGATTCCTCTTCCTTTATTTAATAAGCCAGACAGGTAAAGACTGGGCAATTAATTCTTCCCCACCTCACACCAAAAATAAAATAAAATAAAATAAAATAAAATAAAAGTAAAACTAGGGTCTAGCAATAGATGGGATGCTAAATTCCTGATTGATTGTTAGACTGGGAAAAAAAAAAATTTCTCTCGGGAAATTTTCTTTTCAACGAATCAATCCGAAAGGAACTGTGAATTAGGTTTTTTTTTTTTTTTTTGTTGTTTGAATGTCTAAATTAGGGCCATTATCATAGTATATTTGGTTACTGAGTTTGGAGAGATCGCAGCCACAATCGATCCCTTCGAGCCTGGCCATCTATAAACAAAGGATTAAAATTTGTTTGTCAATAAAGAATAGGAAAAAGCTTTTGTATAGGTGATGTAAGAACACGATTGTATTTTTAATTCGATGGGATATTGAGGAGAAAATGTAATTTTAAAACTGTTTTAATTATCTTATTGAATAAATGATCAATATTTATTTTTTTTACCAAAAAAAAAAATCAATATTTATTTTGATCGTTTACATGCATATCCGAATATATAAAAATTAACAAAAATTGAAATGCAGAAGTTTATATGCAGTCATGCATGTGCAGAATCTGTAATCAATGAAGTGCTCATCTCAAGTATCAAAAACACCTTCTCCCCCATATAACGAGTCGATGAGAGAATCTCCCGTGTATGCATCCTTTCCCGATAAAAAAGTTTTAAAGAAACGAAAATACATAGTGTTAGTGTGTACCTCACTCTATCAGGAGGTGTTATTGGAAATAATAATGGCAAGGTATTGTACATGCCTTCGCAGAACATTGGGATAACGATGAATTACAAAGCAGAATTTCATGTAGCCTTGGGAGGCCTGAATGAAGCCATGAGGTTAGGCTACACCCGTATTTGGTTGGAATGTGACACAAGTTCAGTAGTGCACACTCTACAATCTAAAGTTGTTCCATGGTTCTTTAGACAACTATGGTTAAGTATGGTGACAAAACTATCTAAGTGCTCAGTTAGAGTTACCCATAGTTGGAGATAAGCGAATATGGTACCAGATGGTTTGACTCATCGTGCAGCCTATGAAAGGAGATCGTTTGTCTGGGTTGTATGCCCAAGTATTGTACTTAAAGAGGTGGTGTGGGATGCGTCCCAAAGACCTCACTTTAGGATTCATTAGTTTTATGTTTCTCTAGCCCCAAAGCAACACCCTGTTGATGGCAATGCCGAAGATGGGGTTGTGGCTTGTAGGGGTTTCTTTTGTACTCTCTTATATTTACATTATTTTTAATATATATCTTTGTTGATCTTTAGCAAAAAAAAAGTGTGTACTTTGGATTCAAATCGTCTCCTGTCTGGGTATCAACAGGAGACTCAGTTGCTTGTTGCTGATGCGCGACACGTGGCCATGGGAGAATCCGAGCCAGACAAACAGTGCTGGTGCATGAGGTGAAAATGTCTTGAAGTTTTAGCTTATCAAATGACTGGTCGGCTCGGATTCTCCCATGGCCACGTATCGTGCATCAGCTACAGGTAGCCAAATCCCCTACTGATACCCAAACAGGAGACAATTTGAATCCGAATACTTTACTCCCACATTTCAATTCTCTCTTCTTAAAATCAGAGCCCCCAATGAATTCGTTATCGGTCCTTATTGTAATCTCGTTTCCCCTCTAGTATTTATATACCCGCATACATTAGCATCGTGTAGAACCTTCTTCCTTATTTTTATGGAATAAACGCATGACCTATTCATCTTATAGAATAATAATTGGTTGAAGTTTCCTATTTCAGCTGTGATGTAAATCGATTTTGACTTATGAAAATAATTGATCAGAAGAGTAGATTTATACAAAATCAAAGGAACTAAAAGGGAGGTGAAGTGCAGATATAAATTTTTGATTTTTTTTTTAAGATAAAAAATGATATAATTGATGAAAATGAAGGTGGGATGACTTACTTATCTTCTAGGATATAAATCAACTCCAAATGTGGCATACAACTCTTCAAGGAAGTAGGTGAAGAATAAAGTTTCAACTCTTCTAGGATGAAATGAAACTTCTTCAATGTTTTAAGGGATAGGAAAACACTAACTCTTCAAGGTTGAAGTGAAACTCTTCCTAAGTTTCAAGATGAACTCTTCAAGGTTCAAAGGAGAAGATAAACTTTAATCCAAATTTCATTCACCAAATCATCTTCTTATATTACATGAGAATAAACCACTATTTATAGACTTAACAAACCTTAAATAACTCAAAATAATCTCAACCATCCACAATAATTCTAAGGCTGAAATTGTACATAGAGAAAATAAAAGATAAACATAAGTGAATTAAAAATTCTAATACATAAAAACTTGTCTCAATATGTTGATTCTTGTTCCAAGGCATTGAAACTTGTCCCAATGTGCATTGATGCAAGCTCTAAAGTTTTGATGTAAGTTTCAATATCTTAATGCAAGCTCCAATAGAGAGAAGACTCTAGAAACATTGAATAGAAAATATCACCTCACTCTCCACTAGAGACTTAAAAGGTCACCAAAAAGGGATTGATTTCAAGAGCAAGAGTTAGGTTCATTGGTTCTTTTATAGCTTGGTTCATACCTTAATCTTGAATCAAATGATCTTAGGTCAAATGAACTTTGTGGGCTTGGAGATTAATGTAATGAGATAATTATTGAACATGGATGGGATTACATCAAACTGTATGGATTATGAAACAGGGTAGCATGAAAGAACAAGCACAAATATCCAAGAGGAAACTAAGGGATCATCTCAGGCCATGTGAAAGCATCAGAGGCCGGACACAACTTTTTCCCTATTTTGTGGGTTACTTGAGAGAGAAAAAAACTTTTTCACTATTCTGTGGGGTTACTAGAGGGAGCCCTATTTTGTGGGGTTAGAGAGAGAGAAAAAAGAATGAAGTCTCGTGGATCAGAGAGAGAGAGAGAGAGAGAGAGAATGAAGTCTCGTGGATCATGCAGGTAATTATGCATTTAGGTGTGGATCCTCTCAAAATTTCTAAGTACCAAGCAGTGATATGTTGACAGTTGACCTAGGGCAGAGCCTGGTTCTGTAATCTTCTTGACGCCATCCATGCTGAAGAAAGTAAGCCAGCAAATGCCTCTCGTGAGGCTCGTGAGCTTTTTCGTTTTGGTGTTTTTGGTTGCCCTCAGTACCAGGACTATTCATCATTTACTCGCTAGCAACTCCATGCCAACCATGGTTCAAGGAAATGGGATCTGATCGGTTACATCCGTTGATTTGGATTGGTTTAGAATATAATCGATCTTTCTCATATTGGTTTTGAATTTAGCTGATCTCCATGCCAGATCTATATCCTCTTCTCCCAGAGGTTCAAGAGGAAGGGGACGTCCTTGTTGGATGACCGATATATGGGGTTCAGGTGAATTCGAGTCCTCCATCCAAGCTGACATTCCCTGTCGGCTCAGTTTGTTAGTTTGGATGGAGGGCTCAGATTCACCAAAATCCCACTTATCGATCATCTAACGGGAGCATCCCCCTCCTCCCAAATCTCTGAAAGGAAAGGATTTGAATCCCTCCAAACCTAATCTATTTTAATACAATTTTAATAAAAAATACATAGATATCGGAGATGACCGATACTGGTATCTGATACTAACCCCATTGCATCTGGACATGTCACATCTACTGAATTTTCTATTTGCGCTTTTGGGTATTAAAAGGTGGTTGTAAAGTGAATGTGAAATCAGACCTCGCAGCCATCCCACCCGTCCTGTCTCATGAATGCTTCCAAAAATGGTGTGGTTGCAGTTACACAGTACTGATGTATACAAAATTATTGCACCCAAGAAAAGAGAAATGAATGCAACAAAAAATGATAAAACAAAATATATCAGTTGATCCTCCTGAACAACATCAGGGTGAAATTAAGGAAAGAATGTGTAACGGGACATCCTGTGTAACGTGTGTACATAGTTATGTCTACGGGCAGGGTCTGCATTAATGCTATTCTAACCAGTTTTGGATGGCATCTTGCACTTTATTGCACATTATTGCTAATTGGATGTTTCTTGGTAAAAGTTCTGTACGTGTTCCCATTGGCCTGCGTTGGTGTAGGTATCATATAATTGACAGCAATCCCTCCCCTTGATATAGGGAGGATATTAGATGATTTTCTGTATCAATTGAAACCATATAATTTTTATGGTTTGTTATATATATATATATATATATATATATAATTCGCACATTTAAAGGGTGCTGTCAATTGTGGATCCTCTAAGTTTTATGTGCAAATTGATTTCTTTTATATTTTTTGTTATTTTTGTATTTTAGTATATATTTTATAATTTCATATTTCCCTCTATATAAATGACCTCCATATAAAGGGGATCCGCATCTTCTCCTCCCAGTCATTCTGGGAGGACAGCGGTAATCCACCTCGGATGGTCGTCACATGGCTCTCAGTGAATCCGAGACCCACATCCCAGTTGACACCCAGTCGATAAATCAAACCGTGTCCTCCCAAAATGACTGGGAGGAGATGATCATAGTTTTTTTTCTCACTCTTCTTTATTATAGTTTCTTACTTTGTGGATTTGATGATTCATTACCATTAAAAAGAGATTTATCCCTCATAATTTTCGATTTCCTCCCCCGGGAGGGTCCACATCCTCTCATCCTAGAGGTTCAGGAGGAGGGGGATGCCCCCGTTGGATGGCCGACACGCCCGAGCCCTCCATCTAAGTCGACACTCCCTATCGGCTTAGCTTGTCTGTTTTGTATCAACTAGAATAGAGGGCTCGGATTCACCCAAGCCCCACGCATAGACCATCCAAGGGGGGCGTCCCCATCCTCCTAAACCTCTGGGAGGAGAAGATGTGAGAGGAATTCTTTCGTTTCACATTGCTGGATTTATATATATATATATATATATATATATATATATATATATATATATATATATATGGGGAATGGGGAATTATTGTTGCAAAAATAATTTGTTATTTTTTCAAATGTCACAAGGAATTTGTTCTACCACATGAGCAGATGATGTGTCCATTCTAACTGTTGGATAGAAAGAACATAGTCTAGATTACCCACATGTCGAATTTCAGAGTTTATTTCAATCAAATACCCTCTATGTATTGGCATGCAATCCTTGGATCTAAGGATGTAAATGGATAATCGAAAATCCGGATCCGATTCGAATTCATCTCCATTTAAGGGAATCCGAATTCAAACAGTCGGATTCGGATTCGAATTCGGATATCTGAGTTCGGAGTCGGATGCGAATTTGGATTTCATTTAAACGGATCAGATATAATCCGCTCCGTTTAATAGTGTGGTAAGACACAAATACCCTCAAGTATATATGAGTATTTGACCGACTGATCTTCTACTCTTGTCGTTACTTCTCTTGCGCTGAGGTCTCAAGGAAAGAAGAGAAACAAGAAACGAAATAGGGTTTCTAGCCGCCGACTACTCAGCCTCCAACTACAAGCCGCCTACTACGATCTTCTCTTGCGTCTTTTCTGAGGAATGGATTCTCTGCCCTTGAGTCTTAAACAGAGAGAAAGGCTTGTGGGTTCAAGCAGATTTTGCACAAACTATGGATATAAAGAATAGCAAAAAATTTGCTTGAAGATTTCACTCAGCATCTCAATTTGGAGGGGCTCCCATGCCGTTTGAACGTTCGCATCTACTGAGATCAATGGCCAATATGAATATTAGTTTGGTGTTTTGCAGGTTGCTTTGTTTTTAAAAATACTTTGATCCGTAAAGTATCGTCTCTCTCTCTCTCTCTCTCTCTCTCTCTCTCTCTCTCTCTACATTACCCCAAATTACCTTTTTATTGTTTTTTAAAAAATTCTCTCAAATTTGTTGGTGGTTTTTTTTCTATAATTCTTCATTCCCTCTCTCTCTCACTATCACTTTGTTTATCTTGCAGAATTAGGGTTTTTCCGTTTAATTTTATTTTATTTTATAGAAATTGTAACAAATTATTAGGGATTTCCATTACAGTTTTGGGGGGTTTTGATTACAGTTTCATAGGTTACTAAATCTGATTTTTTAAGGGTTTTCAATTACAGTTTCATAGGCTATTTAATATGACCTCCACTCCACTGTCAAGTTCACATTCCATAACACGAATTCACATTCTGTAACACAATGACGATTTTCTGGATTCGGATCGGATGTTAACCGGATAATCCAGTTAACATGCGAATTCGAATTCGGATTTTCGTTATTCTAATCCGCCGGATGCGGATGGGGTTGTCAAATTTCGGATTCGAATTTGGATAATACCCTATCTGTACCGAATTCGATCCGTTTACATCCTTACTTGGATCTCCATACATGTATATAAATACTCTAAACATTACTATAACACTCACTAAGTTTGAATGAGTTAGATGAAAAAAAAATAATAAAAATAAATAATCAAGATTTGTTTTATTATATTTCCAAATGTAACAAACTCTTGTTACAATTCACAATATTTTTGGGGTTGGCATGTATTGTCCTTCTTTTACCAAGTTTAAAAAAAAAATTTTTAATTTTTTAAATATCCATCTTCATTGTTTGAACTTTGAAATATAAATTTGACAAAAGTTTATGTGTATAAAAATACATATACAATATTATTGTCGATGCCATATGAACATAAAATTACTCATCTCAAATATTAGAATTATCCTTCAATATAACGGAAAGACCTATAAAACATATGCAACCCTACATAAAATCATCCCAAAAAGTTTATCCCTTTTTAACTCAATGAAACAAACCTTAACTTTTCTTTTCTCCCTAACTTTTTAAAATACCCAATTTTAAACCCTCAATGCCACATTTCATAATTTTTTTACTTTACTATTAAATTTACTTTTTAAGTGCATATTGTCATATTGAGATGACCTCATTAAATATTACAATATTTGAATATTTCGTTATCGCTTTTTTTTTTTTTTTTTTGGTAAATTTTCGTTATCGCTTTGTGCTCATCCCCCAATCCCCTAATATGGTTCTCCATGAATTCTGCATCTCTATGCAGGAACGTTTCATTGTAACAACTAACAAGGATAACAAATTATTAAATAATTATAATAAATTATGCTTTTATGCTACTTGTCCGAAAGTTTGAGTTGGATCCGTCTGTCACTCTTGTCCCCAAGAGCAAAACTTTGCTAAATAAAGGACCTTTCTTGTCTCTAGTGCTGTAAACCAAAACAAAATTTTCCCTAAAAAAGAAACCTTCATTTATCAATTATCGTCTCCATTCTCGATGCAACCTACGTGGAGGATTGTGAACCTTCCGCTTAAGAGCAAAATTTTGCTAAAGAGAAAAGCCTTTCTTTTTTTCAGATCTCTCACCAAAAAAAAAAAAAAAAAAAAAAGTAAAATGAGTACACTAGTGTCTATAATTGATAGAATATACACAATTTTATTTTCACAATGTAAAGAGGTTGTTTTGAATCGGTGATCACTAGTTGTAATATGACAATCTTGTAAGAATTTTGGATAGATCCTCTTTGGGTTTTTTTATGAGATTTTTCATAAACCCTAACAAACACACTACACAGATTACTAGAATACAATGGGTATTGAAAAGAGATGATTAAAGACATACCTCTTACTGTAGATTGATTTTCGATCGTTTTTCTTTTTTGATTTGAATGTTTGGAATGCTTGGATCAAAGTGCCTGTCGGGATCCCTTGACATTCTCTCTGCGTATGGGAACAGGAGAAGAAAATAACACCGTGGCTGTAGGGACTCTAACCATTGGTACTTATAATACCACCCCCAACCTTGGACCAGTCCCACAGTGGACCAGGTTGGTCCATCTCTAATCATACTTAAACTGGTTTACACGTAACTAGACTCCCACTGAATTAACTAATCTTATAATTAATTAAGCCCATAAAAATATCTTACAATCTCCCACTTGGACTATATTAATTATAAATTCATCATTGATCCAATGTGGCCATGGAATCTAATTACACCAAAATCATCCTTTCCTTTGATTCAGTTATCAAGCCTACCAATGTCGAACAACAGTAGAAAGTACTCCTACACATCCGGTGTACCCCCTACTGTCAGTCACATACAGAGGTCTACTTAATGACATAAATCACTTTGAGATGAATACTTGAGTCCAATGATCGCATTATCACGATCCCGTTACCTTAAAATCCTTATAGGTCAACGCACTTTGATATTATCCAACTTATATATAGGCAAACCGCCTTCAGTTTGGACTAATATCATACTTTGGCTTACCGCCTTCTTTGGCTAAATACCGCCTTCTTTGGCTAAATACTGCCTTGCAATTTTGACAAGTCTTAAATAATCAAAAATAAATACAAGCAATAAATGCTCACTAATAATCCTTCCCATTAAACCACAGACAAACAATCAATTACAAATAAACCATCAATTATCAGATCTCCCACTAACCAAGCAGATCTAAGCACTCCCACTGACTAAGAGAATCTAAAGACTCCCACAGACAACTTTTCAATCATTCCAAGAAAACCTTTTCAACCTGTCTCTACATTGCCCTAGAGATCAACTATGACTGGTACAACTAGTCAAACCTAAGATTGCACAGTCAAACATGAAAAACTATTCACCACATCATATAACAAATACAATCAACAATATTACATGTAGTCATTTACCTTACAACATCATAGGCATAATTTCTTTCAATTTAATTGAAAAGAAAAACTTTATATTTCGATATTTCAAATAATATCATTATATTTTAATATAGGAACAATATGCTAAGTCAAACAATAAACATAAAACAAAGTAAAATCGAAAACAGAAAAAACATTCGAATGTAAAAGAAACTTTACAATATTCAAGCCAACAGTCTTCAAGACCCTTCTACCCCAAAAACCTAGGGAGTCCTAGAACCATTATCTCTTTCTAGATATGCTTATCTGGCTTAATAATACTTGGTCAAACCACCTATCTTTTGTCAATCTACCCATCTATGAGTAATCCACCTTAGAGTTACCCAACAACAATCTTATCACTAGCTATTTCTCCCCTTTGGTAATGTAAGCCACCTAGATCTGAATATATATATATTCTAGCAAGGAATGGAATATATTTAATATATCAATTACATTGGTCTTATTGTCCTTGAGTTTTTCAATGATAGTTAACAGCTCCCAAAAATACTTCCTCACATTACCATTTCCAGCATAATTGGTACTAGAGAAATAGTTAATAAACTATCTTCCGACCCCCTCTAAAATATTATTCTTATCCTTAAGATTTTTCTTAGATAATCCCTTTGTAATATTTCTCATCTTAATACTGTTACACATAACCTCAATAGTAGAATACCTCACAACTTATGTAAACCACTATGAAAGATACATCTAGGTCAAACGATCCTAGACTAGTCTCCAACCTTTTCATAATAAATTTTATTCTTTGTCCCAGGAAGAAAAAAAAAATAGATATCAAAACATTCTTTGGGACAGTCATACTTGGATGAACACATCAGTGTATGAGTTTAAATATAGTATCAAACAACTGAAGACTCATACATATACCATTTACTTGCATTAACCATATAAACCTTTCATGCAAATAAATATCATTTTCCAAGAGTTAACCAACTACACATTCTCCTTTGGGATAAATATGCAGTGGTCTTCTCAGTTTCTATGCAATAACTGCGAAAGAATAATGACTCTCGAAAATCCCACCACCTTTGGGTTAATGAGACTCCCTAAAGTCAAAACCCTTTCATGCAAATAAATATCCTTTTTCAAGAGTTAACCAACTACACATTCTCCTTTGGGATAAACATGCAGTGGTCTTCTCAATTTCTATGTAATGACTACGAAAGAATAATGACTCTCGAAAATCTCACCATATTTGGGTTAATGAGACCCCTTAAAGTCAAAACCCTTTCAACTCATGTGCATGAACATACTTTTAACTTTGACAATGCCACCTTTGGGTTAACACTAACTTTCTTAGCTGCTTTTCACACCATAAAGAATAGTGTATTAAAATATATCCTTTATTGTATATGTAAATGTATAAATTTGGGATTTGAGGACTACCATGATGGAACTGAGTGTACCACTTTGGTGGATTCTACCCAATCTTCACATGACACCCACAAACCTTAATTTGATCAAAACTTGACAATGCCACCTTTGGGTGTACATCGCCCTTACACAAGCATTTACAAATACATGAACTTTGAATTTGAAGACATCATGATGAAACTAGGTGTACCACTTTGGTGGGTTCCACCCAATTCCAAAATGATATCCTCAAACCCTACTTTGCAGCATATTGTGGGTCAATAAATAAAATCTCGTGTACACATAACCTTCTACATGCATCTGGTACAAAAATAACTGATAAATAAGCAGAAAACTACAAATCGGATTAATTTAGGGTACCTTTTAATCAAAAATAAATTCTCAAATCACCAAACTGTATCAAACTATGTACCAAACTGTAGAGCATCAAAATACGAAACCAACGCAAAAAACTGCAACAAAATCCGACGCTCCTAGCTCTCACAATCGTCGATCAAAGTTGGCTTGAGCATTTTAGAATCTTGAACCGGCTAGAACCGGTTCATCCGGGTTCGGCTATGGGCGGACCGAACCCACAAAAAGAACCTTTTTTTTTTTTTTTTTTTTTAAATGTTTTGGTCCAGGCCAAAACCAAACGGTCTGGACCTCAAACCGAACCGTAAACCGGCTGTTCAACCACCGGTCCAACCAATCCACAAATCTAGGTTATCGGGTCAAAATCTCGGGTCACTGGGTTGGGTTACCGGGTCAAAACCCCGGGTGGGAGGCTCGGGTTACAGGGTCAAAATTCTGGGTCGCGGGGTCGGGTTGCCGGGTTGCAATGTCGGGTTGCTCACTTGGCCTGGCTGGGTTTGCCCCCCATGTCCGGCGGCCGGGGTCGGGCCGCCCGGCGCGCATCGGGCTGGCGGCGCTGGGCTCGGTAGACTCGGCCTGAGTCAACCCAGCCAACCCGTTAGGGTTCACGATTTAGCGCCGAGTCGACCCGGCGATGACTCGGCGCCGTCAGAGTTTTTTTTTTTTTTATACTTTTCCAACCCCGGCGCGTGGATCTCACTCGCCTTTTCAGGCTGCGCGTGAGGGCGCGTCGGGTAGTTTCCGGCGACCAACTTTATGTCGCCAGCTTCGTCTCTCCGAGTCCTACAATCCTGTATAATTTATTTTGCTTTTTAGTGGTCCGAAATTTTTTTTTTCAAGATCCAAACTCTAGACAGGTTCGAAGAGAATTTTAGGAGAAAAATCTCTCCCCTTTTTGAATTCATTCAAACATAAAGTTTTAACAATGCTTTCCCATGATTCTAGATCTGTGTAGGTGGCTCTGATACCACTGTAAGAATTTTAGATAGATCCTCTTTGGGTTTTCCCATGGAATTTTCCATGAACCCTGACAAACACACTATACAGATTACTAGAATACAATGGGTATTGAAAAGAGATGATTAGAGACATACCTCTTGCTGTAGATTGATTTCCGACCGTTTTTCTTCTTTGATTTGAATGCTTGGAATGCTTGGATCAAAGTTTTCCACAGCCTGTCGGGATCCCTTGACCTTCTCTCTGCGTATGGGAACAGGAGAAGAAAATAACACCGTGGCTGTGGGGACTCTAACCATTGGTATTTATAATACCACCCCCAACCCTGGACCAGTCCCACAGTGGACCAGGTTGGTCCATCTCTAATCATACTTAAATCGATTTACCCGTAACTAGACTCCCACTGAATCAACTAACCTTATAATTAATTAAGCACATAAAAATATCTTACAAACCTCACTCATACTAGGACCCGTCTTCCAAAAGGAAAAGTCATTAAATACATAGTTATGTCATGTAAGAAGATGAAGTAACAATCATATATCTTCTCATGCAAGGCCTTGCATCTTCTTTATATTTTGGAATTCTAAATGTTTCATTTTGGATAAACTCAATGTAGACCAAATTAAATTTGATATATTACTATAAAATACAAAAGAATTAATCAAGAAACAAAATCTGCAGCATAACAATGTTCATCAATAAGGAGAACCTATCAAAACAATCAAAGTTTTTATCAAATCTATTCACTAAAAAAAAAAAAAAAAAGGGTTGCGAACCCGAATTGATGAGAAATAGACGCAACATCTCTTTCAATAAAATTAAAGAAAATAATGATCTTAATATCTACCTTCGAATAAGATATTACAAATCCATTCCATATTGTTTGCCTTTGGGATGTTGATATTCTTGCCTATAGTCAAGCAATCTGAGAAGACCACAACATTATTCAACTGGAAAATCTTGAGAATAGTTCACCTGTATGTACTTGTATCTTCCATGAGACCCTTCTGCATGAACTTGTATATTTTCGTATCCAAATCCTCTCCTCCTAGAGGTTCGGGAGGAGGGGCGGCAACCCCGTTAAATGACCGACTCCTGGGGCTCAGGTGAATTCGAGCCCTCCATCCGAGCCGACACCCCCTTGTCGGTTTGGATGGAGGGCTCGGATTCACTCGAGCCCCAGGTGGCAGCAACCCCGTTAGATGGCCGACCCCTGGGGCTCGGGTGAATCTAAGCCTTCCATCTGAGCCGACTCTCCCTTATCGGCTTGGATGGATGGCTCGGTTGAACCCGAGCCCCAGTTGTCGACTATCTAACGGAGTTGCCACCCCTCCTCCCGAACCTCTGGGAGGAGAGGATGTGGATCCTGTATCTTCCATGAGACCATTCATATCCAATGAGTCCCACAACCTAGTGATGGGTCCTACATCATATGGTGATAGATCCCATAAAAATACATACACATGCAGATGATCCCAACTCAAAATCTCTAACTTTCTTAACACCTTCTGTATACCCGATTGTATACGGTTGTTGCTTGCATTCATCACCGGATGGGAATAGATCAGTAATGTATAATATCAAATTTATATGTATGAAAAAATTGAATCCTAATTTTTTATCAAAAAAAATAATATTAATAACTGAGAGTTAGAAATGGCCCAAAAAGTGTTGGTATATTGAAGTCTTAATGTGTCCCTTACATTTCACTTGGCATAACACATAAAGATCAAAGGTTACAAAGGATAAGAAGGATCTATATGTTTCCTATTTCTTTATCGAAATTACAGCAAAAGACCCAATTTCATTGCATTTGTTCCCAATTGTTGCAGAAGCTTTTCATGTGTCATAGCTCCCTTTTTCTTAACCTGTGAATAAGATGAACAATGTTGAGAGAGAGAAGAAAATGATAAATCCAATAATCTAAAGGTATCAGATATGGTATCGGCCATGTTCAAGACTCCAAAACTGATCTGATCAGGACAATGGGAAACTAACTGTGGCTGATACCATGTACCGATACCTTGAACCATGAAACTTGCGAAGAAACAATCAGACATACACGAAGGAAAGTAGTAGTGAGCATCTGGACATGATCATGCTGGTCGACTGAAGCACATGTAACTTGTAAACCTAGCATTTCAACAGCCTTCTGCACTAGACCCACAGCTCCTACTGCCTTATTGCAACAAATCTTCAATATGAATCTCTCTTCATCCAGCATAAATGCTTCCATCTGTAAGCATGAATTTACCACGAAAAACATAAATGAATAGAGAAGGGAAAATCAAAGACAGGATGGATTAAGGGAAGCTGACCTTGGTTACAGTGGGAACTAATGCATAACGACCACATTCTGGAGTACCAGTTTCCATTGAAGGAGCTTCATTTTCCACAATGGTAGTGCAGGACTCCTCACCTGAAGAAGAGGAGGAGGAGGAAGCAGAGTTTAGATTGAGTTCCTCCAACTTTTTCTCTGTCTCTTGTAATACTTTTTGGAGATGGCCTAGAGCATCAACCAGAATCGATCTTTTATCCATCTGCCAAAAGCACACAATCTAATACTCTTAAAAAAAGAATTTCATCAACAAATAAAAATAATTTTATTTATTTATTAATCTATTTACCTTTGTGATATTGGGAACAATAGATCTCAGTGTCATAAGCTGCTGATTCAGTCTCTTTCTTCTCTTCCTTTCGAATACCAAATTCCTGCTTCTACCTGTATTGTGTTTCTTACCATCACTTTCCTCTTCCCCGTCCTCCTCCTCCTCCACTTCCTCTTCCTCTTCCTCCTCTTTCTCATCTTGATGCTGTTGTTGATGATCTTGCTCTATATGTTCCATTAACAACTGGTGTCCTTGTTGAAGATCCTGTTCTTGAAGAGAATAAGAAAGTAGCCCAGCAAGATCTTGGTCTTGCTGGGTTGGGATATCTGATCCATTAACCTCCAAAAGAGTAGGGAAGAGATCAGAGTCTAATCCTTCCTGGAGATCCCACCAGTCATCCAAATTTGAACCCATATGGCCGGAGCCGGCCGATGCATTCGCCGGCCAATAGTTCAGATCATCTTGAGCTAAGAAAGCCTCCAGATCTTCCATCCCCACGAAAGCACCATCCATGATCTCTTCCCAGCCAACCCACCAAAACGAAACAGAGAGTCAGAGAATGAGGAAACACAAAGTTACCCCTTATCTTGCCGAAAAAGGACTAGAAAGTAGAACTGCTACTGTTATTAGTGTCTAATAGTAGCATGTGATTCTGGAACCGTTGATTTCAAGACAAGATCACATGTGATCACGATTGGGCAGATTAGAGGTTTCCTTTATTAACTTTTCCAAACCGGAAGAGTTAACATGACAAAGCTACACGTGGAATCTAAAGATACAGGGCCTCCTGAGCAATTTTTGAGGGTGTTTTTTTTTAATTAAACGTGTCGTATGATTATGGGGCCAGAGAGATATTTATGGGCCCCAGCAAAAAGCATAAATCAGTTTCAGCCTTTCAGGGTAGGTCCGACGACTTGGACTTCAAACAGTTGTTTCTTATATATTTATTTAATTTTTTTTTGGTAAAAGCATTTTTTTATCAAAAAAAATTCACACTTATCTCATTTAATTAAGTATCTAATCAAGCTTTCTCTTTTTAAGCATCTATCTGCTGGGCATTAAGTACGTACCATTTAAAAAAAAAAGTCATAGTTATTTTGGTATGCAGCAGTATTAGGTCCACACGTGGTGGTATAGGTATCCATGCCCATACCTCCGTCACTCCATGGCATGGGTTACCATGATGGATGATTTACCTCATGGGTGTTTGTTTTGGTAAAGATCATGAGTTTCAACGTTTGGCAAAAGCTGGTCAGAGAGGGATGAGTTGACAGACTGCAACTAAGAGGATTAGATTGGCTCGCCTCAAGTTCGGAATGAACTTGAGCCGAGCCAGTGTCGGCTGGATGATCGACGCTTGTCACTTCGTTAGATCTAATAGTATGAGAGTTATTGTATAAAAAAAATAAAAAAATACAAAATAATTGAATAACTCAATAACTTTCATTCCGTTGGATCGGGAGGAGTGACAGGTGTTGGCCATCCAGCAGTCGATACTGGCAAGTCTCAAGTTCATTCCGAACTTGAGACTGAACTTGAGACTAGCCGAGTCCAAGATGGAATAACTTTGTTACGACCATGCATAAAGCAATCTACCAGAAACAGAAACATGGAACCTCATAGATCCAACATGTAGGTAGACAAGTGTTTTCATCTCAAAGACCCCATATCAGATGCGATCTGGTAGTCACAAACATCTACCCATGTGCAGAATATTAACACATTGGGATAACACAGGAGTAACGCATCGTCAGATGGTTACGTCCACGTCTCGTCTTCTTGGAAGAGATGGAGATGTGCATGATTGTTGCACCAAGCAATCTAATAGTTATGGACTACCTAGTCATTGGATCTACATTAAATGGTAGTAGATCAAGCTACACCGTCATTATCCCTCCAATTCGGGAGAAAATACTCAGGCAGACTCCTCCTCCACCACGGCATTCTCAGGATCAATGCAATCACATTCCAACGTTTCAGGCTCATTCCATGCTCAATAAATACCCTCACTACGAAGGTAATCAGACTGGAACTTTTACTTCCAAGCTATTATTATATAGATTTTGCTACCACAGCCCTTCTCTACATTGAACTCAGTGCTCATTCTCTGAGTTCATTTGCTTATCGCCCTTGAGCTAACTTAGGCATCGGAATAGTCCCCGAGTTATCCAACCCACCCAAATCGATTGTCTATTTTCTTGCTATGATACTTGTTCCAATCAGTAGATTGATCAAAACTAGACGATAATAGATTGGCACCCACCATGGAACCCCCCTTTGGTAGTTAATTCCTAAAGCTCTTAAGCCTACATAAAAGATCATTACACTACAACAATTCCTATTTTGGCGACGATATATTCTCGTCATCAAAACTGTATTTTCGTAGCCAAAAGAGCAATGGTAGCAATAACTGTCGCTATTCCATGGACCATGGCTATAATGCCGTGGCTGATATTTGGCGACAGTAGTTGCAGGGCTTCTGTCAAAATGTTTAGCAACGGTATATGTTCTGTTGTTACCTAATATAATGTTATTAGCGGCGGTACATGTAATGCCATCATCAAATATCAATCTTTAGCTACGGGTAATATACCGTAACCTAATATCTGGTTTTAGGAGATCAAACTTTGCTAACAGGTGAGGGAACAAGACCTAAACTGTTTGAATAATAACAAGTTGTTTAACTTAATTGTGTTCAATTCCATGATTGATTCTTTGCTTGTATGCTTGTAATGTGCATCTCACATGTCATCCAATATCACTGTTATTACTGTTCATGTATATTTACTTTTGTCTATCTATAACATGATGATGATGATGTTAGGAATATGCATGTGATTATGTGTGTGTGGTTAGTATGTTGGATGTGAGTGGGGCATCAGGGGGAGGACATGGCATTGTGGTCTCTGACCTGATCACCAGCCTCTAGCTCTATCTCTACTCAAGTCTTGCCCATTAACATCGTCGTATCGCCATTATCTTAGCAGAACTATTACGTCGTAGAGCATCAGGGGATGTGGTCTCGGACTGTGTGATCTTTGACTCTATCGGAGGGCCTTAGCTCTATCTCTATGGATGTATTGAGGGATGCTGGGGTGAGACCTTGGATACACTAGATGACATTTAGGATTGGTTAGTTGTGAGTCCAGTTTGCAAGCCTTGGCCAATAGGGGCTTACGTGTTGGTATGGGTAGGGCATCAGGGGAAGTGTTGGCTGTGTGTGATCCAGACACTTTAGTTCTATCTCTATTCCATGGTGGGATGGATGTAGAAGACAATGATGTTTGATCCATTGGGTGGGCTTACACACCTGTGTATAGAGGTACGATGGCCTCCAATCCTTTCTATAGCACATTACAAACTTAAAAATTAAACCAAAGATATGAATTGAATACATGCATATGTTTGTTGCATTGTTTTGTTTTTCTCACTGAGCCGTAATGTGTGCTCATCCTTTCGACATCGAATATTTTTAGTTGATGATGCAGGTACTACTGTCGAGAATTATGTGAATGTGCCGTCGTATGGACACATGATGTCTATGGACGTAGAAGCTGTTGAAGATGCACATGATCCTTCATGCAAGTGCAATCAATGAGTCTTTGATTAGTTTAGTTATATTTTGGTTAACGGACATATAATTGATTATTTTATTTTATGTTTTGAGTTACTTAGAGATAATTAGATTAAATATTCATTTTATCACTATTAGATACTTAGTTCATTAATTATAAACACTTTCGCTTAATTGTTTATTATCTCTGATTATTACCATGGAATGTGTCTGTGGTTTGATGTGGTGGGTACTACCTAAATGAGATCCTGGTTGAACCGTTGATTTATTGAAGGTTCATCACACCATTCTGGTTAGTCCAGAATTGGGGTGTGACAATGTGCGATCAGTATATGCGATCGGTACCACTCGGGTAGCCTGCCAAGGCTGTCCGATTGACTATACCGGTCACGCCACTGTACAGTGATCTGCGATCAGTATATGCGACCGGTATGTGTAGAATGTGTTGGTTTTTGACCCAGTTAGTTTTTGACAAACTTAAACCCTAGGGAACTAATTTTAAGTAAATCCTAACATCGTATAGGACCTTGTGATAGCAAGTTTGGACTTTGTGAAGCGGAGCAAGCTAGCAATCAAGCGTCAAGTAAGGGAATCGGACCTAAACCCTAATAACTTAATAACAGTAAAACATTGTTAATAACTAATGTTTTTATGGAGTGTTGCTTATGCATATTCATATGTCATCTTTACTTTCAGCTATTATAGCTGTTCATGCATACTTGCTATGCTAGGATTGTGTGTTAGGCACGTGATTGTTTTCATTGATGTGTGGAATGAAATGGGCCGGGGGTCTTGGATCATTCCTCATACTAGCACCTTTTATATCGATGTTATCTTAGCATGCTTGGTGAGGGTCGGGTATTAGGGAAAAGACGTGGCACTGTAGTCTCCGGCCTGGCCACCAGACTTGAGCCCTATCTCTATGCCATAGGGAGCTGGGCTGGGATAGGACCTACTGTGATGACATATATGATTGGTTAGTTGCGGGTCCAGTTTGTAAGTCCTCACCAATAGGTGTTTATGTATTGGTATGAGTAGGGTATCAGGGGAAGTATTAGCGGTGTGTAATTCGGATACTTTAGCTCCATCTCTATTCCATGGTGGGTGCATGTGAGACGACAGTGGTGTTTGATCCATTGGACGGATTCACACACTCGTGTATAAAGGTGTGATGGCCGCCAATCCTTTCTAAAGTACATTGTAAGCTTAAAAACCAGACCAGAAATGTGAATGTTACTCATGTATATTGTTTGTTGCATTGTCTGATTTTCTTACTGAGTAAAGTTGTGAGCTCACCCTTATGTATACACCATTTTTAGATGTTGATGTAGGTTATATTGTGGAGGACTACGTGGACACTCCAGTGTATGGAGGTGTTGCTGCTCTGGAAGTACAAGCAATGGAGGACGAGCATGACGTTTCATGCGAATACCCTTATTGCGTGTACCTCTAAGATACTTTAATTTAGTTATTTTATTTCAATTGGATTTATAAACAATGTAAATATATTTTATTTATGTTTTGGTGTAGAGAATAACTGATTACTATATTTACAATGTAGAACTCAGTTTATTTAGTTTAAGACTTCCGCTGTATTTATTTATAATTTGATTATGGTTATGTGCAATGGTTTGTATAAGTGGATAATGTCACACCCCAATTCTGCATCATTCAGAACGGTGTGATGAACCGCTAATAAACCAACGGTTCAACCAGGATCTCTAATAGGTTGTGTCCTTGTAAACTAAACCATACACATCCACAACCATAATCAGAATAAATACACAATAGCAGAAGTCTTAATATTAAATGAACTGAGGAATCTAACTGTGATAATCATAAATAAAGTACCAAATTATGTTGTATCAACCGAGACATAAGTAAATAAAATAT
Source organism: Protea cynaroides (assembly GCA_028583415.1). Taxonomy (NCBI): domain Eukaryota; kingdom Viridiplantae; phylum Streptophyta; class Magnoliopsida; order Proteales; family Proteaceae; genus Protea; species Protea cynaroides. The sequence continues at coordinate 61,095,138 of CM053266.1, read as the reverse complement.
CAATTATATTTCCTTATTAGTTCAAATAAAAATCAAATCGAAAACGCATGAGTTGCACTCGCATGAGGAGTCATGCGTCTCCACTAAGTCTTCACCCTCCATCGTAGCAACGTGCCCGTATACAGAAGCATTCATATAATCTTCCACAGTGGTACCTACATCATCAACTAAAAATATTCGACGTCGAAAGGGTGAGCACACATCACGGCTCAGTGAGAAAACAAAATAATGCAACAAACATATGCATGCATTCAATTCATATCTGTGGTCTGGTATATAAGTTTGCAATGTGCTATAGAAAGGTTCGGTGGCCATCTCACCTCTATACACGAGTGTGTGAAACTGCCCAATGAAAACGGCACTGTCGACCCCACATGCACCCAATATGACACAATATACCCCTATGAAAATGGCATGGCAGTACCGGTTGCCTCATACCAACACGTAAGCCCCTGCTGGCGAGGGCTTGCAAACTGGACTCGCAACTAACCAATCCTAATGTCAATCAGTGTATCCAAGGCCTCACCCCAGCATCCCTCAATACATCCATAGAGATAGAGCTAAGGCCCCCCGGCAGAGTCGAAGACTACACGGTCCGAGACCACCTCCCCTGATACTCTACGACGTAATAGTTCTGCTAAGGTAATGGCGATACGACGATGTCAGTGGACAAGACTTGTATAGAGCTATGACACAATATACCCAATGAAAACAGCATTGAAGTACCGGTTGATACCATCCCCTATCCGCATCAAGTACACTAACCAAACACAAACATTCACATGCCTATTCCTATCATCATCATCATCATCATCATGTTATAAACAACGAAGTAAATATGCATGAACATTAATAATAGAAATATTGGATGACATGTTGAAAGCACATTACAAGCATACACGCATAGAATCAGTCATGGCATTGGACTCAAGAACAAAAATAGTTTATTATTAGTCAATTAGTTTAGGTCTTGTTCCCTCACCTTTGCTTGAGTGTAGATCCTCTTTCAAGCTTTAAGAATCACTTTTATATCAATAAAAAAACCTAACAAGTCGATAGATTTTAGTTAGAAGTCATTCCAGAAATTTTAGACTTGCTGTTAAGCGAGGGTCGCAGGGTGGGTCGCAGGTAGGGTAGCAGTTTACTGCGACCCCCAGGGTAGGGTCGATGCCAGGGTCGGATGTTCCATCGACCCTGGGTGCGACCACCCCATTCCTGGACTTCCCGAATGCTGGGGGTCGATCATGTGGTCTGGTAGGATCGATTCCCAATCGACCCCACATGCGACCCCCCGTGGTTTGAGTCGAGAGTTTCATCCTACATTCCATTCTTTTATGTTTGGGTCCTATGGCTTAGAACTCTAGGTTTCTTCCTTACTTTGCCTACCATGATTTCCTCCATGGATTTCACTGAAATCCTCCCATGGATTGATGATTTGGGTTTCTCCTAAACCATACCCTCTTCATAAACTATTTTAAGGTCTTAAATCATTAATGGAAACATACCTATACCTTAGGTTTGCTAAGATTCAGAGGTTTCTCTGAATTCTTCACTTTAGTCTTCTTCTCCAACTTTTCTTCTCTTCTCCTTCTCTTCTCTATCTCTCACTTTCAATTAGGGTTTCAAAAGGAGTGAAAGAGGCTTAGGGACGTCCTATCTATAGAGTAGAATCTTCCAAAATAAGTCTCATTGAGATTAGGAAAGAATCACATTGAAATTTAAAAAGTTTTCTATTTGCGGTTTCTGTCGACAGAGAGGGGGTCGATGATCCCGTCGACCCTCAATTCTAAATTGTCCGACCCCCAGTTAAAATATCAGGGTTTTGACTTCTTAATGAGGGGGTCGACCCTGCCTATCTGGGTATGCGACCCTGCCCTACATTTTACTGTTTTTGGGTCAGTTTAATACCTGGTTTTGCTATTTCCTTTACTCACTTGGTCCATTTGGCTCGACCATGACAGGTAGACCTGGTACAAGGTGGTAAGACCGGTTAGTTCGATACGGGTCTTACAACTCCCCCCTACTTATAAAAATTTTGTCCTCGAAATTGCACATACCTTCCGAGTCGAATAGATGAGGGTATTGCTTTCGCATAGCATTCTCTTCTTCCCATGTGATTTCTTCTATATCTCTGCTTCTCCAGGTGACTTTAACATAATAGATGTCATGGTTGTGTAGTCGTTGCACCTTTCGGCTGGTGATTTTAGTTGGTGCTACTTTAAATGTCAAATCATCAGTCAAATCAGGTAGATCTACTATCAAAACGTGCGTTGTATCTCTGACATACTTCTTCAATAAGGAGATATGAAATACGTCATGCACACTTGACATAGATGGTGGTAGTGCTAACTGATAAACCACTTTTCCACGTTTAGCTAGAATTTCATATGGTCCGATATATCTCGGACTTAGTTTCCCTTTCTGTCCGAACCGTTTCAAACCTCGCATAGGTGACACTTTGAGGAATACCTTATCACCTACGATGAATTCAAGGTCTCGGCGTCTAATATCTGCATATTGCTTCTGACGATTCTGATCCGTTTTTACTCTTTCCTTGATAATGTCGACTACTCGACAAGTCTCTTCAACAAATTTCAGTCCAACAATAATACGTTCTCCAACTTCATTCCAAAACAAAGGAGTTCGACACTTCCTGCCATACAGTGCTTCATAGGGTGACATCTGTATAGTAGCCTGATAGCGAACTCAATCAGTGGTAACTTTTCATCCCATGATCCTTTAAAATCAATTACACAAGCTCGGAGCATGTCTTCTAGAATCTGAATAGTGCGCTCCGATTGTCTGTCTGTCTGAGGATGGAATGCAGTACTGAACTTTAATGTTGTACCCATAGCCTTCTGCAATCTTTCCCAAAACTTTGAAGTAAATCGTGGATCTCTGTCGGACACAATGCTTTCAGGTACACCGTGTAATCTGACAAAGTTATCCACATACAACTTAGCTAACCTCTCCAGTGTATACTGAGGTCGTATAGCTATAAATCGAGCTGTTTTAGTCAGTCTGTCTACAATCACCTAAACTGCGTCAATTACTCGGGGAGTCAATGGTAACCCTGTGACGAAGTCCATAGTGATGCAGTCCCATTTCCATGCTGGTTCTGGTAACGGCTGTAACAGCCCTGCTGGTCTTTGTCGTTCAGCTTTCACCTTCTGACAATTTAGGCATTGAGATACGAACTTGGCTATATCTGCTTTCATTCTTCTCCACCAATATAATTTTTTTAGGTCATGATACATTTATGTACTTCCAGGGTGTATCGAATAGGCGGTGGTATGGGCTTCCTTCATTAGTCGGTGTCTAATGTCCAAACTTTCTGTTTCAGGTACACATATTCTTCCTTTGTACTTCAGTACCCTTTCATCATCTAAGGTGAACTCAGGAATAGTTCTACCTTTTTCGATGTCTTCTTGTACCGTTCTCAGATAAGGGTCTGATTTAATAGTTGTTTTTACTTCATCAACTATATCGGGTACAATCTTCAATGTGGCAAACATATTTGAAAACTGAAGAATAAACCCTTGGTTGGTTGATTCACCCGGTACATCTATCACAAATTGCTCGTTACCGTAATTGAACACTCTTTCGATAGTACACATTGCGATGGTTGTGCTAACCTCCCCTTGAGATTTTATCATTGCCTTTTACTCAGTGCGTCAGTAACCACATTAGCTTTTCCCGGATGATACTGGATATCACAATCATAGTCTTTCAATAGTTCCAGCCATCTTCTTTGTCTCATATTCAACTCCTTCTGATTAAAGAGGTAAGTAAGACTCTTATGATCTGATTTAATCTGAAATTTCTCTCCGTACAAGTAATGTCTCTATATTTTGACAGCGTGTACTACTGCCGCTAATTCCAAATCATGAGTGGGATAGTTCTTTTCATATGTCTTCAATTGTCTTGAGGCATAAGCAATTACTTGTTCGCCTTGCATAAGTACACATCCTAATCCCAATCCTGACGCATCAGTGTACAAAATAAATGGCTGTCTAGGAATCAGAATGGTCAAGATTGGAGCAGATATCAATCTAGCCTTCAATGTTTAGAAACTCTTCTCGCATTTATCAGTCCAAACAAACTTTTCGCCCTTCTTAGTCAAACTAGTGAGAGGTACGATAATTCGGGAATAGTCTTCCACAAATCATCGATAATACCCAGCTAGACCTAAGAAACTTCTAATTTCTGCAACGCTCTTCGGTGCTTTCTACTTCACAATAGCTTTGATCTTGCTAGGATCCACTTTAATTCCTTCAGCGGATACCACATGGCCTAGAAAAGCGACTTCCTTTAGCCAAAACTCACACTTTGTAAATTTGGCGTAGAGCTTTTCCTTCCGTAATCGCTACAGAGCGGCGTTTAGATTCTTTATATGAGTTTCCTTGTCCTTGGAGTAGACCAATATATCATCGATGAAATCAATAACCGACGTATCCAACATATCGTGGAATACCTTATTCATAAGTTCCATAAAGGTTGCTGGTGCGTTCGTCAATCTGAAAGACATTACAAAAAATTCATAATGTCCATATCTGGTCCTGAATGCTGTCTTGGGAATATCACCATCCTTAATCTTCAACTGATGGTAGCCTGACCGAAGATCGATATTGGAGAATACTTTGGCACCTTGCAACTGATTGAACAGGTCATCGATCCGAGGCAATGGATACCAATTCTTGATTGTCTGTTTATTCAGTTTTCGGTAGTCTATACACAATCGAACACTACCGTCCTTCTTCTTCACGAATAATACTGGAGCTCCCCATGGTGATATGCTAGGTCAGATGTAGCCCTTGTCCAGTAGTTCTTGTAATTGTACTTTTAATTCCTTCAGTTCAGTAGGAGTCATTCGATAAGGTGCTTTAGATACTGGTGCGGCTCCAGGTATCAGATCTATAACAAACTCTGTAGCTCGGTCGGGTGGTAGTCCTGGTAGTTCTTCAGAAAATACATCTGGATAGTCACACACGACATCAATATCCTCCATTCGTGGTGCTTCTTTGGTAAGATCGACCACAGATACCAGATACCCAACTGCTCCTTTCTCAAGGCACTTCCTAGCCTTTAATGCAGAGAGTATGAGCTTTCGTTTACGGGAAAGTTTGGTTCTCGTAAAACTGCACTCTGCTCTTTCCTTGTCTGTAAATGTCAGCTTCTTTTCGGCACACAATAGGTTTGCAGAATGCCGAGATAACCTGTCCATTCCCAAGATGACGTCAAAGTCTGCCATCTCAAGTTGGATCAAGGTTGCATCCAAAGTCTTCTCGTCAATAAGAACTGGACATGGTCCATAACCTTTTTCTAATTCCACTTCTAATCCCATAGGCGATCGTATAAGTATTTTGTAGTCGAAGGATTTGAGGGGTAGATTTAGCTTCTTTTCCAAATGACACAGATATAAAAAAATGAGTAGCTCCTGAATCAAAGAGTACTCTGGCGGGAATGCCATTAATAGGTACAATACCTGTGATTTGTTTTGATTTAGTCTACATGCTCACATAATGTAACACAAAATGACAAGATTCAGGTCATACCTGTGACCACATCAGGCGATGCGGCAGCATCCTCAGATGTAACAGTGTAAACTCTTCCTTGGTGTAGTTGCTTTTTGGGCTTAGTACACTCTCTTGCGATATGCCCTACTTGATTGCAGTTAAAACATCTTATTCCTTCACCATTTTGCTTTAGTTGCGATTAAGCTGCTGAAGTAGTCTTGGCTGTAGCATTGAAACCTTGAGTACGGAAGGGTTTGAATACCTTGGTATTCCCTCCGTTGTAAGAATTTCCATTTGGCATTTTTATTCCTCTATTTTGAGCAAAGTAGCTCTCTTTCTCGCTCGACTCTATCACTCGAGCAATTTGTACAGCTTCATTGTAGATTTTCTTCTCAAGTTCAAGAACATGTTCACGTATGCTTCCCCTAAGTCCCATGACGAACTTTCGGGTCTTTGTATCTTCCAGTGGCATACTGACTGGTGCAAAGAAAAACAGCTCCTCATAACGTTGTTGATATGCATCGACAGTCATCTGTCCCTGATATATACTCAGGAACTCCTTCTCCATGGAATCTCTGAAACTCCTAGGAAAATACTTCTCAAAGAATGCCACCTTATATATATCCCAAGTCAATTGGGTGTGCTTTGTCATCAGATACGTCCGTGTGGACTTCCACCAGTGGTGTGCATCGCCTTTCAGCACGAATGTTGCACACAATACTTTCTCTTCTTCATTCACTGTCATCATCATGAAGTTTCTCTCCATCTCATCTATCCAGTGTGCTGGCCACAACGGATCAGCTGGCTTACGACTATACTCCTTGGGCTTCATCTTTAGAAAACGCTCCACCAGTCTGGAGTGGTCTAGTTGATGCGGGACATAAGCCCCATACATAGGTGATTGGTATTGATATCCACCTGGAGCTACTTCAGGGTTTTGTATTTGAGCCTGCATGAGGGGAGTCTGAGGTGCGTGGGGTACTGTGTTACTTCCCCCTGGTACTGTGCTTGCCTGTCCTGCTGGCATCGGTGTCGTCTGTACAGCTGGAAAGGTCATGCCTATGGCAGCTTGCATAGTAGCTTGTGCCTGTTGTATTTGCTGCAGCTGTTGGGCCAAATTCATTACGACTGTAGCCAGGTCTATAGGTGGAGCTGGCAGATTTGTAGGATTTGTTTGCCCATTGATTACGGACGGTGCCGTGTTCGGATTCTCCTATATTTTTGGGTGTATCTGGCTGTCTTTCCCCACAGGTGGTGGTGGTGGGATAGCGTTACGGCTTTGTCTGGTCACTCTGCATCCAGCCATTACCTGTTCTGGTAGTGGGAATGCCTAAAAATCATAGAATACATGAGGCAATCATTATATACTTCATTCTCATTTTTAAATCCACTAACCAATGATATTTTCAAAATTTTCAGATCATTCTGTCAAAAATACTGTATTTTTCACTGCAGGGTCGATGGTGGGGGTCGAGATGTCCGACCCTCAGGTATGCGACCCTGAGAATCACTGATTCTTACCGAGAGCCGGAGGTCGATGAGGGGGTCGATGGATGTTCGACCTTGGGTTCGACCCCTGGTTCTCTGTCAGATTACCGAGAGCCGTGGGTCGATGAGGGGTCGGAGGAGGGGTCGGATGTTTTGGTCGAATTCTCCGACCCTCGGACTAAAAATCAGGTTTTTAATCCCGATTTTGAATCCATTTCTCATTCTTCCTCCTCCTTTTCGACTCGGCTCGTCCCTCTGAGTTGCTACAGTGACAACTCGGACCCATTGATGATATTTGCTTCTCATTTCGACGTCTACTCCTCTCCTACATGTATGTTCTCTATAGTTTCATGTTTTTAGGGTTTCTTAACTAGGTTTTTACTCATTTATATTGTTTTCTTCAAATTAAACTTTTTCCAACCGTAAAAATTTGATTTTTATTGGGGGCTTTGGTTGTTGGTGACTCAATAGACGAAAGCCCTCAAAAATATTTGAGTTTCATCGGTTGGTTATCGAGAAACTTGAAATTTCCTATTTTGCCCTAATTTGTCGAGATTTTTGAATTTCTTGAAATTTCTTCAATTTCGATCTCTTTAGATGAAAATTCCAACTGTATGAGTCTTGCAGGATTGTTTAAAATCTTTATAAGTCCTCCAGCCCACGTGTATGGGTGAAAAGTGAGGCTTTTGACCAGTTTACGTCGTTATAATGTTGAAATTTCTGAGTTTTTCACCTTTACTAAGCCAGTATCTGTTTTTCTTTTGTTTTTGCAGATAGTATGGCTCGTACCAAAGTACCCAGGGTTCATGACCCAGTCCGCTTCCGTTCTAACGAGGCTGAGGCACAGTATGCCCGCTACTCTCGTAAGAAGGTAGAGGGAGGTCGCCGGGTGGGCTTGGCTAGCCTGGCCTTGTTCGATGTGGAGAGAGTTTTTGGTGATATGGGCTGGCTTCCTATGATCACCTATGACGCTTGCACTCGGTCAGATTTGGTGAGACAGTTCTACTGTAATCTCCAAGTGGTGGGGGATTACAACGATATCGAGAGGGGTAGAGAGCTCCGGATCACCAGCTACGTCAAGGGAGTCGAGATTTCATTTGATTATCGACAGCTAGCCGATTTGTTGGGCATTTCATACGATGGCCCCTTGGTGTTCTGTGCTCCTGGAGAGCCCCAGTTCTTTTCATTGGAGATGAGAGCTGAGATTGACCACCAGATCATCAGAGAGGATCGCTGGGAGATGAAAGCGATCTACCTTCGTCCAGAGCCTCGGGTGTACTGTAAGATTATTCAGCACAACCTGATACCTTAGAGTGGGCACTACGAGAGGATCTCCCAGTTGACTCAGTTTTTGTTGTACTGTATCTGCATTAGGCAGCCTGTCTGCCTCCCTTACATCATTATGCGGACGATGATCAGTGCCACATTGCCCGGTCATACGGACAACCTGCCTTATGGACGCATGATCACTATGCTGCTTACCCGCCTAGGTGTTGACATGGTGGATGAGAGGATTCAGGAGAAATCCTTCTCATCACCTCTGGATTGGGAGGCCATCTGCAAGATGGGCATGCGGGATGCTTAGGTCAGCGACGATGAGAGGAACGCTCTGGTGCGTCCACGTACTCGAGTGGAGATGGTTGACGCTGAGGCAGCAGCAGCAGCAGCAGCCGCTGGAGTAGGGGTTCATGGGGGTGATGATGATCATTTATACATGGATGTGGATTCCATACCTCCTCCATCACCTACTCATGCTACGGGAGCTGGTCCTTCTTATGCAGCTGGTCCTTCACATGCAGCTGGTCCTTCACTCCCTCCTTCAGATGACATGATGGGGATATTGCATGAGATTAGAGAGGCTCAGCGCATGTCTGATCGGAGGATGGGAGAGCTTCTAGATGCTCAGCACATGTCCGATCAGTGGGTGGGAGACCTTCTGGATGCTCAGCGCATGTCGGATCAGCGGGTGGGAGAGCTTATAGATGCTCAGCGCGTGACCAGGGGGTGGCTGATCTCACAGCTAGTCTCCAAACGACCCAGACTCAGATAGCTTGGTTGACTAGAGTCTATGCTAAGGATTATGACAGAGACCGTGAGGCACTGCCTCCCCCATCACCTCCAGCTTCCTGATGTATTTTTTTTTATTAATTTTTTTTGCACTTCAGAGTAACTGTCCAGGTTGTGGACTGTACTCTACTTTAGATTTGTATATATATATATATATATATATATATATATATATATATATATATATATATATATATATATATATATATATACGTTTGTTCTTCCTTTGAATGTATATAAATTTGTTTCTCATTTAATAGATGCATTATTCTCTTTAAATTTTGTCTCAAACAATACAGATGTTTATGGTGTGTTATTATTACAACTTTTAAATTTTATCCTATCTCAGTTCACAAACTTTTATGGTAGTATACTGGTTTACAAGACAGGGCCTGAGAGCTCTGATACCAAGTTGTCACACCCTAATTTTGCACCATTTAGAATGGTGTGATGAACCGCTAATAAACCAACGGTTCAATCAGGATCTCTAATAGGTTGTGTCCTTGTAAGCTAAACCATACACATCCACAACCATAATCAGAATAAATACACAATAGAAGAAGTCTTAATATTAAATAAACTGAGGAATCTAACAGTGATAATCATAAATAAAATATCAAATTATGTTGTATCAACCGAGACATAAGTAAATAAAATATCAATTACATTTCCTTAATAGTTCAAATAAAAATCTAATCGAAAATGCATGAGTTGCACTCGCATGAGGAGTCATGCGTCTCCACTAAGTCTTCAGCCTCCATCGCAGCAACGTGCCCCTACATAGAAGCATTCATATAATCTTCCACAGTGGTACCTGCATCATCAACTAAAAATATTCGACGTCGAAAGGGTGAGCACAAATCACGGCTCAATGAGCAAACAAAACAATGCAACAAACATATGCATGCATTCAATTCATATCTGTGGTCTGGTATATAAGTTTGCAATGTGCTATAGAAAGGTTCGGTGGCCGCCTCACCTCTATACACGAGTGTGTGAAACCGCCCAATGAAATCGGCACTTTCGACCCCATATGCACCCAATATGACACAATATACCCCCATAAAAATGGCATGGCAGTACCGGTTGCCTCATACCAACACGTAAGCCCCTGCTGGCGAGGGCTTGCAAATTGGACTCGCAACTAACCATTCCTAATGTCAATCAGTGTATCCAAGGCCTCACCCCAGCATCCCTCAATACATCCATAGAGATAGAGCTAAGGCCCCCCGGCAGAGTCGAAGACTACACGGTCCGAGACCACCTCCCCTGATACTCTACGACGTAATAGTTCTGCTAAGGTAATGGCGATACGACGATGTCAGTGGACAAGACTTGTATAGAGCTATGGCACAATATATCCAATGAAAACGGCATTGAAGTACCGGTTGATACCATCCCCTATCCGCATCGAGTACACTAACCAAACATAAATATTCACATGCCCATTCCTATCATCATCATCATCATCATCATCATGTTATAAACAACAAAGTAAATATGCATGAACAGTAATAATAGAAATATTGGATGACATGTTGAATGCACATTACAAGCATATACGCATAGAATCAATCATGGCATTGGACTCAAGAATAAAAATAGTTTATTATTAGCCAATTAGTTTAGGTCTTGTTCCCTCACCTTTACTTGAGTGTAGATCCTCTTTCAAGCTTTAAGAATCACTTTTATATCAATAGGAAAACCTAACAAGTCGATAGATTTTAGTTAGAAGTCATTCCGGTAATTTTAGACTTGTTGTTAAGCGAGGGTCACAGGGTGGGTCGCAGGTAGGGTGGCAGTTTACTGCGACCCCCAGGGTAGGGTCGATGCCAGGGTCGGATGTTCCATCGACCCTGGGTGCGACCACCCCATTCCTGGACTTCCCGAATGCTGGGGGTCGATCCTGTGGTCTGGTAGGATCGATTCCCAATCGACCCCACATGCGACCCCCCGTGGTTTGAGTCGAGAGTTTCATCCTACAGTCCATTCTTTTATGTTTGGGTCCTATGGCTTACTTTCACAATCCATTCTATGCTTGTTCTATGGCTTAGAACTCTAGGTTTCTTCCTTACTTTGCCTACCATGATTTCCTCTATGGATTTCACTGAAATCCTCCCATGGATTGATGATTTGGGTTTCTCCTAAACCATACACTATTCATAAACTATTTTAAGGTCTTAAATCATTAATGGAAACATACCCATACCTTAGGTTTGCTGAGATTCAGAGGTTTCTCTGAATTCTTCACTTTAGTCTTCTTCTCCAACTTTCCTTCTCTTCTTCTTCTCTTCTCTTTCTCTCACTTTCAATTAGGGTTTCAAAAGGAGTAAAAGAGGCTTAGGGACGTCCTATTTATAGAGTAGAATCTCCCAAAATAAGTCCCATTGAGATTAGGAAAGAATCCCATTGAAATTTGGAAAGTTTCCTATTTACGGTTTCTGTCGGTAAAGAGGGGGTCGATGAGGGGGTCGATGATCCCGTCGACCCTCAGTTCTAAATTGTCCAACCCCCAGTTAAAATATCAGGGGTCTGACTTCTTAATGAGGGGGGGTCGACCCTGCCTATCTAGGTATACGACCCTGCCCTCCATTTTACTGTTTTGGGTCAGCTTAATACCTGGTTTCGCTATTTCCTTCACGCACTTGGTCCATTTGGCTCGACCATGATAGGTAGACCTGGTACAAGGTGGTAAGACCGATTAGTTCGATACGGGTCTTACAGATAAGGTCTTATAGAGATCCTGGTGTGAACTATTGGTTTAGTGGCGGTTCACTCACACTTCTAGTTCAGTCAAAATTGGGATGTGACAACTTGGTATCAGAGCTCTTAGGCTCTATCCAATAGACCGTACATGCACTTAGCTGAGTCAATGAACTGAGATAGGAAAAATTAAAAGCTTTAATAAAAATACATCATAAGCACATGTTTGATGCATGAGACCAATTAGTAATGAGCATAATATATTATACTAAAGTGAGAACCTAATAAACAGTCATGCTCTAGATAGGAAACCATAATAACAAGCGAGAATGATCATAAACTTCCACAATATCAAAAAGAATTGTATCGATGAGTAAAAACATAAAACCTCCAAAGAGTGAAAAAGTTAATTGTGTACAATCCATAAGCCGGACAGTTATCCTGTTATAAAAAAACTGTACTATTAGGAGAGAGAAAAATAAAGTAATCCATCATGGGGTTGGGGGCATCGGAGGAATAGGATCGACAATGTCATAGTCACGCTCATATGCGACCCTGAGCCAGCGTACTTACTCCTGTGTAACCCTTAGGCTGCGGGTAAGGTGTCCCCGATCACTATTAATCTCACGCTAGGCATCCCAAATATCCATAAACATAACCATCACGGTATCGAGAGGAGGCTGGGATGGTCCTGCTATAGGAATGGGCTGGGGTGCAGGTGCAGGAATATCCTCCATCTGTTCATCATCATCACCCCACATAAGCTACATTGGTTGCTATTGCTGCTGCTGCTGCCGCTGCTGCTGCCCTCCTAAGCGGACGTGGACGAGCTTCTAACTCCTCATCACTGATCTACAGGTTGTCCATTTTCATCAGAATAATGGCATCCCAGTCAATATCTGATGACATGGTATCCTAGATCGCAATCTCATCTCTGATGTCTACTCGAAGGCGCTGCAGGATCATAGTGATAAGCCGACCATAAGGAAGGTTGCCTATCTGGTTCAACGTGGTAGCCTGAAGCATTGTCCTGATAATGATATAGAGTAGACAGACCCGCTCTCTAGTGTAGATACAATAAGTGAGATACTGTGTGAGCTATGACAACTCGCTGTAATGGCCGCTTTGAGGAACGATGTTATGCGGAATAATGCGCCAATAGACGCAAAGAAAAGACCATAAACTTGCAAGTTTCATGGGTGCCACTGGGTTAAGGATCTACTCTGCAACCTCCTGGCATAGATCTTCAGTAAGGTAACCCTTTACCTTGGGAGCGTAGTGAACCAAGTCACCATCATTGGGAATCCCCAAAAGGTTAGCAAGCTAGTGTGTGTTGAATGAAATGGGAACACTTTTGACAAAGCTAGTGATGCGGATGTCCCTACAGTGATTTAAAGTCGTTAAGATCTCCCTCATTCATATCTTTGGTCTGATTTTTAAGTTTGCAACTATGCTATAGAAAGGATTGAACGCCACTGCACCTCTATACACAGGTGTGTGAATCCACCCAATGAATCAAACACCATTGTCGTCCCACATCTACCCCACCATGGAATAAAGATAGAGTTAAAGTGTCCAGATCACACACTGCCAACACTTTCCCTGATGCCCTACCCATACCAACATGTAAGCTCGTACTGGCGAGGGCTTACAAACTAGGCTCGCAACTAACCAACCCTAATGTCATCTATATATATCCAAGGCCTTATCCCAGCATCCCTCAATACGTCCATTGAGATAGAGCTAAGCCCCCGGTAGAGTCAAATACCACACGGTCCAAGACCACCTCCCCTGATGCCCTACGACGTAATAGTTCCGCTAAGGTAATGGTGATACAACGATGTCAGTGGGCGAGACTTGAATAGAGATAGAGCTAGAGTCTAGTGACAGGCCAGAGACCACAGTGCCACATCCTCCCCCTGATGCCCCACTCACATCTAACACACTAACTACACACACATTCACATGTCTATTCTTAGCATCATCATCATCATATTATAAATAGAAATAAATAAATATGCATCAGCAGAAATAGCAGTAATATTAGATGATATGTAAAATGCACACTACAAGCATACAAGCATAGAATCATTCATTGCATTGGATAATTAAAATAAAATAGTTTGTTATTATCCAATTAGTTTAGGTATTGTTCCCTCACTTGTAAATGATATTTGATCTCCTTCCAAACTTTGGAAATCACCTTGAACTAATTGAAAACTTAGAAAATGTGTGGATTTAAGTTTAGGTTCAATTGTACCAAATTACAGTAGTCTAAAACCATGTTTGGTCTGAAAGTATACTTCCTGTTAGGCTGTGGTTGACCTGTGTGGTCTCAGTATATGTCGACCATAGGCTGTGTGGTCGATATGTATGGTCGCAAATCATACGACCACAACATGTGAACACACCTTTCTTGAAAACTTCTCGAATAGCTGTGGTCGACCCTCTGGTCACACTGTGGTCTATCACAGGCTGCAACCACACGAAGTTTGGTCAGTTTTCATCTTCAATCTGAATCCTTCATGGGTCGATTCCTTGACTCATCAATAGTGTTCCTCCTATGATTAGTTTATGGCCATTTAATCATAATTTTATGATGTTATTGATCCTAACCTATTCCCTGTGGTTTTCCTTTGAGATTTACTCATGGAGTCTCATGGTTGAGATCTTACTTTGATTTAACATCTCAGTTACAATGGGAATTCCTATTCTAGGTGTTCTACTGCTACAGGGAAGGGTTCCATACCTTAAGTTTATTGTAGAGAACTAGAACCTTTTCTGTAACTTTTCCTCCCTACCTTCTTCTTTAGATCTCCTTCTCTTTTTTTTTCTCTCTCTCTCTTTCTCTCATAGGTTTAGGGTTTGAGATTGATCCAAAAGGGTGAAAGAGGGCAGAGAGAGATGTCCTCTTTATAGAGAGAAATTATCCATATAGAGTCTCTCTTTAATTATGAAAGAGATCCCATAAGATTTAAAAAGTTTTCAAAACTCGAAGTCGGTCTCAACATCGTGTTGTCGCACATGTGGTCGCAGAATCCGTCGACCACACGTCCCAAATATGCGACCACACGTTGTATTTTGAGTGGTCTCACTTTCTTTAAGGTGTGGTCGACCATACCAGTTTAGGTATGCGACCACAAAATTGACTAGTTTTGGGTCAATTTACATACCTAGCCTTGTGGTTTCTTTACACACTCGGTCCACTCGATCCGACCATGATAGGAAGACCTGACATGACACAGTTAGACCAAGTTAGTAGGGTACGGGTCTTATACCTTGCCCTTTCCATTTTCCTTTACGAAGGAGATGGGACCTTTCCCTTTTGAATGGGCATTCCTGGATGTCTCTCCTTCATCAAAATCAAGACCAAACTTTATGTGGGAAGGTCTTTAAGCATTGACGATGCCATCAAGCTTGCTGCTATTGGGATGCACTGGAGTAGTGTTACCTGGCTCCTCCTGTTGAGTCAATTTTTATTGTCTCTCAAGTTCTTCTTCTTCAAACTCAACCACAAACTCTTTCTCATACTCTTCTAGTTGAGCTTTCAAAGTTGCATTCTTTGTCATTTACCTGGAATGGTTTACAGATGCCTATTTAAACTGACTATCAATGACTTTCTTAGACTCTTCATCTTGAACTCTCAATTCTTGAATCAACTGTTTTTGCTTTTTAACTTCTTGTAAGATCAGCTTGTTGTTTTTCCATTCCTTGTTGAGCTCCTTCATAGCTGCTACAAACTCTGCCTCAAAATTTATTTCACCTTCTTTATCACAGCTTGAGTTAGATTCTTTATTTTCATCTTCTTCATTACCACTAGAGGTTTATTCTTCATTTTCACCTTCTTTATTGTTGTTTGAGGTAAATTCTTTATCTTTATTCTGTATATGTTCTTCAATGAAGACCATAAACAATACCTCACTAGGCTCATCCCCAGAATCATCATCATCTGAAGTATCACTGCTTCTCTTGAAAATGAAACCTTTTCTTTTAGGCTTGTTCTTCTTGACGCTTTTGGCCTTCTACTTGTCCTTGCTGTCATCTTCATCATCACTTTCAATTTTACTCTTTTTTGGATATTTTGCAGTAAAATGTCTAACCTTACCACAGTTGAAGCACTTGAATGAGAGTTTGTTCTTGTATCTTCCTATACTCTTCTTTAGTTTTCTGGTGAATTGAGCTGTGACCTCATCTTCACTTTCTTCTTCATCTGACTCTTTAGAAATCTTTAATTTTTTTATGGCCTTGAAGGCTGTTTGCTTATCACCTTTTTTTGGGTTAACTCTCATCTCAAAAGCTGTCAATGCTCCATGTATCTAATCAATAATAACTTCATCCAAATCCTTGGTCTCTTCAAGAGCTGAGACTTTTAATTCAAACTTGGAGGTGAAAGACCTTAAAATATTTTGACAGGCAACATGTCCTTTTAAGTCTTCACCAAGTCCTCTAATGGAGTTTCATCCTATAGTAACCATTTTCATGTATTAGTCAATAGTTTCATCCTCTATCATATGTAGGTTCTCAAATTGAGCCCTAAATATTTGTAACTTTGTCTTTTTGATCTTCTTATCCCCTTTATAAATGCTCATCAACCTATCTCAGACCTCCTTTGCAGTCTTGTAGTCCATGACCTTGGCTAGTTCATTATTAGTTAGTCCCCTTTGAATGGCATTTAGTGTCTTCCTGTTGTTCTCAAAATTCTTCTTATCTGTAACACTAGGAGCAGCTTTATATGGAGTGTAGCCATTCTCAATAGATATCCAAACATCAAACCCAAGAGATACTACATAAATATCCATTCTCCTCTTCCAGAACACAAAGTTTGTTCCATCAAACAATGGAGGTTTGTGAAAACCTTCCCCTGGTACCATGACTGTACTCTGATCTCTCAGTTGCTGATTAAGCTGTCATTGAGTCTGGTGCTCTAATACCAATTGATGACCCTTGGTTGACACTGAGAGGAGGGGTGAATCAGTGTAAAAACTTTTTCTAACTTTTTCCTGTTATTCTACTGCTGCCCAGAGCTGATGAAGAAGTAAACTGATACACACACATAAGCGTATGCAAATCTACCTCACTACCACTCAGTGGCCAGGTCTACCAGATTTGCACACCCATCTTGTAGTCCATTCCATGCACTTCACAAGATACAAAAAGTAAAACATTCCACAACATAGAGGTATTACGTGGTTCACCACCACAATGTGTAATGGCTAGTCCACGAAATAATTCCCAATGTGCTACATATATACTCGATACTCTACTTTTAGTCTTTTACATGACAAAGATATGAACCTTGTGTTTTTTAGCATAAAACTGAGAGGGCATAACAATGCTAGTATTCAGGTATTAATGTACCAGTGTTCAATACTCGTTGCACACACTACGCTTAACCCGCACCCACAGGAAGCAAATAGTATCAGTTTTGGGCTTATAACAATGCCTTACAATTAAACCCAAGCCAGTTAGGTATTCAATAATTTCCACCTAAGCTAACATACAATGAACTCCCAAATTAGCTAGACATTCAACGATTTTCACCTACGCTATCATATAATGTATTGAAAACAATAAATAGATAGGGAGTTGAGAAAATCTCACAGCTAATGCTTTCAAACAGCTGGCAATATCTTTGGAGCTCCACACCGCTCTCAGGAACATTCAATACCTTCCAATGTTGCTAGAACATGATTCTCAAACCATACCCTTACTCACAAACATCCATTTTCCTTCTTACAACCCCACAATCACCATTGATGTACAATAATAGCTCTACTAACCTCTCACAAGCATTTAAGACACCATTAATGAACAATGGAGAGGTTGGTTAGTGATTCAAAGTCCAAAAACCCTAAAACTCTTTCTTTTCTCTTCTTTCCCCTTTCCTTCAATTTTTTTGCTCAACTACTCGACTACAAAACTATTCTCAATTGATAGGGAATTCGAAAATGAGCTCAGAGCACTTTGAACTGTCCGATTTGGTGCTCAGACGAGTGAGATATTGCCGTTTGAAGTTCGATCAATGAGATTTAAGAAAAAGGCATCTTTTCAAAGCATTTGGTGCACCCACGAAGCACCTTAGCAAATCAGAGCTGACATGACAGGCGGCGCTGTAGAGTTCTCGTTGGCTGGAGAGGGAATCTCTAATTGCGGCCATTGGATCAATAAGTTTAAGCGGACATTAATTTCGGCCATCGGATCTGCACAAATGGAGTAAAAAAGAATTGGCCATAAGTGGAGCCGCTGGATCTGGATCTTCCCGCAACTGCACAGTAAGCGCGCCACACGAAAGCAAGGCGCCTTCATTGTTTAACGCGAAGCATCAAATTATGATACACCCAGCCAATGAGAAGGCTCGCGGGAGCATCTTAACGTTACCGCCGACATACACAATAGCCGCATCTTTATAGACTGACGGATGAGAATCTGTGAGGCATGGCTCCATCAAACCCACTGATTTTGAATCTTTTTCATTTAAACTACCCAAAGTACCTCTGTCATTATAGGAAATGGCCTCTATAACTAGGCTTTTAACTTAAAAAACCCTGAGATGCAAAACTGGCCGATAGGACAGACAATTCGTCGAACACATGGGGGGCATGCGCGCGCTGTGGGAGGGTGCATGCGAGGCAGCCATGCGCGGGCTGCTTGCGGGCTTGCTTGCGGCGTGGGTGGCTTGCGGGGCTGTGTGCCATGGCTGCTGCTTGCTGTAGTTGCGCGCGGCAGTGCTTGCGGCTATGTCCTTGCTGGCCTTGCTGCTTGCGGCAGGTGCTGGCTTTGCTGCTTGTGGCTTGGCCCTGCTAGCCATGGCTACGGGGCTGCTTGCTGCTGCTGGCCTCGGCTGCCTTGCGGCCTGGACTGCCATGTGGCCTGGCCACCTCACCCATGGGTCCCACCCACATATTTTCTCTCTTCTCCTTCTCTCTCCATTTTCTCTCTTCATTCTCTCTCTTCAGTGTTGTGTCTGCCACATTATCAGTGTGCTGTACTTGCCACATCACTCTCATACAAAGTCCAACAGGGGGGTGGAGGGGGGTGGGGGAGAGGGAATCAAGAGTTGACTCCAGCCTCCGATCCATTTGTGTAGCTTGAACTCCATCCGCAGCAAGCACATTAGTTTCAGCACCACCAAGATCCTGACCTGTTTCGGACACTTCCACCTCTCCCTCTTCCCCTTCATCAGATTCTGAAAATGCAGTCCTCTTCAGAACTGGTTTCTCCACCTTCCAACCCCGTTTCAGTCTCAAGCCGAGGATCCTCCTCCTCATCTCTCACCTCCTTAGAATTCCTGGGGGAAGAGGAGGGAATTTCTCCAAGACAAACTCCACCTCCGGAAAAGGTGAACTGCCGGATAAACCCAGGACTTGCACTCGGGCTAAATGTCATGTAGATTATTTTTTTCATGTCACTTAAAGAGCAAAAACTCTCTTTCTCTGTTACTCTCTCATTAGCAAAAACTCTCTTTCTCATTCACTAAAAAATTGAACTCATCACTACTGTCTCCTATTAATCATTAAACCATTTGGCTTATGACGTTTTCCCTACCTCTCAGTTCAAGATTTGAATTACCCCGGTTGTTGCAATGATTGTGGAGGTAATTTTGGTCAGAAAAATCTTTTTCCTCTTTACATGAATACTTTTATTTCTTCTGTGTTGTTGGTGTTTGCATTTTCAAAATCATACCATTCAGACAACATATATGATCACATATTCTGTATCTTCCTACATTTCTCAATTCATTTGGTCTCACATTTCTTCTACCATTGGTTCTTGTAGCATTGCTGCTTTTTCTCACATTAATCCTCTTCAACTGACCCATTAAAACATTGAATCCAGTATATTCCAAATCTTCAGGAAATGACCATAGAGAAAAGCCTGATCTCAAAATATTCATAATGAGAACTAAAACAAACTGAATTTGCAATGAAAAGCTACCTCACATTGACCGAACCCACAAGTAAAGCAGACAGAAAATAAAGAAGACAATTTCAACTCAGTAACATGAACATTTGGAATCACAACTTAGGAGTTCAGCCATAGGTGTAGGCACCAATATGAGAGGTTGCTTCTTATTGAGAGTGAGATTAAATGACTCCTCCATGTTGATATCTTCAGTTGTCATTCCTTTGGGCAGTTTCCAATCAAAACTATACAGAAGATTTGCCAAAGTGAGCTCAACAATTGCAACTCCCATATTAATCCCAGGACAAACCCTTCGCCCTGATGAAAATGGCAAAAACTCATAGCTTTGTCCTCTCACATCAAGAGCATTCTCAATGAATCTTTCTGGCATATAATCATCTGGGTTCTTCCAGTATCTAGGATCTCTGTGGACTGCAAAAACATTAACATGGATTCTTGTTTTCTCAGGGATGTCGTAACCATCCAACTTACAATCACACATGGTTTCTCGAGCAATTAACAGAGGTGAAGGTGGGTGTAATCTCCAACTCTCCTTCAATGCTGCCTTGAAGAAATGCAACTCTTCTAGGTCACTTTCTTCCACCTTCCCCTTCTCACCTACATGATTTCTGATCTCAGCCTGCACCTTCTTCATTACATTTGGGTGCCTAGCAAGCTCTGTCATTGCCCACACCATACTTAGAGCACTTGTGTCTACTGATGCAAGGAATACATCCTGAAACGCACCCAGAAAACATTTAGAAAAAAGGGGATTTTTTTTGGGTATTTTGATCTTGTGAAATTGATGAGTTTACCTTAAGAACCCCTTTGATGTGGTCTTTGGTGATTTGAATTCTTCCAGATTGGTCGTTCTTCAATCTAAGCAAGACGTCGATGATGTCTTCACGCTCTGGTTTCGGCCTATTGGGATCAAGGTGATCATCAATGGCTTTCTCAAAGAAATTATCCAAATTATGGAAAGCCCTATCAACCCTTTTTGTGTGTCCTGTGAATATATCAATGATCCGCCCAAAATAAGGGAAGAAATCCTCTCCAGAAAAATTGCTCAGGCAGACCATGGCATCATGGACCGCTTCAGCCAAATTACCATCATCAAAACCTCTCCCTTCATAAACCTTACCAAAAGCAATCTTGCATATCAAGGTATCTGTAAGGGACAGTATCTTCTCAGAGATGTCAACAGGATCTGGAGAAGCTTTGGAAATGGAATAAATCATCTGCGAAATCTCTTCTTCCCTCACATATAAATAAGATTGTACGGCTTTAGGGTTAAGAAGCTCTAAAGTACAAATCTTGCGGATCTCTCTCCACCACTCTCCATAAGGAGTGAAAGCAATATCTTTGAAATCATAAGAGATCTTTCTTGGGCCTGCAAGAGGAGCTCTGCTACACATGTTGGCATCTTGGTTCTTCAAGACCTCTTTTGCCATTTCGGGGGTTGAAACAAAAACTACAGAAGCCATGCCTAGACGAACAAGCATGACCTGCCCATATTTCTTGGATACCTCTGCTAATGTGCGATAAGGCAAGGCACCAGTTTGATGCAAATTTCCTATGATGGGAAGGCCAGGAGGGGAAGGAGGAAGCTTGAGTTGCTTCCCAGTTTTGGTCTTTCCTTTGAGGAGCAGGAAATAGAGGAGAGGAAGAAGGAGCAGAGCAAGAATTGGAAGCAAAGCCATCAAAGATTGTCTAATTGTCCCTGTCCTGTTTCAGTGGTGCTAGGATTTATTAGTAGTGCTTGCAATAAGCATGGTCGTGACAAATGGTGAGGTTAGAATATTGGTACAGATAAAAGGATGTAAATGGATGGTCTAAAATCCGAATTCCATTTGTATTTGAATTCGTTTAAGAGTATCTGTATTTGATTCGATTATATTCGGATTCAAATTCGGATATATCCGAAACTTAATCGAATTCGAATATCAATCTCTTGGTCCGAATATTATCCAATCCGTTATATACGTTTTATATTATTAAATAATCGACTATGAGACGCTTACTTTTAAGGGAAGGAACGAATATTAGGATAATCAAAAGTAAAGAAAATTGGAGACAGATGTTACTGTTTGTTTACTATTTTTTTTATTATAATAATTTTTAAAATCACCATCATTACTCTACATCAAGGATCATAATTTTAGTTTCGTGTTTGATTTCGACTAAGCCAGAAACTAAAATTTTGATGATTTCGATTGAAATTTTGGAGAAACATGATAAAAAAAAACAACATAGTTTCCAATGTGGGTTATATTATAACTCAAAGTTTAATCCTAATATAACTCAAATCTCAAACTAAAATAGGAAGATGGCACAAAAAAGATTTAAGGTTTTTTTTTTTTTTTCTCCCTCCGGTTTTCCTCATCTTGGCACTTGATAGGTGAGAATTATTAAAATGTATTATCTTTCTGTCTTTAGAATAACTGCTTGATAGGTTGTATAAAATATAAATAGACTGATGTACTGTTAATGCAATAGAATGGAATGATGTTTGAATTTCGATCCGAGGGTACTCTGTACCAATTTGACAAGAATCGGGGAAGAAGAAGAAGAGGAGAACCGGAGAAGAAAGAGATTCAGAGAAGAAGAAGAGGAGAACTGGAGAAGAAGGAGAATTGGGGAAGAAGAAGAATCGAAGAAGAAGAAAAAGAAGAGGAGAACTGGAGAAGAAGGACATTCAGAGAAGAAGAAGAGGAGAACTGGAGAAGAAGGAGAATCAAAGAAGAAGAAGGAGAATCGGGGAAGAAGAAGAATCAGAGAAGAAGAAGAAGAGGAGAACTGGAGAAGAAGGAGATTCAGAGAAGAAGAAGAAGAAGAGGAGAACTCGAGAAGAAGGAGATTCAGAGAAGAAGAATCGAAGAAGAAGAAGAGGAGAAACTGTACCGAAATAGGCCGAAATTTTTGGAAAACTAGGACCGAAATAGGCCGAAATCTGCAACTCGGACCGAAATCTGGTACAAACAGTATCGCCAATTAGTTTCGTATCGGTTCTGTTAAAAACCGATATGTTTTAATCGAAATCCAAAATTTTAGCCGAAACTTTGATCTATGCTCTACATTAGAAAAAACGTCATATTCAATTCTAGGGTTTCATGAAGAAAGTTGAGACTCGAGAGAGATGTTTGTTTATTATTTTATTATAATAACGGGAATTCACATCGTTGTTTTTACATTTACATTTTTAGAAAAGAACGCCAATCAATTCTGGGGTTTTCAGTTTCGAGAGTGTAGAAGATGATGGATGGAAGAGGGCTTGACCTCTCTGCGGAGAAGGATCAATCTACTTCTTGCTACATTGTCTTGCATCGTCTGTGAATCTTCTGTGTCGGTTTGACAACCATCAGTGACCCATGAAATGCAGAAGAAGAAGAACAGCAGCCATTACTTAACAAGTAAATACCGCTGATGCAGGAGGAAGACGAAGAAGAAATATAAGAAGATGGAGAAGAAGAAGAAGCAGTGTGAAAGAAAGATGCCGAAGATGCTTCAAACCTTACAGCTTCATCGACGCTTGATGGTTCTAGAAATTTCTGCACCATCCACAACTAGAACCACCTATTTTGATGACGAAGATGAGAAAAAGAACCATTAAGTAATTATGGTTGAGGTTCCTGCAAGCACATATAGAGCATAAAAGGATTGATTCACAGTAAGTGCTGAGCAAGTGGTCGGAGACCTAAAGCAGAGTTTTGAAGTTGTTCGAGATCTGAGTTTGAGATCTAAAATCGTTGACTGGAATTGTTAAAGTCTAATGTGAGATCTATTGTCTTCTTAGTTTAGGGATCACAATCTGAACTAGTAAAGGTTTGTTCTTCGAGTTTCCGCTATGAAAAAAATCGTTCAAAACTATTGGGGTCAGTGATGTATTCTAGGGTTTTCTTAAGGCCGTAATCGAATTCGAATCGGATGTTATTCGAAAATCTGTGACTGCTGCCGAATTCGAATTTGGAATATTATTTTAGACAACCGTCGGATTCGAATTAGAATTCAGAAGTTAAATAAGATAATCGGATTCGAACTCGAATAGTAATGTATCCGATTCGAATTCAATCCGTTTACATCTCCAGGTACACATGAGCTTGGTCAAGTACACACAGGGAGTAAAAGAACAGGCAATTGAATTCAAGAACCCAATTTTCCTCCCTTTCCAGCTCACATTCGTATCAGTTAGGAATCTTAATGTCACCGGCAGATTTGAACAAATCCGCCTATATATTCAAAGGAGTTTTTTCTGTTCTTCATAGTACTCAAAGAAATTTTATCAATAAAGAATTCTTTACATTCTTTACATCCTCCATTTATGAAGATACATAAAAATCTTCTCAAATGGTCTTGGAGGGTATTTCAAACCTCAATATATATATATATATTGTTTAATCAAATAAAAATACGGATCCATCTAAGTTCACTCTCTATTCAACTCATCTACAGCCCTTATACCAAATGAACACTTGGCAAAACAAATTGCATGATCCATTGGTTTATTATCGTTTTAGTAATTTTTTTTCATTGGGATCATTCAAGGTCAAGATTATCTATAGCACGTTAGTGCAGCAGTGCTGATCCTAATTATTGAGAAAGCATCAAGAGATATGATTGATGCACTCTCAATGGTCATGATGCATTCTGCTACAACAGAATGCTATAGGCGTTTTTTTACCAATCATAAACCATGGAATGGAGTTACTGATTGCAGCCACGGCCTTTCAATGAAGGCAAAAAGAATTCTAAATGGAGATGGTCTGATTTTTTCTTTTTAAAGTAATGGATAGAAACTGGACGCTGGTCTCACTACTCACTATTATTTCATGTCTATTCAAAAAATATTTTAAATAAGAAAAAAATTTCATCTAACTCCCAAAAACTATGTCAAATTCGATCTAACCCCCAAAAATCTCAGAAGTCTCATCTACCACCCAAAAAGTTTTCAAATGTCTCATCTACCACCTAAAATTTTTCTATCGTTAATCAAAGAAACCCACCCGTTAGTAGAGTCCCGTTAATTGCAAATATTAGGACAATATTGCCCTTATTCCAAAAGTAAAAGGCCATAATGCCCCCCAAAGTAAAAAAAAAAAAAAAAAAAACACCTTTACTTACCAATTTTTCATTTTCTACAATAAAAATAAAAAGAAGAAACCCTCTTTCGATACCTTTCTTCCCCAACGAGTTGCAACGGTGAAACCCTTGTTTACTCTCCTTTACTTACCAATTTTTCATCTTTCCTTTTCTTGACATGCAAGCATAGAACGGAGAGAGAAAAGGGAACTTAAGCACGCCGGCATAAACATCAGAGCCTTGAGGACAATTGATGATGACTCCAAGCCTAGGATTCAACTCGTTGTAGGCGATATCATCGTACATAAACATAATTATGTTTTCATCCTTTAATCCTCCTTTCTTCAGCACCTGATACGCATGACATACGTCTGCCTGCAACAATCAAACATCGTCACACACAAATTCGTTTCAAAACCAACATAAAAAACCCTAAACCCTCCACTCATTAAAAAGTTAAAATGTCTTCTATGATATGATACTACTTGATGCCGGTAATTCCCATAACCAGAAGAACCAGCAATGTGGACAGCCCATCTAGTCCCATTTTTCTCGTCGTCTACTCGCAAATCTTCCTTCTCCGTCGGCAATTGGATGATCGACTCCCACCTCTCTGGTCAAGCAGCTCCACGGCCTGCAATGGTCGAGAAGAGTAGAAGCAAAAATAGCAATAATTTCTTAGCTGCCCAGGCTTCAGCCATGTAGATTAGACCAAACCACCAGAGAACAGAACTCTCAAAACTGAAGTAGAAAAACTTCGGAGCTGCCGGTGTTGAGAGAAGGAGCAAGGAGTGTGAGTGAGTGTAAAGCAGAAAGTCTCATTGCCGACGATGGCCAACTACGCTATGAAAATACAGAGGAAGGAAACAGAGGAGAAGAGTCCGACAAGGAGACAACCATAATCTTCAGAAATTTGAATCACAAAGACTCAGTTCTCCATCGTTTTTCTTCCCAAGGCTACAAGATTTACATGGAAAATTCTCTTTACTGAAATTGGAGGAGCCTCTTGATTGTTGTCTGATACTCTCCTTCCCAGCAGAATTTTTGGGTTCGTCGTTCCTATAAGGATGGAACTTAGCTTCAAGATGATGGAGATTCAAACCTACAAAGTTGCCCAAACCTAGCACAGCCACATAAAGAAATAAGAAAAGAAAAGGATAAATTAGTAACTTTATCTCATTCTAATATTTTAAAATTTCAAATAGAAATGGTAGGAATGTCTACTCACTTAGTCAAGTCTGTTAGTTAAATGGGGTCGATTAGAATTTCTAGAAACGATTGGGTAGTAGATCGAATTTGACATAATTTTTGGGGTTAGATGAAATTTTTTATTTAAATAATAACAACCATTGGTAATGATATAAAAAATATTTATAAAAAAATATTGATAATGACATAAGGAGGAGTAATTTTAAATAACTTATAAAAAAAAACAATTTTTGGAAATAAAAAAATGGATAATTAAAAGAAGCTGACATGTTCTAAATACACTTATAAAAGAAAATAATCCCTTATTTAAGCAGATATACATATGGATCCATCTATATTCGTTCCGTAATCAACTCACTTATAACCCTATTTAAACATGGAAAAAGATCCTCGTCTAGTTACATGCCTCCTATGCCTTATAAGAAGAGAGTAAAATAACCGCCCTCCTTGAAATGAACAAATCTATCCTAGATTCTCGGCACATGTCCATTGATGATAAAGGGACCATGTAGCTGGACAACAACCCCTGCCATAGACAATCAAGTGGGCAAAACATATTGCTTCTAACCAATTATGTTATTTTTTTATTTTGGGAAATTTTCACGTAGTACCCAAATAGTTTTCAAAATATCACCTACCACCCACTTTTTTAAAAACATCACCTAGCACTCAAAATTTTCAAACATTTATCAAAAAGACCTAAAGCTTTATGACATAACCGTTAGATGCTGATGTGAGCAGTTAACAAATTTTGGATTGACAATAATACCCTTATTGTAAGGGAAAAAGTCGAGTTTACTCTTAGTTATTTTTAACCCTACCTCCACATCATCTTCTTCTTCCTCTTTGTTTCTCTGCAACATTTTATCAAAAAAGAAAAAAAAATCCTCTGCAATTGCAATGAATCACCACACCGATTGTTACACCTCCATACATAGGGATCTGATTTCCAGATACCACCACTGCCAGTATTCTCTGGCTCTTCCTTGATTGATAAAAGTTATTTATCTGCAATCAATCACCCAATTGACCCAGAAAACATAAAATCAATACAAAATGGAAGAGACCCAGAAGATAATTTTGAGAAAATTGATTGATTTTAAGAGTAATTCGTACGTTTCCTGTGCCGATAAGATGAAGCAGCAGCAGCAGCAAGAATACTCCTTTTTTTTTTTTTTTTTTTTTTTTTTTTTTTTGGGGTTTAGATTAGAAAGTGAGAGATAGATGCTTATTGATTTTTTTTGGCTTTATGGATACACTTTTCAATGCATTTCATGTTGTTGATCTTCTTAGTTACTGGAAAGTAGTGGTTATCCGGTGACTGATCGATTTCCTCCGGACTGTCTCATATCCAATCAAGTCATTTTGATGCTCTTAACTCAATTCTCTTACTTGACATACTGTGATTGTTTGGTTTATACTTTTTAACCTAGCTCTATTTTCAGGAAGAATTGCATCGGTTAATTTCAATCCCAAGCATTTCTTTTACTCATTGCCATCGAGGAACCTGTTTTTTCATCTATCTGATGAACATTTTAACCCTATTGGCCAACTACGTTGATTTCTGAATCCAAATTTAAGGTTTACATTTTAAGCAGCATACTCCTCCTTGATTTCATCTTCTCCAATTCAACTTTTACTTTTCCTTCTCCTTCTTTGTTTTTTCCCTTTCTAAATCTGCTTCTATACATGACTCTTCTTCCTTCATTTTTTTTGTTTTTTTTTTTCTTCTATTTCTTCTTTCGTGCGTCTCTGAGCATTTCTTCTGTATTTTCTAAAAAAAAACTCTCCAACGAAATTCAGATCTGGGAAATTTGAAAGAAAAAAAAATTCGATAAAAATGATTGCAGAAAAGAAGATCAAGGAAGTTGGGTGGTAGTTGATGTTTTCTCAGTTTAAAATGAGAAGGATATAAACGTGTAGCTAGATAAAATATCAACTCTCTTCCATCAGTTAATGAGATAACGTTTCGAAATTTTGGGTGGTAGGTGATGTTTTAAAAAAACGTGGGTGGTGGGTGATGTTTTTAAAAAACGTGGGTGGTAGGTGATGTTTCGCAAACTATTTGGGTACTACGTGAAAATTTCCTTTCTATTTTTTATTTTTTATTTTTTTTTATTTTTTTATTTTTTATCCTTTTATTTTTTTATTTTTTATTTATTATTATTTTTTTTTTAACCAGTCAGTAGGTGATGTTTCGCAAACTATTTCGGTACTATGGGAAAATTTCTCTTCTATTTTTTATTTTTTATTTTTTATTTTTTATCCTTTTATTTTTTATTTATTTTTTATTATTATTATTTTAACCAGTCAGTTGAATTCATAGGCACTCACAAACGTGTCAATCGATCGGTTTCGGTCGGTCTCAATCAGTCTTCACCATCTCAACACCCCGCACCTTGACGACCTGTTTAGCTAATTGGTCCCTCATCGGAGAGGCATGTGCACGTTTATATTCAGTATAGTCGGTCTCATCCACAATCAACTTAATAGGTCTGTAAACAGGCTATAAGGGGTTTATGTCAAAGTGTAAATAAAAATAGAGAGATGGTTTTTGAATCCATAATAATTCTCATGTTGTAGATTAGATCTCATGATGTAGATTAGATACCATTGTAGAATAGGGTAGTTTAGATGAGAATCGACTTGATGGTGGTTGCAGTAGTAAGGCTGACAAAGTCATTGTACCAAGATAAAAAGATCACAGGCTGAGTGGTACAATGATCGGCATGGTCCTAAAGTCAGTATTTTCCTCCACAGGTACAACCGGATTGATAATGCAAACCTATTTCCAAAATAAAATAGTTTTGGCTTCCTACAATAAACTTGCACTAGTTCAATGCGTCTCTTACAGAACTTCAGAATTATGCTCAGACTAAAATACAAAAATAACCAAAACTTATGCTATAAAAAGGGAGAGGAGAGAGAGAGAATTGTACACAAGAGAAAGAGTTGCACACAATTTGTATGTTATCAATATACTCCCAGGAGGATTCCTCCTCCACAATTTATAGAGTTGGTAACATCTCTTGAAGATACCCCATTGTAGAGTTTTGTCCCTTCAAATCAACGATCTAGATCTGAACATCTAGATCTAAAGGTCCAGATTTGCACCCTTTTAAAAGGATGCAACCCTAGAAACAGATGTCTCCCTTTGATCTAGGGACACATCAGTTGCCGACCTTAGTTTTCGACCTCAGACGCCGATTTCGATCCATGGCCGACCCCCATGACCTCCATGACCTTCATCACCTTCATGATCTTCATGACCTCCAAGACCTTCATGACCTTCATGATCCGACCTCTGAGGCCTCCATGATCGACCTCTATGACCTCCATGATCAGACCTCTAGAGCTGACCTCCAAATCCGACTTCTAGGGCCAACTATCATGGCCGACCTTGCCGAGGTCGCCGACCTTACTGACCTCTGAGGCCTCCATGACCTCCAGATCGACCTCTAGAGCCAACCTTCATGGCCGACCTTGCTGACGTCGCCAACCTTGCCTCTTATTCAACATCCGACCTCTCTGACCTCATACAACTCATCTTATTAGCAAGAAACCAAAACAAAAAATAAGGACAGAAACAACTTAAAAAATATATTTATAAATATATATAGATATAAACTAGCTATATTAGGTATTTTAGAAACTAACTTTTATAATAAAGTACAATCGATACCTTCCTGTAGGATTGTAGTAAACTCTTATTAAGCTTGTGATCATAGCCATGTAAATGAAGATGAGGATGGAAAGAACGAGTAGAAAACTCAAAAAATGAAAGAGAGTAAGAGACGATTTAATGTATGAGGTTTTTAGTTTTAGTGTTGTATTTCTTTAGTTTAAATCAAGATTCAGTTTGATTTAAAGGTATATTCAGTCGGTTCAGTTGCACTACACCCTTGCACTGTGAATGCCAGTTTAATAAACGGTCCGAGCCTAAGCCTGGCATGTTTAATAATTGGGCCGGTCAGTCTCGGTCCATAATCAGTTGGATTACACAGTATGGGTCGGAAATTGAAATCCCTAGGCACACAGTTGGGTACAGCATAGTGATATCTCTGAACAAAACAACAAGCCAGCAAACGTGAGACTAGGGTTTGGGTTCAAATGTAAGCTACCATACCCAAACTCAGCCCAACTACACTATTACATGGGCTGTTACCAATTTGGTCCATTGTGAAAACATGGGCTAGGCTTAGTTTGGTTGCAAGAGAAATTAAAGAAAAGAGGAAAAAAAAAATTTATAACTATAAACAACATGATTTTATAAATTACTTAAATTTCTTACCATATTTAGTAATGATACTTACTAAATATATTTTTATTTAATTTTTCAAAAAAATACAAGGGATTTGGATGCAAAGTAAAGTATAAGTTTATAAGCAAATATAAAATGATCTGGAATTAGTTACATATATAGTCATTTGATAGCATGTGCTATGATGATTACAAAAGTTTCCTTATTAAGTTTAAAATTTTTCATTTCGCTTCTCTTTAATTCCCCTTGCAACCAATCAGAGGGTCAGTATTTTTTATCAAATCATCTCATAATTTGGTCAATTAAATGATTTGATGATGAAGAACTTTTAGATATGCCGAATATAAAGTTTAAAGGCTTATTACAACCATATGGCATATATAGTCCATGCTTGTTTTAGGTATCAGGATCGGATCAAGCTGTATCGACTGATCCATATCAATATTGGCAGTGACCAATACAAATACAATACCAAATACCTTTACTTTTTAATATATTTTAATTTAAGGAAAAAGATAGTTACCTCCCTTGTAACTTACCTTAATGACAATTGAACACCTAACATTTAGAAAAAGACAAACGGTCCCAATTTTTAACGGTTTTAAGTTATATTTTTTATGGACAACTCTACCCTTGAGTGTTTTATGAGATTGTCCAATGATCGTTGGATCGACGACATGTGGCTGCATCTATGCATAATCTATGAGATGCAAAGTACTGTAGAATGCTCTGTTATTATCTCCGACTTCAACCCTGATATCTCCTCCGCTGTCACCTCCGTATGAGTCTCCACCGTTGTCACCTAGCCGTCCTCTGAGTCGATTAAATACAAGAGCTATCGTTCATGCCGGAATGTAATCCAAGTGGCAGTCCTCTAAGTCGATTAAATCCAAGAAAAACTAGTTTCAAGACACATTCCTGCTCCTGGAGGGGAAACCAACTCTTTTCTCTCTTTTCTCCACATTCCTCCACATTCCTACTCCTCAGAGGACAGTCGATTAAATTCAAGAGCTATCGTTCATGGCAGATTGTCCTCTGAGTCAATTAAATCCTCTGAGTCGATTAATCCCCTCCAGAAACCAACTCTTTTCGCTCTCTCCCTTTTCTGGTTTCTGGAGGGGGATTAAATCCAAGAGCTGGTTTCTCGACGGTGACTTTGTTCTTCTCCTCAACAATGGAAATCTTCAAATACAGAAGCTTGACGGTTCTTCACGCTCTATTCTCTGGCAGAGTTTTGATTTCCCCTCCGATAATCTTCTTAAGAATCAAAATTTCACTGTCAATATGTCTTTGGTTTCTTCAAATAGCCTCTATTCGCTGAGAATGGGAGACAATTTTATTGGCTTGAACGTTAAGGTGAAAACAGGGTTGGATCAGATTTACTGGAAGCATAGAGCTTTGGAAGCGAGAGAAAACATCGTTAAGGGCAAAGGACCCATCTACACTTGAGCTAGCCCGAATGGGTTTCTGGGTATGTATCAGACAGAAGCAGCTCCAGTCGACATACAAGTTTTCGACACCTTTCAAAGTTCAATTTCAGGTATCCGAAGACTCAAGTTGGAATCAGATGGGAACCTCAGAGATTATTATAACTGGTTTGATTTGAAGCGGGTTTCAAATTTCCAAGCGACTGGTGATAAGTGCAAGCTTCCAAATGCATGTGGATCGTATGGTCTCTACATTCCAGGGGGAGATTGCTCGTGCCTGGATAACCAAACAGAGTACACAGGCCATCGCAAGGGTGAGAAGCCTTGGAAGGAAACCGCCATTGAAGAAGAGGGTTTGCTCGACGACGGCGATACTCACAAGGGCCTTCCTCGTCGATGTTATCTTCTTGCCTTTGTTGTTGGGTTCATTTTTCTTTTCTCCTTTTTCTATTTGATTTTGTGGGCAGCCAGTCGTCCTCAAAAACCTCAAATCACCATCAAGGTAGAAAACTGAATTCCTTTCTGAATACCCAATCTTCAATTTTTCCTTTCTAGAACATTTCTCTGAAATGGGTGGTTGGTGATTGGTTAATTTTGCAGAGCATCACATTCGAACATTTCTTCCTTTCAGCAGGCTTGGATTCCTCTGGAGTGGCAACCGAGATGGTCTCCATGAACTCCCACTCTCAAGTTTACATACGGCAACACTGCAACGTTTTTCGGTGTCCATGTGACATCTACGCCCGTGGATCTCTCCTACTCCAGACTCTCCATCGGCAGTGGATCCGTAAGCAACCATTCCCAAACTACAATTTTACTGATATATTGCTGAAAAGTAAATTAAGATCGATGAGTTTGTCTTTCTGTTCTAAATTCAATTGGGTAAATTTGCAGATGCATAAGTTCTATCAGTCAAGGAAGAACCAAAGAACGGTGGCAATGGTGGTGTCCGAGAACAAGATCCTTATGTATGGAGGTGGTGCAAGTTTGAGCAGTTCTGGGGGAAATCTGACAGCACCAATAAATCTGAAACTGGACTTCATGATCCGTTCGAGAGCTTATGTACTAGGCAAACTGGTTAAACCATTGTTCTACAGAAACATCGTCTCCTTCACTTCTTGGTAATTTTTTTTTTTTAAGTCAATCACCTTTATAAACGGTAATTTGATCATTAAAGAAATATTGGACTCCCACCATTAGCATCTAATGGAATATTCCTAACAGAATGGGTCTATTTGTATTTTAATAGTGTTTTTAAGATAACTGTATTTTCCTAAACGTTGAGTATTCAACTGTCATTAAGGTAAATTACAAGAGGTAATTGTAAACCCTTTAATTTAATAGTGATCATGTATCACTTTGTCATTGATTCTATATCAATCATGTGTCAATTTTTATCAATCATGTGTCAATTTTTAAAATGACCGACAACCTTCTAATTCAACGAAACTAAAATCATCATCTAGACAACATGGTTGAATTTTACACATTCATCCCATCCCATCCCTCTCTTTTCATATTCTTGAATAAAAAAAAAAAAAAGAGGGGGAGGGGTGAAATTAAAGTGCGATGGGTTCATTTTGGCCTTTTCAATCTCTTATATCTTTACTTAAAAATAAATAAATAAATAAATAAAAAAAAAAGAGCAGGACTTGAATCAAGGGAGATCTAGTTACCAAAAAAAAAATCAAGGAAGATCTATTAGTCAACTCATTGGCATCTTCATGTTGATGTCCAGTAGATATAAAAACATTTTTTTTTTCTTATTGTTTTCTAAATAAAAGCATTGTACATGATAAGTTTGCCTACTAATTTAAGGGCTGTATTTCTCACAAGTATTTGCATATGTGTGTCAAAAATGAAATCAAATCGTGTATTGAAATTGAATTGAATTGTTTAAATCGAAACCATAAAATCGATTATTAAATGATTCGATTCTAGTTTTAGAAATGAAACCATTTAGTTAAACGGTTCGATTCTGGTTTCAAGAATGAAACCGTTTAAACAAACTATTTGAAACCGTTAAACCGACTAAACTTTTACTTTAAATCCTTAATTGCTAAATGTCTATATTTATATAAATAAATTATATTTTAATGTTTTTCACATGGCATACTTCTAAATTGTATATCCACTTTCATATATGATTAAATTATTTTAATGATTTCTTTGGCTCTTCCTCTATTTTGTTCCTAACTTTCTTCCTCTCCCTCCTGACAACGAAAATGTTTAAAAACTGAAAAATTGCAAATGATAAATAATCAGTTTTGATAAGCATTTTGAAACTGTTTAATAAATGGTTCGATTTTAGTATTACTCATTACACACCAAACTAAAATCGAACTACATCGTTAAACTGAAACCGTACCATTTAACACCCTTACATCCGTGGATCATCAAATTACCAGAAGCCTCTAATATATGGTATGATTAATTGAATTCCTTATGACTACATGTACATTAAATCTTTGATTAAACATTTTAAATTCTTATTGTAGAAGTTTTCAATGGACCAAGATAAGAAGCTAGTTTGATAAGATATGGGTGGGTGGAGATGTTTGTAGACGATTTTAAAAGTACAAGGTGGCTTACATACCTTGTATATAGCCACAAAGCTCTGAACAATCTAGATGGTTAAAAATACAAGATGGGTCATATAATAAAAACAAGGCCCAAATTTTTATGATATCTAATATTATTATTTTAAAGTTTAATCGTAAATAATTATTGGAGTTTTTATTTTATTATACAATTTTAATTCTATTTCACATCTGAAGTAAATTATATCTTAATTTGTTTCACCCATCGTGCAGGTTTTATATTACTGAGAACCTAATAATTTTACCAAAAAAAAAAAAAAACCTAATAATGAGTCTCTGAAAGTACATTGAAAATTAAAATCGTATAATTAATTAGAAAATGGATAAAAAATATTAATACAACATTATGAGTCATAACCCATTACGGGAAAGTTAGGCATCTTATGGGAATCAGTCCCATCCTATGGATCATTTATTATTATTTTTAAATAAATTTATGTTCTTAATAACCATGGATGATCATCCCATCATAACTTTATCCTTTAGATGATTGACACGTAGAATAGAATATCAAAAAAATTAAAATAATGCTTATCAATTGGGAACGTATTGGATTGGATTGATTGATCCTAAAAATAGATAGTAATTGGTATCGGATTAGGATTGATCATATGAATCCATGGATTCAATACTGATTACTTGAATCATGAATTGATAAAATATCAATGAATGCCAATATGGCAAAATTGATAAACAAACAGTTTCTGGTGCTATATTATATCCCTTTGATAGTTTTTTTAAGTGAAGTGTTAATTTTTTTTTTTTTTAGGTATAAACAAGAATCAAATTTTTTTTTTTTTTTTTTTTTTTTGGTATGAATAAGAGTCAATTGTTTAAATTTACTCAGACAATCCTTTGACAATTGATTTACTATACAGAACTATCTTGTCTTTACAAAAATTACATAGACTATCCATATAACAATGTTTAATAACACTATAACCCACACTATGAGTTAAAAATAATGGGAGAATGTCTGAAATTTTTTTTAAGACAGAAATGCCTTTAATGAATGTAAAATGACCTAGATATCCTCTAGATAAAAATCAAACAGACGGTGAAAAAGTAAAAAAAAAACTAATCGTTCTTCTTTCTTCTCCAACGAAAGAGGATGTTCGTGTTCTTCTCCAAAGAAATTGCAAAACTCGATGTTCATGTTCTTCTCCAATGAAAGCGCAAAGAGATTCAAATCCATCTTCCCCAACAGCAACAGCAAACAGAGATTGAGAAGGTAAGATATACTGAGGAGTGGGGGTAGAGGACATGTCACACTCAAAGTCTGAAATCAAAAACCCTTCTTCTCCCTTCTTCCCGAATCCACAATGAGAATTTGAAACACAGCTCTGGTCAAAATCGGCCCAAGATGTCTCTCTATTCTACAACTTCCCCTGCGATCTACAACCAAGAAAAATAAAAAAGGTTCGGCATTCAACTGAATCGACTAGTGGGCGTCAAGCTTAAATTCAACGCCTTGAGTCGGAAACTAGTTGATCTGGACAGGGATGCGTTGGGAAGCGATTCATCGGTAGCGCTGGGTTTGGTAAGGAGGATATTGGACTACTTGCTGTTTCCATGTGAGATATTGGATCCCCTCTCGTGGAGATACTCAATACCACGTGCAGCTCCAAGAGCAATGTCGGACCTGGTTTCCCAATTCAATGGACTCCTACCTGCTCCCCTGTTTCCTGTAGTCAGAGATGAGAAATACAAATAGAGAAAAATTGTAGTCACGCACACACACTGATATTCTACTGTCATAAGCTCATTTGCATAGTAGATACTATTACCGGAAGAGCAATGAGAGACATGTAATCGAAATGAAGAATTGGAATGAAAATAAAAAATGTTAGTTTTAAGTAGACTAATTTTGAAGGGTATTTGTGTTAATATAAATTTCAAGTTAACAGTGTTAGTAATAGATAGTGGAGTGTCAGTCTAAGCAACACAGGGTAGTTCTGTACAGTAAACCAATCATTAAGTGGGTGTTCGAATAAAATACCTTTTTTTTTTATTTGGGTTTTTTGTGGTGGGGGGGGGTTCTCAAAATTTTGTGCATGTATAGATATAAAGGGGCAAAATGTAGGTTGGGCAGGGAATCCAGGCTGGTAGTATGATTATCTTATTTTATAATGACTATCAATAAACATCGAAATAAGACATATGTGACGGCCATGTTGTAATGATGTAAGATAGTACGTTTCTTTTCTGTTTTGTGTGTAGATTTTTTAGTAATCAATCTGTTTTCTTGTCTTAGATATCACCTAGCTAGCTAGGGACTAGGATGAAGCTGGATTGGCAATTGACTGGGCCGGGTCGAGCACAAATACATGAGGATATTGGGCTAGACAAATAGGCCTGGTTACTGGTCAGCCCAATCTTTGCTGTAGGTATCGGAAACAGATCCTCTCCGGTGCCTAGCCCGTCCAAGCCGTCAAGCACCATTGGATCATGTTCTCATCCAGGAGAAAAGAGAGAGGGATGTGAGAGAATCCAACCATTCGATAGGGAGTAAATCAATTTTTTTTTAAAGTAATTTATCCATCTTCATCACATGAGAGTGTCAGCTCAAACTGGCCCTAAAGTTGGCCGGGCTTGCCAAGGAGGCGGCCAGGCCCTAATCCATACAGGGCCCACTACTCTCAACATCGTATACATCAATCTATATATAGGATGTGACGATCTATTATCAAAATCATCTATGATTACGTATTCACATAAAAAAATTTTGAAGTGATGGCAACTATCCTTTAATTTACTAGAGCTCAATCTTGATTAATCATCTGAACAATGGCATAATTAATGAATTATCCTCCAATCTCCCATCATTGATTCTATTTCTGTGTCAGCCCAAATCACCTAAATGATTCTTGATCATATATATATATATATATATATATATATATATATATATATATATATATATATATATATATTCTTGATCCACTTTAATACTGCGATGCTTGCATTTTTTTTCTTTTGAAGGTCAGTGAACAAAATTTAAGGCTTGAACTATCTCGACCCATTTGTTCGACCATTTTTCTAGAACAAAACCAATTATTTATTAATTAAGTTTGCACACATTAGTCCGAGCTCAACCTGGCTTCTAAGACCGAACAACGTCTGGCCGTTGAGAAACCTTGGCTCTGAGGGTAGGTAAGGGTTAGGAATTTCTGGCCCTGAGCCAAAGCCTGGTTGGGCCAAGGTCGAGGACTAATTGGGCCGCCTGGCCTGGCCCAGCCTGATTTTGTCTTCTTCTCTTTGGTCTGACCCACCCCCCT
Organism: Protea cynaroides; assembly: GCA_028583415.1. Lineage (NCBI taxonomy): Eukaryota > Viridiplantae > Streptophyta > Magnoliopsida > Proteales > Proteaceae > Protea > Protea cynaroides. The sequence continues at coordinate 61,057,611 of CM053266.1, read as the reverse complement.
ACATTTCCCTACATCCCCATGGTCAGCCAGTTAGGGTCAATCAGGGTCAGCCCAATCAGACCTTTAAGCTGGGTTAGGATTGAATTTTTCAGGCCTTATCAGGGCCGGATCGGATCAGGGTCCAACTAAGGGGACTCAAGATTGGACTATGATTTTAAAAAACCCGGCGCAACCGACCACATTGTATCCCTAATGAAATAGGACAGGAATTGTCTCTTTCCGTCCAATTATCCAGCCATCCATCGAACGAGCTAAACTACATCGTCATACATCTCAACCACCTCAACTTGTCTAATAGATGACGGAAACAATTGGATGACAATAGACGATCTCGGTCCAATGAAACAGATATGTGACCCTTGTACTGTTGTTTGTCATTTTCAGTATCTGTATCATAGGGACATGTAACGCAGAGGTTCAATGCTTCTAGCAAAGTCAATGCATTAATGGCCAATGCACCCAAGTTATGTGTGATTCATTGTTAGAATTGAATGAAGTGAAAGGAAAATTTCTCAACAGTGTTGGATGCTTTGGTTGAAAAAAGAAAAAAAGAAAAAAAAAGATTTTTATATTTTATTTTTGCTTGTTTTATTTATTTATTTTTTTTACTTCAAGGCAAATTGAAATAAAATTAGAATAAAAATAAATTGGAAAATTCTACAACGATTATAAAAAAAGAATTTTGTAACTATAACTCAAAAAATATATTAAATACAATAATTAAATTTACCATTATGACTGCACAATTTTTCATTTTGGTTTTGTTTGTTTTTTTTACAGTAGGTTACTTCTAATCGGAGAGCCTTAGAATTATAGTTGGGAATTGATAACTCACGATTAATTCCTTTTCTAAGAAACAAATGGATCTCAATCACTAATAGACAATAACCATCAGTGTAGAATTTTCAATTTAAGAATTGATAAAACATACTTAGAATTCTGCAGTGAAAAGTGTTGGGTTGGTGTCTTGTATTCTGTGGGGTCTACACAATTATAAGGGTAGTATTTGTATTAGGGTATGAGTCTATTACATTTATGGGGTTAAACTTATAATTGTGGTGGGATTAGGATTTATAATTGTGGTGGGATTAGGGTTTCTAGGTTTTCCTATAAATTGTTTCTGTATGGGAAAACTTAGGTAAGGCTACAAGGGCTGGGCTGTAGAGGATTCTCTTCTGACAGTGGAGAGCTGGAACGTTGTAAGGTTGACAGATGAAATACGTCTATCAGGTAAAAAATTCTGTAGACTGTTCTTGGGAATAGAAGAAAGTTACTATTTTTTCTGGTGAACGTAGGCATCCCACGATGGGGTGTTGAACCAGTTAATTCTTCGTGTGCTTCTTGTTTGTTTGTGTGCTCTCGATCCTAACAAGTGGTATCAAAGCTAGATTCAGTAGATCGATCTCAAAAAAGGAGGGAGGTGCACAAAAAGTATGAAGAAGAAGAAAAAAAAAAAAGTGGTACAGTGGAGAAGTTTTTTTTCTCTTTTGAAAATCAAGAAAAAAAAAAAAAAAAAGGTGAAAACCGTTTGAAAAAAAAAAAAAAAAGGTACGGTTGAGAGTTTTTTCCTTTTTAGAAATCAAGAAAAAAGAAAAAGTGTAAACGGTAAGAAAAGAAAAAAAAAAAACCAAAACCATCATTGATCTCCTTTTTTGAAAGTGTATCATTACAATAAAAAGGAGAAAAGGAGATTGGGGCGTCGGGTCCCTATTGTTTTTTGCTTGAGAGGTTATTGTTCGGGAAGAGGGATTTAGTCAGACTCCGGTAACATCTCTAGCATTGCTTCACGGGATTGAGCATCTATTGGGTGAACAAATATTGCAGAAGGCATATCTTATACAAATCTGTATCAGAGCGAAGAAGGATGCTTGGAGCAGGCTTTGTTGGAAGGGCTGCTGATGTTGGGAAACATTCCTGGCCGGAATGTTGGCCGGGAAGATACTTTTGTGACTCTGCAATCGTCATTGCATGTGGGTTCGGATCCTTGCAGAGAGGTTGGACTGCGATGGTCGGAGACATCTCGTTGGAGCCATGGTATGGGAGCGGATCTAAGGGAATCTGATAGGCCTAGAATGGTGGTGGAGCAATTACACCAGGCAGTATCGCACGTGGATCTTGGTGGTAGTCGAGTGGATGGTATTACACCAGGTGGTATCGCACGTGGGTCTTGGTGGTAGTCGAGTGGATGGAACGACGGCTGGAAGATCGTGTTCAAATTGATGGGACGATGGTAGCTGTTCGTGGATTTGGTCGGATCGAGTGTTGGATCTGACGGTGGGATTAAATCCCAGCACGGTGTGCATCATGACTAGTGGATGTTGCATCGTGGGGCAAAGGAGTACTGGCGGGCTGAGACAAGGAGTCGGATCTCTAGGTCTGCATTAGAGGTGCAGAGGTGAGAGACTTGGGTTCCAGGTGCAATTAGAGTTGCAAAGGGCTGGGATGAGGAGTTGGTTCTCAAGGTCTGCATTGGAGGTGCGGTGGTGAGAGGCTCGGGTTCTAGATGCAACTGGAATTGCAGGAGGACTGTGAGTGACGGTGATCTTTTCGATGATGTTGCAGCAGTGAGAGAGATAAAGTCACTTCACATCGTGCGGCGATGAGCTGTACCGGACACCCAGACGGGGTGTGGGCTATGCTGGTTTTGGTGTAGCGTTTTGACAGAGACGGATTTACAAAATCAACATCAATGGGTTTTCTTCAAAGTGGTTTGCAGAATCCAAGCCAGGTGGAGATTTGTTGGGTTGATGTCTTGTATTCTGTGGGGTCTACACAATTATAATGATAGTATTTTTATTAGGGTATGAGTCTATTACATGTATGGGGTTAAACTTATAATTGTGGTGGGATTAGGATTTCTAGGTTTTCCTATAAATTGTCTCTGTGTGGGAAAACCTAGGTAAGGCTACAAGGGCTGTAGAGGATTCTCCTCTGACAGTGGAGAACTGGAACGCTGTAAGGCTGACAGATGAAATAGGCCTGTCAGGTAGAAAATTCTGTAGACTATTCTTGGGAATAGAAGAAAGTCACTCTTTTCTCTGGTGGACGTAGGCATCCCACGATGGGGTGCTGAACCACGTTAATTCTTCGTGTGCTTCTTGTTTGTTTGTGTGCTCCCAATCCTAACAAAAGGTTCAAAACCAATAAAAATGGGCGGCACACCGATTACTTGAGATTCAGCAACAATGCCCTCCGAACCCAAAACAAAATTTGAATGTGATTCCACCCCTAGGTTCATCTCGTGTTTCTAAAATGGATCATAGATGATGTTACAATTCAAGCTCAAATGAGGCCCAACCCAAAAGACTAGCCTATTAGGTGGAAGAACCCCAAGACTTAAGAACCACACTTTGGTGTGTGTGGGATCCGATGTGGGATCATAACATTTGGATTGGGCTCTCCCTTGGGCTTGAGTTGTAACATTTGGTGCTTTATTGAGAAGCCGCTGCTGCGGGAGGGGTGACCTAGAGAAGGAGCAACCTGGGAAAGGAGGAGCAACCTCGGAAAGGGCTACCTAGAGAAGAAGAGTGAAAACCGTCCGAAGTGGATAATATAGAGTGGGCCGACCTGAAGCATCCCACACATTACTTGTATATTCATATTGACCGAACAAACAATATAAAGCAGACAGAAAATAAAGAAAGACATTTTCAACTCAGTAACATGAACATTTGGAAGAAAAGAGTTTACAACTTAGGTGTTATGCCAATCATAGGGGGTAGGCACTAATATGAGAGGTTGCTTCTTATTGAGAGTGAGATTAAAAGACTCCTCCATGTTGATATCTTCAATTGTCATTCCTTTGGGCAGTTTCCAATCAAAACTATAGAGAAGATTTGCCAAAGTGAGCTCAACAATTGCAACTCCCATATTAATCCCAGGACAAACCCTTCGCCCTGATGAAAATGGCAAAAACTCATAGCTTTGCCCTCTCACATCAAAAGCATTCTCGATGAATCTTTCTGGCATATAATCATCTGGGTTCTTCCAATATCTAGGATCTCTGTGGACTGCAAAAACGTTAACATGGATTCTTGTTTTTTCAGGGATGTCATAACCGTCCAACTTGCAATCACACATGGTCTCTCGAGCAATTAACAGAGGTGAAGGTGGGTGTAATCTCCAACTCTCCTTCAATGCTGCCTTGAAGAAATGCAACTCTTCCAGATCACTTTCTTCCACCTTCCCCTTCTCACCTACATGATTTCTGATCTCGGCCTGAACCTTCTTCATTACATTTGGGTGCCTAGTAAGATCTGACATTGCCCACACCATACTTAAAGCACTTGTGTCTACTGAAGCAAGGAATACATCCTGAAACAACCCAGAAAACATATTTAAATAAAAAAGGAATTTTTTTTTTTTTTTTTTTGGGTTTTTTGATCTTGTGAAATTGATGAGCTTACCATGAGAACTCCTTTGATGTGGTCTTTGGTGATTTGAATTCGACTAGATTGGTCGTTCTTCAACCGAAGAAGGACGTCGATGATGTCTTCGCGCTCTGGTTTCGGCCTATTGGGATCAAGGTGATCTTCAATGGCTTTCTCAAAGAAATTATCCAAATTATGGAAAGCCCTATTAACCCTTGTTGTGTGTCCTGTGAGTATGTCAATGATCCGCCCAAAATAAGGGAAGAAATCCTCTCCAGAAAAATTGCTCAAGCAGACCATGGCATCATGGACTGCTTCAGTCAATTTACCATTATCAAAACCTCTCCCTTCATATACCTTACCAAAAGCAGTCCTGCATATCAAGGTATCTGTAAGGGACAGTGTCTTCTCAGAGATGTCAACAGGATCTGGAGAAGCTTTGGAAATGGAATAAATCATCCGAGAAATCTCTTCTTCCCTCACATACAAATAGGATTGAACGGTTTTAGCGTTAAGAAGCTCTAAAGTACAAATCTTGCGGATCTCTCTCCACCACTCTCCATAAGGAGTGAAAGCAATATCTTTGAAATCATATGAGATCTTTCTTGGGCCTGCAAGAGGAGCTCTGCTACACATGTTGGCATCTTGGTTCTTCAAGACCTCTTTTGCCATTTCAGGGGTTGAAACAAAGACTACAGAAGCCATGCCTAGACGAACAAGCATGACCTGACCATATTTCTTGGATACCTCTGCTAATGTGCGATAAGGCAAGGCACCAGTTTGATGCAAATTTCCTATGATGGGAAGGCCAGGAGGGGAAGGAGGAAGCTTGAGTTGTTTCCCAGTTTTGGTCTTTCCTTTTAGGAGCAGGAAAGAGAGGAATGGAAGAAGGAGCAGAGCAAGAATTGGAAGCAAATCCATTAAAGATTGTCTAATCGTCTCTGTTCTGTTTCAATGGTGCTAAAAAATAATAGTAGTGTTTGCAATAAGCTTGGTTGTGACAAATGGTGAAGTCACAGTGGAGGATCTCACATGAGCTTGGTCAGGGACTCAGGTTCATGTAAAAGAACAGGTAATTGAATTCAAGTTCTAGTTTTCTCACTTTCCAACTCACATTTGTATCAGTTACGAATCTTAATGTAACCGTCAGATTTGATCAAATCCGCCAATATATTCATAGGAGTTTTTTCTCTTCTTCTTAATATATTCAATAAAGAATTCTTTACATTCTTTACATCCTCCATTTATGAAGATATATACATATCTTCGCAAATGGTCTTTCAATGATCTTGGAGGGTATTTCAAACCTCAGCATATGGGGGCAGGTAATTATGATGGTAGAACGGTGGATGAAGAGTTCTTATTGGGTAGAGAAACATTTTCTCTAAAAATAAACTTGGTAGGTAGATCCCAAGGAGAGGTGAACTTGTAACTTCTAATTTGTGAAGTGATGATCCCTGCCGATTGAGTTGTCCCTCGGGTTACTGCTCAACTCTTTACTTTGCTTTAATTCTTTTTGCAATGTTAAAAGTGGATATATGAAACTTTAAGGGGTTTATTTTATTTTTTATTTTTTTATTTATAGTTTTTTAATTATTTTTTTTAATTATGAGATTATATGGGAACGAGAAAAAGCCCTTCTTTCTTCCTTATGATATAGTTGATATGGTTTATATATCAAGACATCAACCCAATCCCACATAGAGATGAGGACAACTATCGAAAGAGTCTTTTGGTATTGGTATGTGTTGTCTCTGTCTTTTAAAAAAAAAAAAAAAAAAACCATGTCATATATGGGTTTAGTCCCATATCAAGGGTGTGTGTATGCGTTTCTTTGGATATATGAAATTCTACGTCACCCCATGCTATTACTTAGTAAGGTTCATGGGTTTCCTGTACAATATAATCCAGAGAGAGAGAGAGAGAGAGAGAGAGAGAGAGAGAGAGATTTCTTATAAGAAATAAAATAAATTATTATTATCAACAAGAGTTTGTCATTTTTCTAAACATCACTAAAAAAAATATTTATTCCACCGGGCAGATGATGTATCTATTCCTACTATTGGATAAAGAGAACATAATTAATTTAAGAAAAAAATTCATCTACACCCCATCAAAGATCGTTAACATCATCTATACCCATAAGAATGCTGAAACATCACCTAGGTCCACTAACTTTGGTTGTGGTAATCAAAGAAGTTCACTCCGTCAGTTGATTCCCATTAGATGCTGACGTCAGGTGGATTGGAATTTTTCACAGACGAGAATACCCTTTTGTAGTTTGAAAAGACCAATATACCCTTTTAATATTTGTTTTGAAACCTCCTCTATTTCGAACTGTTTCACTTCGAAACAGTAATAGAAGTGAAACAGTAGAACTTGAGACTTGAGATTTTCCTTCTCGACGAGGACGACGAGGATGAAACCCTACCTCTACTCGACGAGGACGAGGACTACGAGTTGAGATTTTTCTTCTTTGCCGTCAACGGTGCCTTCATCTTCCCCGACCACGGTTATTACTGCAACAAAGGTAGGTAAATCGGACAATTCTCTGCAACCCTACCTCTACTAGACGATGATGATGAAGACCGACATGAAACCACTATTCCCCACAATTTCTTCTTCATTAGGTATGAAACCAGTCATTTCGTTCAATCCCCTCTTCCCCACAAATTCTTCTTCTGCGACTACCAGGGGGATAGTTTTTCCCCAATATTCCATGGTGTATGAAACGAAACCCAAACCCTAACCTGATAGTTGAATCTGAAATGCAAAAAAATGCGAAAAAATTGACGAATAGTTTTAGTTCGATATCCTTGTCTATATATACTATATTGAAGAAACATTGAATGGATGATCTTGATTTTTTATTTACACTTTTACATCCACAGTGTAACATTGAACGATGACCTGGACCAATTCCATATGCCAATAGAGCAGGTTGGGTGATTCGGGACCTCTTCTCAACGCAGAGGGATCAGGCTTGGGTGATTACGGAGATGGGATGTTGCCGTCGAAGCAGGGAGGATGCTTGGGTGATTCGGTAGCTCTTCTCAAACGCAGAGGAGACTAGGGCTTCAGTGAGAATGAACCCGAGAGAGAGAGTAAAATTTCGGAGTAGGGATAAGTAACATTTGAAGGCTAAATTCGTAAATGAACATAAATTTTTTTTTAAAAATTTTTATCTGAGGGGTAAAATTGTATTTCAACAAATTTAGTGATTTCTGTTAGTTAAGTAGACCTATGTGATGTTTCGACATTCTTCTGGGTGTAGATGATGTTAACGATCTTTGATGGGGTATAGATGAAATTTTTTCTTAAATTAATTATAAGTCAAATTTTAAGTTTTAATTCAATCAAATACACCTATTTGTATAGGCATAAATTTTATATATAAAAATAACAAAAATGAAATGGATAACCACCCAAGAAATAAATGTAATAAAACATATTCAATTTGAAAAGATTGATGTGATAGAGAACACTAGATTATTTTATGTAAAAGGTTAACGCAATGCAGGACTTTGAAGGGATCCATAGATATGATAGAGAACACTAGATTATTTTATGTAAAAGGATAACGCATGAAGGACTTTTTACCCATATATTTAGTACCATAAAGAATGGATATTTATATTTGTTTGCTCATTTTATGTTTATTAGGATATCCATTACCCAATCAAATATTATTTAACCAAATAAAAATACGGAATCCATCTATGTTCAACTCATCTACAGCCCTTATGCAAAATAGACACTTGGCAAAACAAATTGCATCCATTGGTTGTATTAATGAAAATTACTGGACTTTTACCCAAAAAAAAAAATGTTTTAGTAATTTTTTTCATTGGGATTATAACCCATCGGAAAGAGTTGCTGATTGCGGCCATTGAATGTAGACAAAAAGAAATCTAAATGTATATGGACTGATTTTTAAAGTAATGGATAGGAACTGGATGCTGGTCTCAGTCTCACTAGTCAGTCTCGTGCTGCTCGTAGGCTTTTGTTCTGAAAGTTCATTCTGTAATGGTTTCCCATCCTGCTTGGAAATATTCCTTTCACATGTCTTAATTTACTCCCAAAATCCAAATTTGATACTTTTTAATTAATTAAAATTACTTTTCTATTCTTGTATGCTAAAAGGTAACCATAGGGGTCACCAATTCCATTTAGAATTTGCTAATACAATCAAACAGGGTCACATCAAAAGCCTTAATAATTTGTAGGATCCGGAAAAAGATCCCCCTCTGGCTACCTGCCTCCTATGCCACATAAGAAGAGAGTAAAATAATCGAGTCCAATTCGTCTTCAACTATTGGAGGTTTCAATTGGAGTTAATTAGGCGCGTCTATCAATACATCGATAGGTGCGCCTGCTTAACTACAACCGTTGGATAGGGGATTGAAGCCTCTAATAATTGGAGACGATTTCAACCCGTCACCCCCCTCCTTGAAATGAACGAAATCTATCCCTAGATTCCCCGCACACTTCCATTGACAGTGATATCTTTGAACGAAACAACAAGCCCGCAAACATGAGAGTGGGATTTGAGTTCAAATGTAAGCTGACATATCCAAACTCAGCCCAGCTACACTGTTACATGGGCTGTTACCAATTTTGGTCCATCGTGAAAACATGGGCTGAACTCATTTTGGTTGCAAAGGAAATTAAAGAAAAAATAAGTGAAAATTTTCAAAACCTAAAAAGAAAATTTTTATAACTATAGACAATAAGATTTTATAAATTACCTGAATTTCTTACCATATTTAGTAATGATACTTACTAAATGTAAAATTTATTTTAATTTTTGCTTCTTTTTAATTCCCCTTGCAACCAATCAGAGGCTTAGAATTTTCATCAAATTATCTCATAATATTTTTTTAATTAAACGATTTGATAATAAAGAGCTTTTAGATAGGCCAAATGTAAAGTTTAAGGGCCTATTACAACCATATGGCATATATGTTCTCTCTCTAAAGTACGAAGAATATACTCAGATCGGCCATGACAAGATGGGAAGGGATAATTGTAAAACCAGCCAACAACTGGCTTTCGGTCTATTCCATGCGTTGTTTTAGGTATAGGGATCGGATCGACTGTATCAAGTGATCCATATCAATAATGGTACTGGCCGATACAGATATGATACCAGATACATTTAATCTTCAATACCTTTTAATTTAATACTCGTCATGTCTCACTTTGTCATTGGTTTTGTATCAATCATGTGTCGATTTTCAGAATGATTGATAACCCTTCTAATTCTGCAAACTCAAACCATGATTCCATGTGATAGCTTTCTCTCTAGATAGCATATTTGAATTTTACTCATTCATCCCATCCCTCAAAGAAGAATTTTTTTTTTCTTTTTTTTTTGGTAAAGCATGAAATCATTCAAAATAAAATGGAAGAGATACACAAAAGGCATCACAATAGCAAAGATCATGAAACCAAGGAATGGAAATTGGTCATCTAGTCACTCTCAAAGATGACGAGGCTTCCCTAGCCAAGGAATGAGCCACAGTAAATCCTATGTTCATGTGTTTTGTTTGATCTTTGTTCTTTTTCTTGGATTTACATTTTCATCCCTAACAAATGGTATCAGAGCAAGGTTTGACAGATTATTACGAATCTAAAAGAAGAGAGGTGCATAAGATTTCATCGAGAATGAGGAAGTTTTTTCTCTCCAGAGGATTGGAAAAGGAGGAGCTGGGCAAGAACAATTTGAGAAAAGAAAAAAAAAAGTTAAAGCAAAAAGGTACGTATGGACCTTTTTGTTTTTCTGTTCTAGTTTCCAAAATGATTGAAAAAATACAAAACAGAAGTGGGAGAAGAAAATGGGATTGTTTCCCACGGTTGAAAAGTAGAAATCAGATTGTATTTGAGTGTTTCCTACGGTTCTAAAAAAAACAAAAAGGGAAAAGTATGTACAACATTGGCGCACGTACATTGTGCTACGGAAGAGACGTAGAGGTTGTTACTCTATAGGTTCTTGGGTGTTATGGATTCATTGAAATGCATGGATTGGATAGATTCAGCATCATTGGTATCGATCGGATAGTCTTCTATAAGATCAACGGTGATTAAAGCTTTTAAGAGTTAAAGTAGGCACAGAATGTAAAGATCGGGTTAATTAGATGGCAACGAAGGGGTCCAAATTTTTCATAGAATCCTTTAATGACCATAATGATTTCACCTTGTGACAACAACGAGTGAAGAATATTCTTATGCAAGAATGGAATGTTAAGGCTCTCAAGAAGAAATCCGACAAACCAAAAAATATGACAGATGATGAGTAATTAGACTTGAGGGATCTAGCAAATAGCACGATCCAGTTATATCTGGTAGATAACACTCTTCATGAGGTTATTGGTTTGGAAGATCTAGAAAAAGTTTGGGCGAAGTTGGAGAACAGGTACAAGACCAAATCATTGACAAATCAATTGTTTTTGAAGAAATAATTAAATGGTCTTCGCTTGTCAGTTGGAACAAAATTTGAGGTGTACATTGATGAGTTCAATAGAATTCTTATAGAGTTGTCTGCTCTTGATATGAAAATCGAAGAAGAAGACAATGCACTTCTCCTGTTGGTATCATTACCTCATTCATTTAATTACATTGTGACTATACTGTTGTTTGGTAAGGATACTTTCAAACTTGATGATGTTATTGCTCCTTTGCTGATGAATAAAACATGACAGAAAAATAATGGTGATGGGATTACAGAGGAGAGTAATGCCTTGGTTACAGTTGGTGGTCAGGGTAAAGGAAGATCAAATGGAAGACAAGAATTTGACAATAATAGGGGTCGCTCCAAGTTACAAGGTCGTAAAATAATTTATTATTATTGCGAGGAGGACTATCATATAAAGAGAAATTGTCCAAAGCGTAAGGAGGATAGAAAGAAAAAGGTAGATAAGGTGAGTAGAGAAAAATCATCCACTATTGTTGTCATGAAAGAGTGGAGTGATGAAAATGTCTATCTCACTACTTCATCAGGTATGGATACTTCAGATTGGATTTTAGATTCAGGTTGTTCGTTTCATATACGTTCAGGGAGGGAGCAATTTGCTACATATCATGCATTTGATAAGGGTATAGTCAAAATGGCAAATGATGCTAAGCAAGGTTATCGAGATTGGGACTATACGGATTTGAATGTTTGATGAGATTGTGTGAATTGTAAATGGGGTTAGACATGTGCCGGATTTAAAGAAGAATCGGATTTCATTGGAAACACTATATACAAGAGGCTACAGGTGCTCATCTGAAGATGGAGTTCTCAAGGTCTGTAGAGGAGTCATGGTTGTGATGCAGGGACAGATGGATGAAAATCTATATAAACTTGCAGAGAGTACTAAAATAGATGGTGCTTCTATTGGAACTCAAGCAAGGGGTACAGATGGAAGACATAGACTACGAGAAGTTCAAGTTGTGAACAAGTGCAGATCTGAGAAGAAGCGAGTTTCTTTTATTTTCGATTTTATGAGTGGAAGTAATCTCTCCGATGATGCTACAACAGTGGGAGAGGTGGAATCACATTACATCGTACGACAGTGAGCTGTGAGGGACACCCAAATGGGGTGAGCGCTATGCCAGTTTAGGTGTAGCAGTTTGACAGAGACAATAGACGAGTTTACAGAATCGACATCAACAGGTTGTTCTTCAAGGTGGCTTACAGAATCCCAGCCAGTTAGAGATTTGTTGGGTTGTGTCTTGTATTCTGTGGGGTCCACACAATTATTAGAGTTGTAAATGTATTTATGTTTGAGTCAATTATATGTACAAAGGGTTAATCTGTAATTGTGTGGGATTAGGATAAGGTTAGAGCAAAGGAGAACATTTTGTTAGGTGGAGAGAGGTGTAGAGTTTTCTTGGGAATAAAAAAAATCTCTATTTCTCTGGGTAAAGGTAGGCATTCTGTATTGGGGTGCTAAACCAAGATAAATCTTAGGTTTGTGTGTTTTGTTCGATTATCGTTCTTTCTCTTTGGTTTGGTTTGCGCTTTCATCCCTAACACAAATAAATCAGCATTCCCTTTTCAGCCATTTTGAGTTGCCCTTGCACAGTCTGAATGCCTAATCCACATTACTTCAAATCTGAAAGGGCATTTTCCTTTGGAGAGACCACTTCCCGTATCAACTAACAAAGGACTATGGTCTGATCCCAAGGCACGTTTAATGCACACAATTGCATTCTCAAAAATGCTCCTCCGTTCCACATTAGAAGAAGCTCGGTCCAATTTGCTTCTTATGTTCTCCTTCTCGACTCTTTTATTATTTTAGGTCTATTGTGGACCTTTGGTATGTAATTCCAAAAGATGACAAGAATTCGACATATTTTTGAAAGCCAAACAGTCTCCATTTTTTACCTCAGCACCTCTACTTTTTTCTCTCCATGATAAGACAAAATTAACAGATCGAATTACTAGTCCTCTCCCACCCAATGTTGATAATCTGATTCCAAACCTCCCCTCTTTTAGACTTAAAGGGTCTCCATATACCGCAGTGAGGAAGAATGAATTAAATAGCTGAGAATAAGCTTCACAATCAATAAAATTAGAAGAAGCCATCTTGGTTTCTATGTTGATATCCTCATTCCAGAAAAGGGCAGGACCCCCTGAGGTCCCAATTGGATCAACATAATAAATGATTTTTGAAACTGAATTTCCTCTTCAACTTATCCATTTTGTCAGCTCTATTCCTTATTTCCATTAGAAACATAATGTCCAGCCTGTCTTTTTTCAGGATAATTCTCAAAGAATGAATTGTCAAGGTCCTCCCTATTTCTTGACAATTCCAACTCAACAGTTTCATTGTGACCCGTGGGGCTGTTTCTCCCCAACTTCCACAGGGTTGATCGATAAAAAATGACCGACTTGAGTGGTTGAGTTGCATTTGATTTCCATGTCTCTTTGGAGTCTTTTTGGAATGGTTAGGGGTAGTAGAGTCTGTGACAGCTCCCACGTTCTCTGAAACGATAATCTGTTGTACATTTACCTGTGCAGATGAAGGAAGGGCTAATGGTTGGCCCAGACTGGTTTGGCTGGAACTGGTTTGTTTTATGAATTATTTAGATCACGGCCCTGATGATAATTTCCAGCCTTAGGATCAAAGTGTTGATCCAATGGTTCATACTCCATTATATATATTGGAATGTTCAATGATGATGGTATGGCTTGGGAAATAGGAGAAGAAAAGGAATTATTTGATAATGTAGACTTATTGTGGTTTGGGGAAATTAAACCATGAGCTTGTTGGGGAGGTATGGGTAGCTAACTTTCCATAATGCCTTTCCTTTAGGAGTCCCGAGTAAGAGAAATTGCCTTGAGCAAAAGTAAGACTGTGGCTATTGAAAACCATAGAATTTTGCTGACATGGGCTATTCTGGACCATTGGATTTGGAACCTTTCGACCTACCCCAACTTCTCTGTAACTGGCCTGGAACTGGTCATCCATAGCACCGGTGCCATAGTCAGAGTGGTGATCTTCAAGATTGGGCATTATTGCTCCCTCCACTACGCGAGCATTTGGAGTGATGCCTTTGATCACTAGACCATGAGGTCTGAGTGTGAGAGATTCACATCTTCTTGATGGATTACATCCATGTGACATAAGCACATTTGCTGATTGTGTCCAATTAAGTTACAAAAGAAACAATAAACAGGAAGTCATTCATATTTAATAACAGGCTTGAAATCTTTACCATTCCTTCTCTGAATATTTATATAGGTTTTCAATGGAGTAGAGATGGGAATGAAGATTTTGGCTCTGAGATAAGACAATCATTGTCCCATTAAAACACTTTATATAAACATGATTTGAAAAGGAGTTCCCAGTTGGATTGCAAATTTAGCAGCAGTCCTAGTATTCCTGGTTTCCAGGGGAGTATTATGGAACTGCACCTATACTTCTAATTTTTTGAATCTCCAGTCTCGTTGCTCCTTCCATTTTTCAAGGATAATTGGATTTCCTGTTCCTGACCATGGGGCTTCTTTGATTATATTTGTATAATCATCTGCATGATTAAAACAAAATAATAAGGTGTCCTTATCGAAGAGAGAAACTTCTACACCATGCTGGGTATTCCACGCTGAAGGCAAAGCTTCCATAACTGCTTGGCGTTGGTAGGGCTTGTTGACCATGATTCTTCCATCAAGGGTAGGGAGAAATCTTCTTGATTTGTATCAATATCGGAGTCATCCTCCAGTATAAATCTATCCCTCTTTTGAATCCTTGTGTCCCCTGATTTCATCACTTCCTTCGTCGTGACCTGTAGTTGTCATGACTAACCGTTACAGATGAAGATGGAAGAAATATGTGCCCCATAAGGATGAAAACCAATTACTCAAGCTGAAATCAGAGAGATTTGCATGAAAAAAAGAAAAGAAAAAAAGCGAACAAACACTCCCGCACCACGGAGGAAGAAAAGAGAAGGACCTCTAGTCCTCAGAAGGCTAGTCCTCATTCACCATTAAAGAATTTCCACTCATCAAGAGTAACAGATGAAATTAACAATGCTGTTTTGGTAATGTCAGATTTGGCTGAGATTAAAAAGATTGTTTTTGCTAGTATGCCTCTTAAAGCTCCTGTCCAGATGGTCTCCCTTTGCATTTTTTTCAAAAATTTTGGAAGGAAACTCACATCAGCCTCTACAGGTTTGTGCTTGATTTCTTCAATAACAGAATATTACCCACAGATTTGAATTACACATATTTATGTTTCATTCCGAAAGTTCCAAATCCTCATACTGTGGATCAATTTTAGCCTATAAGTTTATACAATTTCAGCATGAAGGTGATTTCAAAACTGATGGTGAATAAATTGAAGCCATTTTTAAATGATATTAGTCACCACCAATATGCCTTTGTTCAGGGAAGACAAATTTCTAATAATGTTATTTTAACACATGAAATGTTTCATTTTCTTAGACATCAGAAAAAGACTAAATCCAAGTTTTTAGCCATAAAATTAAATATTCAAAAAACTTATGACAGTCTAGAAGGGGAGTTCATCTACCATACTTTGAAGAAACTTGGGTTTCATGAAACATGAATTGCATTAGTTATGAGGTGCATATGTTCGGTATCTTACACTATCTTGCTAAATGGTGCTAAAAGGGGGGATATTATTCCAACTAAGGGTCTAAGACAAGGAGATCTCTTTTCTCCCATATTATTTATTTTGTGTGCTAATGCCTTGTCATGTGTTCCTAACAATGGGGATCATAGAGGATATGCACAGGGGATTCAAATTTGACACCGATCCCAGCCTATAAGTCATTTGATGTTTGCAGATGACTGTATCTTATTTAGCAAGCTTATTGTTGATCATATTCTACATATTAAAGAATGTCTTGATATGTATTATCGAGTATCTGGCCAAAAAATTAATTATGCAAAGTCTTCCCTTTATTTCTCACCTAATACTCTACCACGTTTTTTTTAAAGCTGTTAAAGATCCCTTATGGAAAATTGCCTTCTAAATGCTTGGGGACTCCTTTGGATTTTGAGGCTTCTAAGAAATTGATTTTCAACAAATCAGTAGACTCCACTTTGAGACAACTTCAACATTGGAAAGCATCTTTGTAGTCAACAGCAGGTAAGGAGATTCTTATTAAATCTGTAGCCTTACCAAAAGTAAACTGTGTTTGCTCTTTATTCAAACTCCCCATCTCTCTTCTAAAGCAATTGCAAAAAGGTATGGCAGATTTTACTAGAGTAAAGACAACAAAGCTAAGAATATACATTCGATATCATGGCTTAGAATGTGTCTGCTTAAAGATAGAGGGGGATTAGGCATGAGGGATCCCATCCTTCACAACAAGGCTCTCCTAGCTAAATTAGCTTGGCGAGTATGGACAAATCCACAAGCATATTGGGTTCAATGTCTTAAGAGCATATACTATCCCCATTTAAACTTTCTTGATGCATCCCCTGGATTTCAGCCATCATGGTTATGGAGAAGTGTATGCGAAGGTCTTACTTTTTTAAGAGAGGGTCTGATTTGGAAGGTTGGTGATGGAAACCAAACCCGTATATGAGAAGATGCTTGGATTCCGATCCTACCAACTCAACGACCATCATCTGCTCCTATACCAGGTTGTCCTTATCTGTGGGTATCAGATTTAATAGATAATATCACCAGAACATGGAAGTTGGAGGATCTTTTTGAACTTTTTCAACCACATGAGGTGCAGGCCATTTGACAAATCCATTTACCTCTCATTCCTACTCGGGATGTTCTAATTTGGAAGGCTTCCAAATCTGGAATATTTTCAGTAAAAAGTGCCTACCATATGTTAGCTAATGCCCAGTTTCAAACATTTCTAAGAGATTATGCTACTTCTAATGGGGGAGCATGGACTGCAGTTCCTTCTTTTGTCTAGAGAACTATATGGTCTTCTAAGACTTTACCCAAAATAAAACATTTTCTTTGGAAATGTTGTACAAGGGGATTGCCCACTAGTATGGATCTTATACGCTGAAATTCAGCGGTTGATCCTGTGTGTCGGCGATGTAATGACGCAGAAGAGAATCTTGAGCATTTGTTGCTATACTGTCCTCTCTAGGGCGGTTTGGTTGGGATGCCATCTTTCTTTGCTTGTTCCATGTGATCTGTTAAGTTTTCAAATCAAAAGTTCGAACTAGTAAGTAGAGGGACTCTCCATATATAAGACCACAAGATTCCAATCTCATTAGCAATGTGGGACTATTCCCAATACTCTCCCTCATATGTAACGCCACCGTTAGGTTGTGTATATGTGGTAATATATGTGACAATACATGACATTTTTCATGTGACTGGTCCTTCTTCTTGGATGACTGATCCCTCTTTAGGTAACATATAGTCTTTCTTTGGGTGACATATAGCCCCTCTTTTGGATGTTCGTCCCTCTTTGGATGATCATAGTCCCTCTTTCAATGACTTGGCTTCTTTTTTTTTTAGAATTATTACGAGAGGGAATGTGGAGCTCTGATACCATGTTAAGTTTCCAACTCAAAAGTTTGAACTAGTAAGTGGAAGGACTCTCCATATATAAGACTACAGGATTCCAATCTCATTAGCAATGTGTGACTATTCTCAATACAATCCATATCTTATAGTCAATGGTTGGGTTATATTTGCCGCCTTCTTTTACACTATCATAAATCACAACGAAGACTTATTATCTCTTCTATTGCATTTCTGAGTTGGCCAATATGGAAATCCAGGAATTTGCTATACTTTGAGCATACAAAACAATCCCCTAAGGATGTTATTCATTTGGCTCAAAGAGCTTTTAAGGAATTCTGTGAAATTCATTAGTTGGGTATTTGTTTGCAATGAATATGCAGGGACAACCAGTTTCTACAAGGATTCATTAGATAGCACCAAATTATGGAATGCTGAAAATCAATACGGATGCCGCCTTATCCATGGACTTGTCTCAAAGTTCCATTGGTTTTGTTTGCAGAAACCATTTCGGTGAACCTGTATTTGCGGGGGCTGAGACGATGACATTTACATCTACTGTGGTGAGGGAGGCTTTAGCTGTTTGTCGGGCCTTGATTGTAGCAATAAATCAAGGATATGATAAAGTTATAATCGAAACTGATAGCTTGGAAGTTATTCAATGCTTACAGGGCATAAGGCCTTTTTTTATGTTCCTTTTTTTGATGTTCAGTTAGACATAATTTAGGATATTAGGGATGTTTTGGTTAAACATTGCAATGTATCTTTTGGTCATATTCTTCGACTTTGAATATGGTGGCTCATCGGGTGGCTCAACAAGCATGTTTAGCTTCTGGACTATTATGGTGGGATAAGGATTCGGTTTGGTTGAAAGGTTTATGTAAGTCTGATGTAATCGTTGATGATGAAAGGAATGAACAATGATCCATGTTTATACCAAAAAAAAAAATCAAGAGAGTTCATATTGGTGCATCTACCAAAGAGAGATACCACCTCAGTGGTAGGGCTTTTCAAACATAGCCAAATATAGAGCAAATCTGGGGTTAAAGGGTGGAGAGAGACCCTAGACCTACTAGATGTCTCATGTCTGCACTCTATTGGGCTACCAACCAACTAGTATTCAATTCATTGGCATCATCATGTTGAAGTTATGTAGATATAAAAGCATTATTTAATCTTATTGTTTTCTAAATAAAAGCATTTCATGATAAGTTTGCCTACTCACTAGATTGTAGTCTTCACAAGGATTTGCATCTGTCATTTGTGGATCATCAAGTAAGGAAACAATCTCTTTGCGTTGTCGGTATAAGGCTGCATACATTCTGTTCCTCCCTAAACCCTACAGTAAAAGAAACATCATACAATGAAATATATATATATATATATATATATATATATATATATATATATATATATATATATATATATATATATATATATCAAGTTACGAGAAGCCTCTACTATACGGTATGATTAATTGAATTCCTTAAGACTACATGGAGATTGAATCTTGGATTAAAATTTTTAAATTCGGGCCGAAGTTTTCCAATGGGCCAAGATAAGCAGCTAGTTTAATAAGATATATATATA
Organism: Protea cynaroides; assembly: GCA_028583415.1. Taxonomy (NCBI): domain Eukaryota; kingdom Viridiplantae; phylum Streptophyta; class Magnoliopsida; order Proteales; family Proteaceae; genus Protea; species Protea cynaroides. The sequence continues at coordinate 61,038,698 of CM053266.1, read as the reverse complement.
TATATATATATATATATATATATATATATATATATATATATATATATCCACAAAGTAAAAATTAAAAATCATATAATTAATTAGAATATGGATAAAAAATATTAAATACAACATAAGTCATATAACCCGTTTATAGAGAACCAAATCTTGATTAAATTCACTTTTATGTATACTAGAATAAGTTACTTTTAGGCCAAATGTCTTGATCATGAGTCACAAGTATATCCTTTTAGAATCAGTTCCATCCAATGACATGGATCGTTTATTGATTATTTTTTCAAAATAAAATATAATTTTTATATTCTTAATAACCATGGATGAACGTCACATCATAACCTTATTCTTTAGATGATTAACATATGTCATTGAATATCAAAAAATTAAAGGGAAAATATTTGTCATAACCCTTATAGGTTATTGTAATCTCATCCACCCACCATCGTTTGCGATAATATCTCTATCCCCGAAAAACACCCAAACCTTGTTTAGTTGCTAAAAAAACTTTTTTACTCTCAAAACTTTTCAATTTCATTTTTATATTATCTTTTTGTGATTTTTTTAATTTTCCTAGGAGTAGTTTTATCCTTCCACGGTACTCTGTCCAGAACCTCTTTTGCCCTAACCTCTCACTCTTCCCATTAATCTTGTCGTCGCCAACACCTCTCAACTCTCTTCTGTTGAAACTACTCTCCGATGAGCAGGAACAGAGCAGATGGAACAGTTTGTTCAAGAAACCTCGACTACCTTTTCTCCCAAAACCCCAGAGAACCAAAGCCTTGTCTCTTCCCAAGAACCCTTGATGTGGTTTTGTTTTCTTTTTTCTTTTCAGATTTTTTTAACCTAACAAGAGTCCCCTCCTTTTGCCAATGAAGACCCCACTAAAAACGTGAAGACTTCTTGAATCCGAAACCAAAAATAAGAAATTGTCCATTCTGTCTATTCTAAATAGAAAAACATATATCACTTGGAATTCATAAATTAGAAAATGAAGAATCAGAACTTAATCTATTCTGTCGGTTCTAATTTGAAAATCACGAGCAGAAAAACATATAGAGCTTGGAAATTATCAAACAGACGAACAGAGTGGGCAGAAGACCGAGTGAGAGTTGTAGAGAAGGGGATGATTGATTAGAGAGAGAAGAGGGTGAGAGAGCAAGAAGGATGCTGTCGGCCATTGCCGAGCCGGAGCAGTGGCTGGATCCCTGGCTTGAGCGAGCTAGTAATACTGTAATATTTGGTTGGAGAATTTCCTTTGAGATTGATAAAGAAAATAATTTTTTATTTAATATCAAATATGAAATAAAAGAAATAAATTTTTAAGTTTTATAAAATTAAAAAAGAAAGATAATTCTATCATTTATAAAATTAAAATGGTATCACATCATCGATTGAGGGACATACCTTGAAGGATGGGGTCTGATGGATACAACTTTTCAAAATAAACGGTGTAAAAAATATTATCGCAAACAATGACAGATGAGTGAGATTACAATAACCTATAAGGAGTGTGGCAAATATTTTCCGAAAAATAAAATAATGATTATCAGTTTGGAGCATATGGAATTGGATTGATCGATCCTAAAAAAACAGATAATAATTTATATCGGAATAGGATTTGATCTAGTGGGCCCAAAATTTTGTGCATATATTGATATTAAGGAGATAAATAGCTTGGGCAGGGGAATCTAGGGAGGCTGGCTAAGTTAGAAGATCCAAATTTCATCCTTATGAGTATCTTATTTTATAATCGACTTTCAATAAACAATGAAATCCTTACCAAATAAATAAATAAGTAAATAAACAACGAAATAAAAATATACGACGGCCATGAAGTAATGATGTAAGATAGTGCGTGTTTTTTCTGTTTGCGTGTAGATTCTTTACTAATCACGCTGTTTTCTTGTTTTAATATCACTTAGCTAGGTTGAAGCTGGATGGGCAAGGATCCACATCTTCTTCTCTTAATGGCTCGGAAGGAGGGTGATTCTCATGTCCGATACATGGGTGTTGACTAGATATTAATCCTCCATCAAAATTGATAAGGTGAACCGATAAGGGTGTCGGCTTATGCATCGATTCGAATGAAATCAGATCTATATCCACGTCTTGGACATCGACTAAAAGGAGTCACCCTCCTCGCGAACCCTTAGGAAGAGAGAATTTGAATCCGGCAATTGACTGGCCCAGGTCGAGCACAATTTTTTTTTTTTTTTTTGATAAAAAGTTGAGCACAATTAGGCTAGCCATATAGGCCTGGGTACTGGTCAGCCCAATCTTTGGTGTAGGTATCGGAAACAGATCTTCCCCGACACCTAGCCCGTCCAGGCCGTCAAGCACCGTTGGATCATGTTCTCGTTCAGGAGAAAGGAGAGAGGGATGTGAGAGCATCCCAACCATTCGATAGGGAGTCACGACATGGACTCACCACATGGAGGTGTCAGCTCAGACTGGCCCAAAAGTTGGCCGGGCTTGCCAAGGCGGCGGCCGGCCCCTAATCAATACAGGGCCCACTACTCTCAAAATCCTATACATCAATCTATAGGTAGTATGTGATGATCTATTATCAAAATCCTCTATGATTACATACATTTATTTATATATATATATATATAAAAGAAACAAAAAGACAAAAAATTTGAAGTGATGACAACTATCCTTTAATTTACATTTACAAGAGCTCAATCTTGATTAATCATCTGAATAATGGCATAATTTTTTTAAAAAAATTTATTCTTGATGCGATGCTTGCATTTTTCCTTTTGATGGACAGTGAACAAAATTTTAGACTTAGACCTATCTGGTTATCTCAATCCATTTTTTGTTCGACCATTTTTCAAGGATAAAAGCAATCATTTACTAATTAAGTTTGCACCTGTCGGTTCGAGCTCATCCTAGCTCTTGAGTCCGAACAAGGCCTGGCCCATGAGATACCTTGGTCCTAAGGGCAGGTATGGGTTAGGAATTTTTGGCTCTGAGCCAGGGCCTGGTTGGGTCAAGGTCGAGGGTTTGGGTGGAGCCCGGCCCGGCCCGGCCCAACCTTGTCTTCTTTTTTCTTTTTTCTTCTTCTCCTCGATCTGACCCAACCCCCCTACATCCCCCTTCCCACTTCCCATGGTCAGCCAATGAGGGTCAATCAAGGTCAACCGAACCTTGAAGGTTAGAGTTGGAATTTCTCAGCCCTGATCAGGGCTGGACAGGACTAGGGCCCAACTAAAGGGACTCAAGATTGGACTAGAGTTTTAAAAAACCTGACCCAACGGACCTATTGCATCCCTTTTGAAACAGGACAGAGATTGTCTCCTTCCGTCCAATCATCTAGTCGTCCATCAATTGGGCTGAGATGAATCAATATACATATCAACCATCCCAAACTGTTTGATGGATGACGAAAACAACAGCAGACGATCCTTATCCAGTGAAACATATATGTGACCCTTTAATGTTCTTTGTCAATTTCGGTTTCTATTTCATAGGGACATGTAATGCAGAAGTTCAATGCTTCTAGCAATTCAATGCGCTTAATGGCCAATGCACCCAAGATGTGTGTGTGATTCATTGTGTTTGACATATAATGAAAATTTGGCTCTTCATGCTTTACTTATGGATAGATACACTGCATTTTATTTTAAATTACTCTTGTTGACCATCTCAACGTGGTATACTGTTCTCTAAACTCCTATTTTATATGACTTTGTTCTGAACTATTCTATGCCATCAAAGGCCAATTCATTGTCACGTTGTCACTCTCCCAGTTCTTTATCATCCCCCATACTTCCACTTAACTAGAAAAAATGAAAAAATAAAGAAAGAAAATCGCTAATTTGCTTCCTCTTTACTAACTATTACGTACTTTATATATATATAATAAAAAAGCATTACCCATTAACTTTTCATCTCTTTCATCATCACCCCCAAGATTCAGGCTGCTTTGGCTTACATCCTAACCTGGAGAGCCATGGTCCTGCCAAGAATAACGAGCCAATGGCCTCAGGTACTCCTTTAAATGAATTTTCCTCCTTTTCTCTTCAACCCATTCTTCATCCTCAATAGTTGGCTCTGCTCCTAAGTTTGACGAAGTTGCAGATTCCTGACAAATTTGGGAAAGACTCCAGCAGGTTAAGTATACTGCACTCTCTCTCTCTCTCTCTCTCTCTCTCTCTCTCTCTCTCTCTCTCTCTAGTAGTTGAGCTTTCCAACTACCGATTTGAGAGCCTGAAAGTGGTCTTTGATTTCAGATTATAACCTTATTTTGTTAGAATTGAAAAGATGTGGAGTGAAATGAAAACTTCTCAACAGAGTGTTGGGTGCTTTGGTTGAAAAAAAAATAAAAAAAGAATTATTTTTGTTTTACTTTAGCTTGTTTTATTTTTTGAATTCAAGCCAAATTGAAGTAAAATTAGAATAAAAATAAATTGGAAAATTTTGCAACGATTATCAAAAAGCATTTTATAACTATTAACTCAAAAAATATATTAAATACAATAATTAAATTTACCATGATGACTGCACAATTTTTCAAGATCTCTATCTAGTCTTTACAATGTGGGGCCTAATCTTATTTCCCTTACTGCGAATTTGATGCTTGTTTAAATCCTCTACCTTCTCTGTGCCTCGTGTGTGTCTGTGTTTCGGTATTCTTAAGAGTGGTGAAGAACAGCTAGTAAAACATTGATATACTGCCAAGCTTACAGATACTAATAGTATTCCATTGATTTGCTGCTGCATATTATCTCTGTATTTGTGCTTTTCAAAGGTTTTGTTGGTGTAATGGAAATGGGTTTCTTTCGTACAGATACTAAGAGTTCTTTTTACAATTGGTTTTCAGAGGTGAGAGCGGCAGAGTGATTTTACCCAATTCAATTGTTATTATTGTGAAGTTCTGAGAAATAAAAAACATGGATTCTGTATACGCTCCAGGAAGAAACCATCTTTTTATTCCAGGGCCTGTGAATATCCCAGAGCAGGTCATTCGGGCGATGAACAGAAACAATGAGGATTATCGTTCCCCTGCTTTTCCAGAGTTAACCAAGTCCCTTCTGGAAGACATTAAGAAAATTTTCAAGACAACTACAGGGACCCCATTTATGATTCCCACTACAGGTATTCTTAGATCATGTCTTTTTTTTTTTTTTTTTCCAAATCACATTTTGTAGAGTTGGTTGTTAATGGAAGATATTGTATGTTTTCTGTCAATTTGTATTGAAATTTGACAGAAACATGAAAAACATGTTTCCTATTCTAACAAGAGCAGGAGATCATATTTAGTGATATAGATGGATTGGATAATCTACAGCTTGTGTAGCATGATTTATCTTCAATTAATTTCATACATTTCTCTTCAATGTTCTTTTGATCAGTTGTTCAGTGTTTGTTACAATTAACTTACAATATAATTGAGATGATATTGCTGTTCTTGACCAGGTACTGGTGCATGGGAAAGTGCCCTTACAAATACATTGTCTCCTGGTGATCAGATTGTATCCTTCCTGATCGGACAATTCAGTAATCTCTGGATTGAACAACAGCGACGCCTCACCTTTAATGTTGATGTTATAGAGAGTGAGTGGGGGCAAGGTGCCAATCTTGACATCCTGGCAACAAAACTTGCAGCTGATACTGCACATACTATTAAGGCTGTCTGCATTGTCCACAATGAAACAGCAACAGGAGTGACCAACAATTTGGCTACTGTGAGGAAAATACTTGGTAAGCGTGGAGTTTGTTCTCTGAACTAAATTGCAAAATTCATAATTTAGTAATCCTATCATTCTGTCTTTAGGATTCTGCATGACCCTCTGTCCAAAATAAGTGCCAGGTGTTAAGATTTATAAGATTTATACACATACTCTATATCAAATGTACAGAGCTTATTAACAATACAAGTTAGTACTATCAAATTTCCTTGATTCATGTTGCTCCCCAGGATGCTGTTAATATCATATTTTTCTCTTCTTCTTCTACATTATGCATGTATGCATGTTTCATCATGATATTCATACCTTGAGCATACTTCTCATGTTTCTAAAATGGATCACAGATGAATACAAACATCCAGCACTGTTACTTGTTGATGGAGTCTCATCAATTTGTGCTCTTGATTTCCGTATGGATGAGTGGGGAGTAGATGTAGCTTTAACTGGGTCCCAAAAAGCTCTTTCTCTGCCCACTGGTATGGGCATTATTTGTGCTAGCCCTAAGGCACTTGAGGCATCAAAGGAAGCCAAGTCAGTTCGGGCATTCTTTGACTGGGGTAACTACCTCAAATTTTATAAGGCAGGAAGCTTCTGGCCATACACCCCTTCCATCCATCTCTTGTATGGGCTGCGAGCTGCTTTGGATCTCATTTTTGAGGAAGGACTTGATAATGTAATTGCAAGGCATAATCGCCTAGGCAATGCAACAAGGTACATTTATCTGTTTCCTTCCAGTAAAGCCTTATAGAAATTATTTTCTATCACTTGATCTCATTGGAAGAAGTTTAACATGCAGGCTTGCTGTTGAGGCATGGGGTTTAAAGAACTGCGCACAAAGGGAGGAATGGTTTAGTGACACAGTCACTGCTGTGGTTGTCCCACCACACATTGACAGTGGTGAAGTTGTTAGTAGGGCATGGAAGAGATATAATTTAAGCTTAGGCCTTGGGCTTAATAAAGTAGCTGGAAAGGTTTTCAGAATAGGACATCTTGGTCACCTCAATGAGGTATGGTTCTGTTCTGTTTGAAATTGTTAAAAGTTCCTCTGTTTTGTTTTTCCCCTTAAGTCCCCATGGAGGGGAGGGCTTTTGGTAAGGCCTTGCCAGTTTCTGACTTAAAATAGTAAAACCAAAACTAATATCTTAATAAGATAAAGTAATAAAGAAAGTGCATGAAATGTGCACAACTCTATATTGGGTTTGATACTTGTTACTACAACTAAATACATGGAACTACTAAATATTTTTCACATCAAGGTTTATAATGTGATTATCTAGCTGTGTCAATTCATTCCTATCAGAGGATTTGCCTAGATAATTTTAGGACTATTGCATGAATCACATTTATGATGACAAGGGTGAGTTCCTTGTTATCTAAGTATTCTAAAGAAGGAGCAGTGTTTGAATACATCAGCCCCACTTCATCTAATGCACCATCCATTGGTACTCAAATTTGCATCATATACATCAAGAGTTAGTGAGAGAATGGTTCTCTCTTCCCTCCATGTGTTCTATATGGATGATGGATTTAAAGGCGAGTGATAAAATTTTGAGTTTCCCAGCATTGTTAAGTATGTTAATCTAAAAAACCATTAATAATAAAAAAGGAAAGTAATATACATGGTCATCTTCAATAGTTATGCTAAAGTTGAGGCTTCAGATTAATTTCTCAAAAGTTTATAAGGATCATCATATATCTCTCTTTACAAGTTTCTTCTCTGGGTCGCAAATAATTTCCATACCAGCTCTTTCATTAGCATGGAGGGCTGGTTTGAATGTGCTTGATTTTCAGCATTAATCTAGCTTGCAGGCTGGGATTGACAACTAGTGAAATGGAATGGAGGTCAACAGACATTCGTTAATGCTGTTAATTCCCCTTCTGATGATGTGACAAATTAGATATCCACCTAATGGATATAATTTTTGTCAGCATGAGAACATAATTTTGTTTCCCTGATCTTTGCAGCTGCAATTACTGGGTTGTCTGGCTGGTGTGGAGATGATACTAAAGGACATTGGATACCCAGTTAAGCTGGGAAGTGGAGTGGCAGCAGCTTCTGCGTATCTGCAGAGTAACATTCCTTTGATCCCTTCTAGGAATTGATCCATCTGCCTGTGCAATGACTGTTCCCGCATTTTCTTTTCAAACTTGTATTCAAAGAATAAACCGCCTGCACTTTCGCGAGGCTAAACTCATGCATACTGCTTCATGCATGATCCTGTATTTAAGATATTTTCTGTCAAATTTACTGCCGTTTTTTGCGGATTCATTATCTTTTTGGAGGCAAGAAGCAGGTCTTATTTAGCTGAGATGGCTTTCTGTTATTTTGTCAATAAAAAATTGATGCTTGAAGAAAGAATGACCCTAGCAATCAATTGATAATCCTCACTCAATCCAGTTAGAGAATTAGTCATAGAGCTATAATGAATAAAAAGATTCTCACAGTCAGCAGTGAGCTAGGATAGGTCCCTGAAAGCATGTTTTCTATGATGCAGTTCCTGGGGCTGTCTGTCTTGGAAAGAGCTTTGATCGGAAAATAAGATGTGATATAATGAGGGATCAATATTCTGGATAATCCAATTACATTATAATTTTCGAAATGGATGGTCTTGATTAGACAATCCGATTACCGACTCTGTAATTTTTAGTGGAATGAAAAATTCAACCATTACAGAGCTTAATGGAGCTTAATGGACTCTGGCCAAAATAACAGGAGGCATGCCATCAGGTGGTAGCTGTTTGTGACCCATTTGCAATCCCAAATAAGGTTAATTGGATCATATTATTAGATGGATTTGTCAGCAGAAGAAAGAGGTGACGCCAGAACTTAAGGTAGGAATTCTAACAAACATGAAAGAGAATATAATGAAAACCTGCACCTAATTACGGATCTTGCCTAGCATTCAAGAATAACAAAATAGGGATTGATATGCATACGGTTCACTGAAGTAGTGAAATCGTTCACCGTATCAGCCATCTCCGTCCAATTTCTGCAACACGAAATTAGCAATGGTGTTACAAGATTTCTCACTACCTCCCCTTTCAGTGCTGTAGCAATGGAAGTAGACTTGATCATAGAGACCAGGAACCCTCTCTCTCTCTCTCTCTCTCTCTCTCTCTCTCTCTCTCTCTCTCTCTCTCTCTCTATATATATATATATATATATATATATATATATATATATATATATATATATATATATATATATATATATAAAAGGTTGAACCATTCATTTTTACTATTTTTTAAATCTAATACATTTAAATTTGGGGAGTACTATAATAATGTTTAGAGTACTCGTACACATGCATGAACATACACGAAATGCATGCAAATGCATAGGGGGTATTTGATTGAATTAGAGTTTGAAATTCGACATGTGGGGAATCTAGACCATGTACTTTCTATCCAACAATTGGAATGGACACATCATCTGTTCATGTAGCAGAATAGATTCATTGTTACGTTTGGAAAAATAACAAACATTTGTTACAATAACATTTCCCCATATATATATATATATATATATATATATATATATCATTAACGGTCTCATATCAGTAAGGACTACCAACACCAATGACAACCTTGACCCTGCTTGGATTGAACAAATTTTGAACCCTAATCCAATACCTATTCAAAAAAAAAAAAAAAGTATATGGCATTGAGATGGCCAGGTCTAGTCGGTGAGTTGACTAAGTATGATCCGATATCGGATCAATCTATCCCCACATCAGTTCAGCAATGTTCTAAGGCATATACATATGTTTTTTTGATGTGTGGGAGTGTCATGGCACATGTGGTAATGGTTTCATGGCGAAAGCCCAAAGTTCGTCTAGAACTTTTCACTTGAGGCAGGTTTTGGTGGATCCCATAGACGTTTCGTTTAAATTTTTGAATATGAAAACGTAAAGCATCTAGTTAGCTTCGCAACGGACATCGTGGATTTTAATTTTGATATCGCATGAAAAAGTTACGATCAGTTTCGTGATGATGTAAATCACAAAAAATTACATTCTAAAGAGTTCTCGGGAAGTTGTGTTATGATAGGGGTTTGAGCATATAAATCTTGATTATTTTTGTCCTTATGTGCAATTTCCAAAAATTGAAAAACTTCTTTACTATTTTGAGAAAATTTCTCACCTTCCCTCCAAGAATCCAAAAAGGCAATAAACCTCTAAACTTGATTCAAAATATCCCATTTCCCTTGTTTTTTAAAATATTTTCCCTTATACAATTTGGTGATGATATTCATCATCATTAATATTTTTTTAGACAATAATACTTTCAAAAATCTATAATTGAATTTACTTTAAAAAAAAAATATTAAAATATTATAAACAAAAATAAAACGTGTCATCGTCCCCAAAACCCCAATCACAACACCGCCGGGCAAACCAGAGACCATCAACACCTGGGAATTAATGGAAGGGGATAGAAGACACCAGCCCTCTCTTAGACTCCCCACTCTCAAAGACTCAGAATGCTGTTTCTTCTTCAATGCCGGCCGTAACTCCTGATCTTTTGATCCTTACACTCCCAGATTAGAGCAGAAAAACGACAGAGAAACGCCCATACCCCCATGGCTTCAAACATCAAACAGAGAATCCGAATCCGATCCCAATCCAAAGCCCCCAGCTGTGATCCAAGAGCGCTCCACCAAGGCACAAAAGTCACTAGTGACAATTGAGAAAAGGGATTGTTGAAGTTGATTCCATGTTCGATACTCACAGAATTAACAATCCAAATTTTCGATTTTCTTCACAAGTTCAACCAAGTCACCTGCAAACCAAAGTTTCAACCAAAAATTGTCGCAAAGGAAAGAAACTACTATGAGAAGCAAATATGGGAAACTCTAGAGAACTTTGGAAAAAATAAAAAGAACCAGATATCAGAAGACTGGAAGAACTGGGGATTATCTCAAATACAGCAAAATCTTTTTCTTTTTTTTCTTTCTTTTATTTCCCAAACAAGGCAAAATTCTGGATACCAACATCACTTTTCAGTGCAAACACACAAAACCCATTTCACTTCTCCCAAAGAAAACCCAAAAAGAACAGAGCAGACTGCAATTTACTGTAGCCCCCTTCAGTACAGAAATAGGAGACCTTCAATCATTAGAAGAAAACAAAGGAAGCTTGTTTTCTAGAGAATTCCAGTTGCGATGGCAATTCTGCTTGTTGTTTTTATCTAATTTAAGCTCCGGTTACAGCGACGAATCTGGTCATTGCCTTGATTTTTTTTTAAGCTTCGATTGCGACGACGAATCTGGTCGCTGCTTTGATTTTTTTTCTAAGCTCCGATTGCGATGACAGGTCTGGTTATTTGTTTTCTTCCTTCCGTAAGGGCAATGGTGATTCGGGGTTTTGATTTTTCTTCCGGTAGCTTCTGTGATTCTAGTTGATCTTTCGTTTTAGCTACGAATTGATCCCAACAGTGGCAGTTTGAAAAAGGCTCTTGAAGAAATATTGCCGATGAAACTTCTCTTCTACGGTCACCGAAGCCGGAGATGATTGCATCCCTTGTTAATAACTGGTGGTTGTCGATCTTGTCAATCAAAACATAAGGTATTATTGTCGAAAAAAATATTAATGATGATAAATTTCATCATCAAATTGAATGGGAAAATATTTTCAAAAATAGAAAAGATGGAAGACATTTTGAATCAAGTTGGGAGTGATTGCATTTTAAGATAGAAATGGGAAAAATTTTCTCTATTGTTTTTAAGAAATTGCATTTAATGCAAAGATTCTTTTTGCATGGAACTATGGTACTTTGGCGTTACATTGAATGTTCAGATGTTATGGTGTAGCACATGCATTATTATAAAGTAAAAAGATTCAATTTAATTGGATGACATTAATATCGTGATTTTTAAATCACGTAAGAGGATTTTCGAAGATCAGACGGGTCATATTACACCCGTTGTTTTGAAGAAGATCTAGCGGCCGAGAATTCAATCGATGGTGGTGACGTAACGGAATATCACCACGTATTGTTTCAAGCGATCCGGACCATTCATTTTAAAATCACTATTGACAAATCAACGACCAGAAGTATTTTGAAGTTTTTGAGGCCTATATAAGTCCGATTTGAGCCCAATTTTTTTATTTTCTCGGAATTCAAACTAGAACGTCTTGTAGCATTAGAAAGAGAAAAAGAGGAGAAGAAAATAAGGTTTTAAGACAAAAACTCCTATTGATTATCGATATGGCTTGTTCGATGATCTGATCGCTCTCCACATTGGTTTTTAGTATCGCTGAAGCATCATATGGTGGAATATCGTTGATGGAGCCTTTTACATAGTTTCATGCCTTTATCAGTCTAGAGTTGTGATTGAGGTGTAAAACATAAACTTGAATGTAATTGGGGTGAGAATTATATTTTGCCATTATTATCTGTAACCTTGTTGCATGGGTGCGTAACAGTGCTTGGAGTTGTAACCTTTTAATTCTTGTGGGTGCAAGATCAGAAGCAAAAATTCATTCCTAGACTCTTGTAGCAGTCAAAACTTGATTTGAAGCATAGAGTAAATACAAAGTCCTATTATGGCATTACTCTGTGGACTAGCCTTTCACACACTGTGGAGGTGAACCATGTATCTTCTCTATTTATTTTTGATATTAGAGTATGTGTGATTTGTAGGGTGGGTGTGCATTACCTGCTAGGCCTAGTCAATTTTTTTTATTATGAAGTAGGTGTACATATGACTGTGTGATACTGGTAAAATTGATATTACCCCAGCCAGCTTGTGGTTACCATTCAAAGAAAGTTTTTAAACACACTGATTCACCCCCTCCCCCCTCTATCAGTGTTAACCTGGGAACATCATAATCAATCTTTAAGTGATATGTCCATCATGACAATATCCAAGATAAGATAAAGCCAACTTTTAAGTGAGATTGGTGTATATACGACTGTGTGATGTTGGTAAAATTAGGATTACCCCAGTCAGTTTGTGGTTGCCGTTCAGAGAAATTTTTTAGACACATTGATCCACCCGTCCCCCTCTCTCAGTGTTAACCTAGGAACATCATAATCAATCTTTAAGTGATACGTCCATCATGACAAATCCAAGATAAGATGAAGCCATATTGTAAGTTGAGAAGTCTCCCACATAGTGGGTGGATTTACATAATTGGTTAGGAATAAAATCCTTCCCCTTACATATAGGAAATTTTACAGGTGTGACTAATCCACTCAAACCTCATTTGTGTGCATCATGTATAATATAAAATGGTGTACCTAGTGCACGAGGTTCACGCCATTTCGGGGTTTGAAGAGAAGTTTATGTACATAGCTTTATCCCCTTTCATGAAGAGGATGTTTCTAGATTCGAACCATGGCCACTAGGTCGCAATGGACCAACCTTACCGTTGTGCCAAGGCTTGCCCACTAAGGGGTGTCAATTTTGGGACCGCGCCGTGTCCCCCGAGCCAAGCCGACTAGTTAAAAATCGCATCGAGCCAGACTCTTTAATAAACGTGTTGGTCTTAGGATCAGACCGATGAATAATAGGTCATTCACGATGCAGGGGTGCAATCCGATGGTCGCTCGACTAGACCGACCGATTAAAGCCCGAGTTCGTATAAATCGACTAAAAATCGAGTAAAGACATATGTAAGTTTTTTTTTATTTTGTCCACCTACTTTTCCCACCTACTTGTGAACATTGGACTTGCAACGAATACATCCCTACTAAATGAGATTGCAATGGGCCTTCTGATATCTTAGCCTCCAAGGTGACATGATTTTAGCAGATATTGCTAAGAGACTATTACGGCCACATGTAAATATTCTTTAAAAGAAATATTTTGGTCCCTTTTTTTTTATTTACCATTATCTACATACATGTTTCATTTATGAGTAAGGACAAATCAATGGGTTGGATTTACAACAAAATAAATCGATTATAATTGAGCATAAAATCGTATAGCATAACCGAACATAAGGCTATATAAGATAACCGATTATGGACATTAATTTGAACCGATTATAAGACCGATTAAACTCTGCCTAGACGAAATCGATAAATTCATGTGGACTGAATCACAAGATGGTGCTTTAGTAGCATCTTCTTGGAGATGTCTACATCAGGGTGGCAATGGTCATGGCTGGGAAAATGAAATATGGAGAACGGAGTTACACCCTCGAACTTCTATTTTTGCATGGCGGGGGTGTCTAAAGCGACTCACAACAGATGATGTGATAAGGAAAAGAGGGGTGTCGATCGTATCAAGGTGTTACTTATGCCACCAACATGAGGATAGTTATGAGCATATTTTTCTACAATGTAGCTTTGCAATGGAGTTATGGCGGAAAGTTTTGGAATTGTTCAATCTTTAGTGGAATCTATTCCTTCTCATGGTGGAAAAAAAGAAGAGAGTAATGTCATTTCGATAAATGTAGACATCAATATTCTTTGTTTTGGTACAGGTAATTTGATTGGCATGCAACTTGAGCTACTTTGAGGGGAGAATGACAACATTCAGCAAGGAGTGGCAAACATTAAAAAGGTTGTCAAGACCTGTCCATAAAAAATCCATGCATTGTGCATGTTATGATGAGTTTCTGATGGTGAGATGTCTTGGTCTTACTACAAAACAGGCTCGACCAAGGAGGATTAAGCAGGTAGTATGGAGGGTACCGAGAAATCCTTGGTACAAATTGAACTCAGATGAGTGTGCCTTAGGAAATCCAAGAGAAGCGGGAGCAGGAGTAGTTATCTGAGGGCCATCTGGACAAGTCTTAAGTGCAGTTTCAAAATACTTGGGAATCAAAACAAACTTCTATGTAGAAATCTTAGCGGCAATCACTGGTATTCAGGAGGGTATAAGGTTGGGTATTGGTCACCTATTGCTCGAATTAAACTCAATAAGTGCAGTTCACTGCTTGCTCAATAAAGCGATCCCATGGTACTGCCAACAAAGATGGAGGGCGATTTCAGAGTCTTTGGTTCATATACAATTGAGAGTCGCTCATAGCTTTCGTGAAACAAATAAAATTGCAGATGTGTTAGCAAAAAAAACTACATCAACTAGGATGTCTTCACGGTGGACAACCTATCCAGATTTCATTGCTCGGGATGTGGTCTGGGAGGCTTTTGGTCAACCATTGTATAGATTTGAGAAATGTAAATAATCTTGTGTTGGGACCCACTAATGGCAATGCCGAAGGTGGGGTTTATCTAGCACAAGTGAATGATTTGTAAAAAAAAAATTTCAATGCATTTTACTAGACTTTTAGCAAAAAAAAAAAAAAGACTGATTAGGGTCCTAGTCCGATAGGACCGAATATAAATGAGTCAATTAATGTCTCACAAATCAAGACCGTTTAATTAAACATGTCAATCACGGTGCAATGTGTTAAATTGGTGGGGACCAGTTAGGCCCAACAGAGACCGACCGATTGACACCCCTACTGCCACCATGGTTCAAGGTATCGTTATTGGATCGGCTGATTCGTATGGGTTTTGGACCTAGTTGATCCCAATATGTTTTAATACTATTTTAACAATGATCAAACGCTTGCTGATTTCCCATTAAATCTATACCCTGATACAAGTCGGACATGGCCGATACTTGGATTTTGAACCATCCCACCCACTATGCACCATGTCTAATATTTAGGCTCTTATTTTCAATTTTTAATTAATTTATTAAATCTTACTTATGACTTTCTATCTCTCTTTTTTTTTGTTTTTTGTGTTTTTTTTGGGGGGGGGTGTTGGAGTGGGAAGAGAAACTTCCTACTCTACTATGCACATAGATGATTTTAGTACGAGAGATAAGGGGAAGGGGAGAAGGGAGGAAGGCTTACGTAAAACACAATATGAAGATGAGAGTTGAAACTAATTTGGGAACCTGGAACCAATAAATAATCGATTCCATTTCGATAGAGTCCATCACATCCCGAGCCAAACAGAAACTGAACTGATTAACTGGAATAGAACTTGTTGCCACCTGTTTCGGTCTAGTGTTTCAGAGGTTGACACTTGTCAATAAAAAATGAAGAGACAATAGAGAGGGGGTTGGATGACCCTATGGTCACTTCGATGCTTAAGTCAGTTTTTGGGCGGTAAACAAATAGAACTTGGGAACAAGGACTACTGTGTTTAAGTAAATTAATTAGAGAGAGAGAGAGAGAGAGAGAGAGAGAGAGAGAGAGAGAGAGAGAGAGAGAATTTAAAGTGGAATCCATTTATTTTCATTCTGGGGGATATATATATAGAATGACATGGAGTGGTGTGGAATTTGGAGATATTCTCTGCAGTTATGCGGTTATCAAGGCATATCTAGAATTCTTCAAAGTAGTATCATCATGGACAGGGCGGGGAATGCACCTATCAATTATCTTTGAATGAAATGGTTGTGTAAGTATGATGTCTTCTGACCGTTCAATCATGATCTGGCTGTCCACTCTTTGTAATAGTTCCTCAATTTGGGCTTAGTGGTGGTGCAGTGGGTTTACAGATGTGACATAACTGAATGAGCTTGGTTGTTCACAGTTATCTTGACATTGTTTGGAGAGGGGGGGGGAACATGTCCCTTAAGGTAGAAGACTATTTTGAGGTACACATCCGTTTCTTATTAGTTGCCTTTATCATGGTCCTAACTAGGGCTGCAACAGGGCTGGGTTGGGCTAGGTTTTTCAAAACCCTAACCCTAACCCTGACTATTAAAACTTAACCCTAACCTAGCCCAACCCTGCCATGGTCAGACAATGTATAACCCTAACCCTGACCCTGGCAGGGTTGGGTCTAACCCTAACTTACCCTGATTGACCCTGACAGGGCTGAGTTGGGCCGGATAAACCCTGATTAACCCTGATTGAGGGTCGGATTGACTCTGATTGGCCCTGAAACATACAACAAATTGTCAAATGACATACATATAAGAACTATAACTTATATATATATATATATATAGGGTCGGGCTGGGCCGGGCTCAATCCAAGGGGTCAACCCTAACCTAACCCAATCCTTCCAGGGTTGATCAAAATTTGGGCCCTAACCCAGCCCTGTCAGGGTTCGGGCCGGGTTCAACCCTACCAGGGTTCAGGATGGATTCGGATTGTCAGGGTAAAACTTGCACCCCTAGTCCTAACAGAACCAATTAACACTCATAGCCAACGTTAATCCAAGTAGCAAATCTTGCAAGTCATAGACCTTGATACAAAAATATTAGGTTTTTGTTATAAATCATCTTTAAATTTTAACATTTATAGATCGTTTCACATCAGCTCATTTTTAAATTTTATTAAAGATGTAAATGGATGGCTGAAAATCCTGATCTGATTTGAATTCACATCCGTTTAGGAAAATCTAAATTCGAACAATCGGATTCGGATGTAGATTCATATATCAGTCAAACGGTCAGGATTATATCCACTCCGTTTAGCCTAGTGTTAGGACGCATATAACCTTAGGTTTTAGAGTGTTAAGACGTATATAGCCTTAATGTTTATATGGTCATTTAAGGTTTCGTCTCTTATTTTCTTAGGATAGACTATATTTGTTTTAAACTATGTTTTTTTTTCCCTCACTTTTCATACAATTTGTATTCTAATTCTCTCTGCCTGAGAGCATTTGCTTGCCTAGTAGCTGCTCTTTAATCTTCGGCTGTATACATGAGAGAAACAACTGGGGATACTTTTCACGTATGTCGTTCTCTTTTTCTATTTTTCGGATTCAAATTGAATTTTAAACGGATATCCAATTAAATTTTGAATTCGGATTTGATTTTTATTCATCCGTTAGATTCAGATATGTTAGTTGGTAAATGGATTTGAATTCCAGTAGTTGTGTATTCGATTTGAATTAGATCTGTTTACATCCCTAATATTTATATTTAACAAAATAACAACACAAAAAGTATTTAATAACATGGACGATTGTTTAAACTTAGATCCCGTATTCATTACAATTTCTCTATGCAATATGTGATGACGTATGACATATGAGGTAACTTCCTTAATAAGGATATTTATTCATTTTTATCCTCATTTGAATTTATTTAGAATATATTGGAGTATCAAAATTACAGAATACAGTAATTATCTCACATTTTAAATCAATGTTAAAGCGATTACCAAAAAAAAAAAAAAAAAAAAAAAAAAAAACAATGTTAAAGCCATGAGCGAGAGAGAGGGAGAGGAGCCCAGCAGTAAGAAGAAAGTGGGAGGTGGCCGCACAAGAAAGAAATGCTGGAGAAATGATTTCAGAACAGAAAGAGAAGAGGAAATCGAGAGAAGGATGGAGAAGAAGATTCGACGCTAGGGTTTCTTACTGGTTCGATGCTTGTGAGGAAATCTCGTGTGACCCTGTGACTGATTCGGTCGATTTCGATTTGGTTGCTCCTGTTCTTCGTCTCTGTGTGATTCTGTTGCTCTGCAACGTCTTCTCCTCTCTGTCTTGAGAAATCAAGCATGGAGTTAATGAGTTTCATTTGCCCAAAGCATCCAACAGTGGGACAAAAATGGCTTCTCCGAATGTTTCGAGCATATGCTTTTAGGCTTTGGAGTGAATGTTGTTTCAATAATTATGATTGTAGTACTTGGATCAAGATGAAGGAGTTGTGAGAAACAGGGAGAGAAGAGGGGAATAAGGAAGAAGCTGCGGAACAGGGAAGATTTTGCAGAGAGAAAACAGAGGGTTGCTGCCCGCTAGAGGAAGTTGCAGATAAGGAGAGACGGCTGCTACTAGCAGAAGGAAAATAAGAAAAAACAGAGAGAGAATGAGAGCCGCAAGAAAAGAAAAATAGAAAAGAGGCTGCTGTTCAAGAACTAGAAGAAGAAATCTCCAGAGTCAAGAGAATTCAAATTTGGAAAATATGCCTAGAGGGCATTCGATGAAATGCCAGCACTAGATATCTTGCTATATTCCAATGATTTTTGGGCTTTCTTCAGGGTATAAAGATGTGGATTCAATTCAGCTCCTACTTTTCGTTTCTTGTCCATGGTGCAACCTTGGGGTACAACGACATTAACATCCATTGATTTGCTACTCATTAAAATCCAGGTAATCTTCTTGCCAAATGCTCTAATTTTGTACTGTCAAAGTATATGCTTCCCTTTGTGTAGAAATATATATTACAAAGTAAGTTTGAGACTAATACAGAGTTAGAGGAAGAAAGAATATTTATTAATATTTATTTAAGTTAGAACACTTACAGGATTTTGAAGTAATATCAACAGTATGGATAGGGCTGAGTCGTGCCACCGGTCACTATCCTTAAGATTAATTCACCCCTTATGTGCAAAGAGTTCCCGTGAGATTAATCCCCAAGATAAAACAGCCCCGAAGTCGAAGCTTCTTCCACTTAGGTTGCACTCCAACAAGTGGTCTTCGTCAGAATCTCGACGGCTACAATGAACACTCAAACAGAAACCGAAACCGATTGATTTTGATAACTTAGAAAAACAGAATAAGGCTGGAGGAGGGAGAGAGAGAGAGAGAGATAAATGTGTACGGATACACTTTGTTGTAACCTTCTGGTAATGGACTCTTCTTGTATTAATAGAGAAGAGGTCCTAAATCAAAGGGTACGATGGAAAGTTGTACCCATCCAACGGGTTGTGATGAAAGGGGTGCGCCAAGAGAATAGATGGTCCGAGATTTAATCTCTCCAACGATCATAAAGATCAATGGTTGAGATTAAACTAATTTGAATTCATATCTATTCAAATACGTCATGTCTCTATGTATTCAAATACGTAGAGACATATCCTTTCAAAAAAAATAATCCAACGGATTAACCCGCACCCGCACCCCCGCCCCCGCCCACGCCCCGCACGGCACGGCACGGCACGGCTCGGCTTGGCCCGCGCGCGCGTGTGTGAAAAGAACCCCGGACCCTTCCCTCTAGAGGCATCCTTTCATTTAAGGGCTCAAGATGTTATAGGTCATACAATACATATATACCTCCTCAATCATTCTTCTCCAAGCAATATGGGACTAAAACAAGTCCTACAAGCTATGCCAACCAAAAAATACTAGTGGGAAAATTTCCCTCCAAAACCAAAATTAGAAAATAGAGTTAAAATTTTGAAACTTTTGATGTTTTTGTTTTTTTTAAAACTCTAAAAACCCAACAATTCCCCCACAAGATTCGAAAATTTAAAAACAAGATAGAGTGTTAATTGTATTAGGATATATAAGAGACGTCATCGCAGATGTCTTTTGGACTTGAATCTACACTAGGTTTGATACATCACGCTACGGAGTACGGGTGAAGCCACGCTTCTTGAACCTTTCCTCGCGGTGTAGCCGACCGACATACCAACCATCCCCTTATAATCCGACCCTCGAATAATTCCTTTCGTAAAAAGGTGGACATTTTTCTCCGGCCTTATCCCTATCTCGCATTCATGAATGTTTAGAGAGTTCACCCTTAAAAACTCTAATCGGAGGTGCCCCACCTCTTACATCCATTTAGGTCACCCCATAGTGTGCACCACACAGTTAACACACCCCCACATTCCAAGTAGGACACTTGGCTTGACTAAGAGTCCTTATGACTCATCCTCTTTTCATTGTGGTGAATATTATCTTCCCATCCAACCGTAATGAGCAAGTTTTGATAATACTAATC
Source organism: Protea cynaroides (assembly GCA_028583415.1). NCBI lineage: Eukaryota > Viridiplantae > Streptophyta > Magnoliopsida > Proteales > Proteaceae > Protea > Protea cynaroides. Next base: position 61,018,415 of record CM053266.1, on the reverse strand, counting down.
AAGTCATCCAAAGTGACTTCGTTTTTTACCCATTGAACCTAATTCCCCGGGGACTTCCTCTCACATAGGTTGGGTATCCATCACATGACTTATGTCACGGGTTTTAGGCTCATTCCTTTAGATGCATCATGTATTATCTTGGTGGTCCGAGGCTTTGTAAATATGTCCGCGATTCAGTTCTGACTTCACAAAGTTGATAGCTATCGTTCCTTCACTAACATATTGTCTAACTAAATTGTGTCTTAGTCGAATATGTCTCCTTTTTCCATTATATACATTACTTTTTGCCTTAGCAATAGCAACTTGACTATCACAATGTAGTGATATGGGTGGTACCGGCTTAGGCCATAATGGAATTTCGGTCACCAAGTTTTTAAGCCATTCGGCTTCCGATCCAACTTTCTCTAAAGCTATAATCGCCTTCTATGGTAGAACTTATACCACATGTTTGTTTAACCGACTTCCAAAAATCGCTCCACCTCCCAAAGTGAAAAACATATCCACTTGTAGCCAATGATTCTTCTGTATCAGAAATCCAATTGGCATCACAATATCCTTCTAATACTGTCGGTTTTCCACTATAGTGTATCCCATAGTTTATGGTTCCTTTTAAGTATCTTAGTAGCCTTACTAAAGCTTCCCAATGCTCTTTTCCAGAGTTATGAGTATGTTGACTCAGTTTTCCAACTGCTAAAGCAATATCCGGTCTTGTAGAATTCATCAAGTAAGATCTCGAACCAATGATTTGAGAATACTCTTTTTGGGAAATTGGTTCACCTTTATGTTTTTACAAGATAACTTCCGAGTATCAAAGGTGTCTTAACAGACTTATACTCAAAATAATCATACTTTTTTAGTAGATTTTCTACATAATGTGCTTGAGAATAAAATTATCTCATCACCTTTTCTGATGATCTTGATCCCAAGAATTACATCAGCTTCTCCCATGTCTTTTGTATCAAACTTAGACATGAGAAACTTCTTTGTTGTTTCTACTATGTCAAGATTAGATCCCATAATTAACATATCATCAACATATAATATAATAAATACACATTTTCCATTTGACAATTTGCTATATACACATCTTTTAGAATTGTTAATAACAAAACCATTTGATATCAAAACACTATCTAATTTCTCATGCCATTGTTTTGGTGCTTGTTTCCATATAATGATTTAATTAATTTACATACTTTATGTTCTTGTCCATATGTAATACAACCCTCTGGTTGTCTAATATAAATTTCTTCTTCTAAGTTACCATTGAGAAAAACTGTTTTAACATCCATTTGATGAATAACAAGTTTATATATAGAAGCAATAGCAAACATAGTTCTTATTGTAGCAATCCGAGCAACAGGTGAAAAAGTATCAAAGTAGTCTATATTTTGTTTTTGTTTAAAACCTTTGACCACCAATCTTGCTTTAAATTTGTCAAGAGATCCATCAAAGCTTAAGTTTTTTTCTTAAAAAATCCACTTGGTATCCAAAGTTTTTGTACCTAGTGGAGGGTTTATTAACTCCCAAGTATGATTACGTATAATAGAATCCAATTCACTTTTTATAGCCTCTTTCCAAAATACAACATCGGGAGATGTTCAAACCTCCCGATATGTTAATGGATCTCTCTCAACAAAATAAACAAGCATGTCATCCCCAAAATTGGTAGGTTTCCTTTGTCTTTTACTTTTTCTTAGTTGATCATCATTCTTGAAATCTAACTTATTATTATTATTTCCATTATTGAGAGCACTCAAATTTTGGTCTTTAGAAATAATATTATTAGAAGAACATTGATTATTAAACCGATCTTTAATCATTGGAAATGTATTTTCAAAAAATTCTGCATCTCTTGATTCAATTATGGTATTCGCATCAAACGGATTTTCAATAGATTTTAAAACCAAAAATCTATATGCAACACTATGTTGTGCATATCCAATGAAAATGCAATCACAAGTTTTGAGCCTAATTTTCTTTTCTTAGGTTCGGAATATAAACCTTTGCTAAACAACCCCAAACTTTTAAATGATTAAAAGAAAGTTTTCTTCCATGCCATAATTCAAAAGGTATTAAATCAGAATTTTTAGGAGGTATCCTATTTAAAATATAGCAAGCAGAAAGAATTGCTTCCCCCCACATGTTTAAAGGTAAACCAGAACTTATTAAAAAATAATTCATCATTTCCTTTAAAGTTCTATTTTTCTTTCAAAGAATTCCATTAGATTCAAGGTTGATAAGGTGTAGTTTCATGTATAATGCCATTTTCTTCACAAAATTTACTTAAGCTTTGAGTTCCATATTCGGTTCCCCCTATCCCAGTTCTTAATCTCTTGATTGTTTTCCCTAATTGATTTTCCACTTCATTTTTGTATGCTTTAAATGCATTTTCTCGCTTCATCTTTTGTCCTTAAAAAAGATAAACCTTGGTGTATCTAGAATAATCATCTATGAATGTTATATAAGTATTTTTTACCACCTCTTGACTCATGAGATCTAAAATCAGCAAGGTCACTATGGATAAGTTCTAAAAGTTCACTTTTTCTTTCAAAACTGTTTTATGAGGTTTTTGGTCATTTTCGTCTCTACACAAATAGGACACTTATGATGTAGAGGTTCTGGATTTCCTTTAATAAATCCTAATTTTGCAAGTCTTTTAATGTATGGTGCACTTCGATGTCCTAATCTACCATGCCATAAATCAAACGACTCAATCAAATAAGAGAAAGAAACATTTTCATTCATTACATTATTAATACTTAGTACAAAAAGACCATTGGTCACATATCCTTTACCCACAAAAACATCCCCTTTTAACAAAATTGCCTTATCGGCTTCAAAAATTAATTTCATTCCTGCCTTGTTGAGAAGAGAGCCCCGACACCGATTTGGACGAATTTCCGGAACATGTAGAACATCATTAAGCATGAGAGTCTTTCCGAAGTTAATTTTAGAAGTATTTGTCCTTTGCCCATGACTTGAGATGTTTGGGAATTTCCCATATACACAAGATCACCATCACTAACCGTTGAATATTTCATAAATAAATTTCGGTCAACAAGATATGTGTCCGGGTTGCACCAGTATCAACAACCCATTCTTTGGGTTTCTTCAAAAGATGTACTTCTGTCACTACCGCCACAAATTGATTTTCTTCAGTAAGATTCACTCTAGCCTTGTCATTACCCTTGTTTTCACCACTCTTGTTCTTTTTGTAAAGTCGGCATTCTTTCTTGAAATGTCCAGCCTTCCCGCAAAAAAAACATGTGCCTTTCGGCTTCTTGAACTTATTGTCCTTCTTCATGTGATGAGACTTATTGGGTTGCTCTCTTCCTCGCTTCTTGGACTGTTCTCCTTTCCCGGACTCTACAAGGTTTGCCTTGGATTTGAATTCCTTGGCTTTTTCTACCTTGTTCTTTTTCCGGTTCTTCTCTTCAATCTTGACTCGAACAATGATTTGATCAAGTGTCCAGTCCTTGGTTTTATGCTTCATATGAGATTTGAAGTCATTCCATGAAGAGGGTAGTTTCTCAATGAGAGCTCCAACCACAAATGTTTCAGGTAAATTAATTCTTTCCTTAACCAGATTTCCAACCAACACTTGGAATAGGTCGATTTGCATGGAGATGTTCATGTCATCTTTCATTTTAAAGTTTAAAAAATTTGCAGTGACATATTTCTTACTCCCCCGCATCATCCAATGAATATTTTTTCTCCAATGCATTCCAAATAGTAGAAGCATATTCATAAGATGCATATACATTGTAAAGATCATTAAACAATGAGTTCGTAATCCTATTTTTGCATTGATAATCAGCCTCTATCCATGCCACCCGATTGGCTTTCACATTAGGATCATCGTCCTCAACCGGTATGGGTTCAGCATGAGCAAAATACCACTCCTAGTTGAGCCAATGCAAATTTCATCATCTGCTTCCATCTCTTGAAATTTGACCCATTGAATGATTCAATTTTGTCAAACTCGGCCACAAGGCATAATTTTTCCATTGATGGAACAACGAAGACCAAACTTGATTCAACAACCATGATCCCCAGCCTCAAACTTTGAATTAATCTTAAGAACCGGAGAAATATATATTACAAAGTAAGTTTGAGACTAATCAGAGTTGGGGAGGAAGAAAGAATATTTATTAATATTTATTTAAGTTAGAACACTTATAGGATTTTGAAGTAATATCAACAGATGGATAGGGCTGAGTCGTGCCACCGGGCACTATCCTTAAGATTAAATCCCCCCCTATGTGCAAAAGAGTTCCCGTGAGATTAATCCCCAAGATAAAACAGCCCCGAAGTCGAAGCTTCTTCCACTTAGGTTGCACTCCAACAAGTGGCTTCGCGAATCTCGACGGCTACAAATGAACACTCAAAACGAAAACCGAAACCGATTGATTTTGATAACTTAGAAAAAAACAGAATAAGGCTGGAGGAGGGAGAGAGAGAGAGAGAGAGATAAATGTGTACGGATACACTTTGTTGTAACCTTCTGGTAATGGACTCTTCTTGTATTAATAGAGAAGAGGTCCTAAATCAAAGGGTACGATGGAAAGTTGTACCCATCCAACGGGTTGTGATGAAAGGGTGCGTCAGTAGAATAGATGGTCCAGATTTAATCTCTCCAACGATCATAAAGATCAATGGTTGAGATTAAACTAATTTGAATTCATATCTATTCAAATACGTCATGTCTCTATGTATTCAAATACGTAGAGACATATCCTTTCAAAAAAAATAATCCAACGGATTAACCCGCACCCGCACCCGCGCCCACGCCCCGCACGGCACGGCTCGGCGCGCGCGTGTGAAAAGAACCCCGGACCCCCCCGGACCCTTCCCTCTAGAGGCATCCTTTCATTTAAGGGCTCAAGATGTTATAGGTCATACAATACATATATACCTCCTCAATCATTCTTCTCCAAGCAATATGGGACTAAAACAAGTCCTACAAGCTATGCCAACCAAAAAATACAAGTGGGAAAATTTCCCTCCAAAACCAAAATTAGAAGATAGAGTTAAAATTTTGAAACTTTTGATGTTTTTGTTTTTTTTAAAACTCTAAAAACCCAACACTTTATATGGTTATGTCAATTTTCTTATGGTTGCTTGATTATGTTTCTTTGTTGTCAGTCACTATTTGATTTACCGATTCTTTGTTGATGATGTTAGTTCTGTGTGATGAGTTGCTGTAACTTATTTCTTTTTCTATCCTCTTTAGAATTAGATTTATTTTCTGTTGAACTTGGTTTTTTCAGGATGGATCGATTGAAGGTATAGAAATATTCTTCTCTTGTCTCTATTTTTCATAGCCTATTTCAGTTAGCTATTCTGGTTAGCCATTACGGTTAGGGTATGTGTTATAGATTTTATCCCCTCTCTTTGATTTCTGTTTTTATGCCGGTTGTTGTTTTTGTTTCTGTTTTGTTTGTATGCCAGTCGCTGTTGTGTTAGGTACTGTTAGTCTTCTATTGTTAGTCTTCTTTGCTTCTCTCTTCTTTGTTTCTTCTGTGGTTTTGTTTTTATTACTTCTTAGAATATCTTTCTTCCATTTGTTTTCTTCTGGATGTTCTGTGGTGTCATACATGCTCCAACAGGGTAATATGGTGCTATGGAGAGGTTCAGCAATTCAATATGTTTCAGTTTTTGTTAGTTAGTTGTTTTTTTAGCTTTGCTATTTATTTGGTTTTTGGCTTGGCATTTTATTTTTTGTGTTTACAGGAGGGTTATATATACAGTTTCCTTTTTTGGTGGTTCTCTCTCTATTTTGTTTTCCTTGCAAACTGGTGTTGTTTAGAAATAGGAAATTCTGTTTTGCTTCTGTTCCTTCTTTCTAGAAATAATTGCCTCAAGTTCCTATTATTTTTTTATTTTTTTATTTTTTGGTCCGGTGACAGCTTTTCTTTTTAGTCTGGTTGCTTGTTTCTCGTCCCTTTTATGTGGTTTTTTTTTTTGTAATTTGTGTCACTACTAGTAGTTCTGTATGTTTCTTATCTAGGCATTATGATTTGGTTTCGGTTGGAGGGAAAGGGCTCTGGTTTTATGATTATTGGGAAACCAGATTCGGTTAGATGCTTATTCCTTGCTTTTGTTGTTGTTTCTTATTTAGCTTGAGTCGGGTATTGTTGTTGCTGAAACCAGATGTGTTGGTGTGCTCGTATCCTGCAAGGCAAGTACAGGAGGTTAACGGAGCCGGGACAAGGTGCCCGGAGTCCGCTCCTATGGTAAAGTCAATAACAGAGCAAACAGTCCAAAGTTTAACTAAAATGGCAAGCTTGGAGGGTGTGGGGAAAGACGGAATTCAAGAAAGATGTAAGAGCTGTGTGATCGTCAATAGGGAACTCATACAATGTAAGCATATCTTACCTCTTGGTCGTCTATGAGTTTATATAGAGTGAGAGAGTTCCGGATAAACCTTTAACTTAACCGCCTAACCATCAGGAGCATCTGCGATGTTCTCGCATGATCATTGGATGAAGATCCAAAGGCTAATCTTAATGCCGTGTGATTGTGATCAACAGTCCCTGTATCCGCTGACGTGGCCGCTCCAAGAATGATAAAAAAAACTACACATGCACGCCTTACCACACCCGCAGACAGGCAAGTCGCAACGAATGCGTGATGGTGAACCCACTGGCTAACGGCGAGATCCTACCATTTCAGCGATATGATCTAGCGAGATGCAACTAGCCAACGAAAATAAGTGCTATCTCGCATAAAAAGGTGAATCGAAATATCCTGGACACGCGTCACCCTCCCGTATGTCAACGCCTGGGGACACGTGTCTTCTATTTACTGGAAGACGAAATATGGTATTAACAGTTGCCCCTTGTTACAATACACTCGACGAGTGTGATGGAACAATCCTATTGAGACTCGTATTTTGTCCCGCCAATAATAGTAGATTTGGTAGATCAATCGAATTTGCAAGTCATTCCAGTACTTGTTAGGTCGTCTCGCATCATATTAATCCTCAGTGTTGATGCTAAATACGAATAATGAATGCCGCACCTATGTTGTGCCATGCAATCCCCACTGTAATGACAATCCTGAAGAATATCCTCGTAGTTTTGTTCACACGTGGTCTACGTTCGCACGAATTTTAAAGCGCCAAACTTGAATTCAAAAGAGCAAGAGGCGCGCCACGCGTCAATATTATGGTGGATTTTGATGGAGCCGCAAACTGTAACGTCATGGAGCAATTATGTCTCCATCTTTTCTAGCCAGGCATTTAATGCAGGGAAGCGTTGCGAGACGCATGTCTTCTCAATTGAGATCGTGATCCGTGGGGCAATGATGGTGCATGGTAGCCTTAAGACTCATCATATAAGTAAGTTTACTCAACGAAATATCTTCCTTGCTGCTTCGACCTTCTAGCTCCGCAAAAAAAACTCGAAGACTTCCCACTTTTGTTACTTTCATCGTCTTCATCTGTTGCAGAGAGCTTCTTTCTCAAATCGACTTTGACCAGTAAGTTCTGCCCCCTTTCCTTCGTGGTTTGCTTTTTCTAGGAAGTTTTTTTTTTTTTTTTTTCTTTTTTGAAAGTTCATGAGTTCAATCTCCTAGGATAGCCGGTTCAATCTCCTAGGATAGCCGGTTCCCCTTTGCCATTCTACCCGTAGGAACAAAATGCGCTCTCGAAAGAAAACCACAGAGCCAAGCCTAGGAACCCCATCATTTTCGAGAGAAGCCGCGCCTATCCCTCGGACCTTGAATATCATAGCCGCGAGGTACAAAAACAAACTCAACCTGTTCGATCTTGATTTCGAACGAATCCTCGACGACCTTCTAGAACTTTATGATTGTTGAATACCCGAGGATGACGAGAGAGCCTGCTCCACTAACACCGTCGAAACATGCGTGTGCCTGGAGTATTTTGACTATGGGTTCAAGATTCCCATACCCAGAGAGGCTAGAGATATCCTGACGTATTACTACTTAACTCTCGCGCAACTCCATGCCAATTCCTGGACTTCAGTTATAGGTTTCATAGCCATGCTCTGGGATCTCAAGATGCCTGCGACGGCATCGTTATTCTGGAGCCTATTTGTCTTAAATAAAGACGGCCCAAAGAGCTAGCCTCCCACAGGTTGGTATTTCTTTAAAGCGAGGCCAGGGACGCCCAAAGTAGCGGTCACGAGAAACAAAGTTTACAACTGGTAGACGAAATTCTTCTTTGTCAGCAGGCGAGATGGAAAACCCATATCGCCTGCCAATATGTGGCGACTTCCAGAGGTTGGCGAGAGGAACCTGCTGTCGGATTTAACCATAGAGGAAAGGGAAAGTCGAATTATGATAGGGACGTGGGACCCCATCTCCTATTCGGATCTCGCACAAATGGACATGGACGATCCTGATGATAGCGACTGAGAACAAGTCGCGCGTAAATCCCCAGGTACCTGCGACGACCCTTCGACGGCTCCTGATAGATCAGCGGAAGACACTGGAGATGAAAACTCTGGTAGGTTTCGTCCTTGTCGCCATGTTTGTTTTTTAGTTTGATCGCAACTGATTTAATGTATCTCTTGTTCTGCAGTGGTAAGAGAAAAGCTGGATGTAGACGAGATTACGAGCATGCTCGCGAGTCAGAGCCCAGACCAGGGCCAGGGCCAAGGCCAAAGACAGAGGAAACGGCTCGCGATTGGCACCAGCAAGGGCACCAAAAAGGTGCAGGTGACGAAGATGACCACGATCAAGTCTCCATTGGTGAGACGAACCTCCGAGACACCGCCCGAGGGGAATTTGTAGTTGCAGCCCCCTCGCGAGGTTCCTGATGAAGCTGCCCCTATAGATGAGAGGGCTCCGGAAGGGCAAGAAGACTTGGTAGAGATCCCGCCTTCGACGTTGCGCTAGCCCTCTGGAGTTTCGAGGGAGAAAGGGGATGAAGGAAGACGACCCCAAAGTGGAATGCTGTCGAATTTGCCTCCGCACAACGGGGACTTAACAAGGAGGGAAGAGATTCCCGTACCAGGGAGCAAGAGGATCAGAGAATCATCAGCACGGTTGCCCTTGGCAGGGCCATCAGAGACTCGTCGTCCAGGAGGGAAGGTCCAGCGAGTTTCTCCTAGCCCAGGCAAGGCATACTGGCCACACTGGTCAATAGGGAAACAGTCAAACCTGCTTGACCCCAAGGTGGCGAGGCAGTTGGTGGCTGGACTTTGTCTCCCTTCATCTGAAGAGTTTTACTTGCGATTTGAACGAGCTGAGCTCTATCGCATTCTGGAAACCGATCATTTAGGTAAGTCGCAATTCCTCTCGCCCTTAGTGCCCTTTGATTTCGCTCACTGTATTAGAGGCTCTAATTTCTGATATGTCATGGCTTTACAGAGCGCCCAAGCTCTCAATGCACTGAGGCAAGGCGAGGATAACATCAGCGGCGAAGTCCGTCGCCTGGGTGCTGGAAAGGGACAGTGCCTTGGAGCGCGCTCGCTTCGTCGAGAAGACCCATGATAGTGCCATCGAGGCGAGACGTGTCTTCTCAGAGGCGAATGAAAGTCTAACGACGGTGCGTGACAACTTGAAGCAGGAAATGGACACCCTGCGAGTTTGCAATCGCGCCGAAAAGGAGTGCCTGGAAGAAATTCTTCAGGTGGAGAAGGACAAAGCTGTTGGTGAGAAGGGGCGTCTAGTAGAGGCCCTCAAGGCGGAGAAGGCGAGGTCTGAGGGGCTGGCCTCCCAGGTGGAGGATCTGACTAGGAAATGCGGCAAGCTTGCTGCGCAAGTTCACAGTCTCCTGGACAACAAGGATGAAATGGAGGTAGGGATTTTTGACCGCATTGAGAAGGCTCTGAGCGACTTCAGGAAGTCACAAGATCTTGAGGTGTACATTGCTGAAGATCCCACGATGAAGGGGTTCCGACTTCAATGGGGTGCCAAGCATTTCATTGACGGAGCGCGGAACTTGGCTATGTTTGTCCGCAAGAAGCTTCACTTGGAGGTGGACTTCTTTACCTATGCCCTCCCCATTTATGGGCTGGTCCCCCAAAAGCAGATAGCAGGAGACGCCGAAGATGAAGGTGACGAGGAAGAAGAGGGTGATGACGAAGAAAGAGACGTCCCGAAGGAAGTCGCCGAGGGCGAGCAGGGTGAAGTCGCTGAAAATTAACAGAGTGGTTTGCGACTTGGTCCTCCAGCTAGGGATGTGTCTCCCATTCTTGCGATTCTTCCTGAAGCATCATCTTCTTCCTCTGTGCTGCCCGACTTGGATGCCCCAGCAGCAGATCAGTCAGCCGAGATGGCAATTCAAGTTAAGAAGCAAAATCCTTGAAGGCATTCCCCCCCCCAACTTTTTTTTTGTAAGGGTGTAATAATGTATCAGTGTTTCTTTCTCTTCTGTAATAGACTTTAAAGATCATGAATATACTTGCGTTTTTAGCCTCGGGTGTTCTCTGCCATTTAATATTTTTCTACTTGATGGCAATCTTTGGCTTGTTTGAATTAGGTGTACAACAGAAAGGGGCTTTCTTCTCTTGAGTTGCTATGGGCGACAGCTCTCCCGACTCCTGCGCATGTGCTTGAGACTCGGATTTGCAATCTTTTGGCCGAGCGAGATACCCTTGTCGTACGAGTATAAAAAATGGAAGAAGATCTCAACTCGCTTCGTGTTAACAGTCTCAACTTTGCTTCTGCTTATGACCAGGTGACCGATGCTTTGAACGAGCATTGGAGACGGCAAGAGGGGAGCTGGAGGAGATCATTGCGCAAGTGGCAAGAGAGGACCACTAAGGCGGAAGGAGCATTACAGCTCGTATTCTATATTCGGTGGATTATCGCGAACCTGTTTAGTTAAGGAAGGAAGTGGCCTGGTGGCGGAGGAGAAGCGATGAAGGTCGTTATCTGCAAGTTACTGCTGAAGCGAGGTTGGATCTTCTTGTCAAGAAGCTCACTAAGGCTGAGGAGACAATCTCCGAGTTGTCGGACTACAAGAGGGATAAGGGTCTGTATTACTGGAATCCCTACCCATCTTTTGACGCGATTTATGGAAACATGTCGCAACAGAGTGCGAGTGCTAGATACGAGACGGTGTTGGATGCGAAGAATTTACTCGATAGTGTTGAGAAGGTGAGAGAGCCCCCGCCTAAGTCGATGTGGAGCCATTCTAGGTAGATTTTTTTTTTTGAGTAGTTGTATAGCGTAGTAGTGTAGTGCCCCTCAGTTCTTGATAGTGGGGGTTTGTGTACTGTCAAGATCTTTGCTACTGTGGATAAAATTTGTTTGTCTATAAAGAACAAGAAGGGTGTTGTTACACTGGGATACAAGAACTTTTTTGATTTCCTTTTTGCCTAATGTATGAACTTAAGGGAATTTGCCCTCTTCAGCAAGTTCATGAATAGTTGCAGCAAAGTGTGCAATGGGATCTATGTAATAGTGCCCCTGGTTGGTGAAATGCGACTTGATCACCTGGGGCATATTAGCGACTTAACGACTTGCATGGTCTCATAAATTATGAGAAGGTCCAAGGATGTGTCAAGTCGCAGCGTATGTGCTATGGGGATTGTTGACGCGGTTTTGTCTTGGTCCGAGGATTCCCGTAAAGCGACATAAGTTCGGGGTATTCAAAAAGTTACAATAGATCATGTTAGGTGAGGAGATTCGTAATGTAAAGACAATTCATTAAAATGAGTAGAGTCTGTTACATTATTGGTAAAACTTTCGTAAGTTCTTAGAATGTTAGGGCTTTTCGATGTACTTGTCTTTCATTGTTTCGAGATAGTACATGCCTGGCCTTGCCACGCGCATTATTCTGTATGGTCCTTCCCAAGTCGGCATCAATTTGCCTTGCTGCTTGGGTTTCAACACTACTGTGCGACATAGCACCAGGTCGCCAACTTTAAAGTTCTGGATCCGTACCCACGAGTTGTAGTATCTGGCAACCCTTTGCTGGTAAGCTAGTATCTTCAAGCGCGCTTTGTCATGAGTTTCTTCAATTAGGTCCAGATTGATTCTGAGGCCTTCGTCATTGAGCATCTTATCGTAATTGGTGATCCTGATTGTGGGATGAGTTGCCTCAACAGGTATGATTGCCTCTACCCCCATAGACCAGCATAAAGGGGGTTTCCCTAGTTGGAGTCCTACTAGTGGTTCTATAGGACCAGAGCATGCTTGGTAGTTCGTCGGCCCATCTTCCTTTAGCTGGGTCAAGTCACTGCGCTATTTCGCGAGAAATTGTCTTGTTAGTGGCTTCGGCTTGACCTGTAGCTTCTGGATGGTATACTGAAGCAAAACGCTGTTGGATGTTGAATCCCTTGAGGAAGTTTTGATATTGCTGGCTGTCGAACTGCGGTCCGTTGTCGATGACGATGACTTGCGGGATGCCGTAACGATAGATTATGTTCTGCCTTGTGAAGGTCTCAATTTTTGCTGCGTCGGTCGTTGTCACGGCTTCTGCTTCTACCCATTTTGAAAAATAGTCCACTGCTAAGATAAGGAATTTCTTTGTCCCCATCTTTCCAGGCATGGGGCCGACTATGTCGATTCCCCACATGGCGAAAGGTAGTGGACTAGTGACTGGTTGTAACTTATTCGCAGGCAAGTGGCTAACCGTGGCATGTTTCTGGCATGTTTCACACTTAGTGGTGAAGTCCGTGCAATCCGCGAACATGGTTGGCCAATAATACCCTTGTCGTAGAAGTTGCTGGCAGAGAGCACAGCTTGCGAGATGACTATCGCATATCCCAGTGTGTACCTCCCACATGACTTCTTCAGCTTCAGCTGGGGTGAGGCATAGCAGGAAAGGGCGTGTGGAAGACTTTCTGTACAACTTTCCATCAAGGACAGTGTATCCTCTAAATTTTGCCTGAATCCATCGGCGTTCCAGCCGATCTTCTGGTAGCTCGCCGGTCTTGATGTAGGTTTTGATTCTGTCGATCCAAGTTGCCTCGCAACTAACTTGTTGGATCTCTATTGTGTTGCCGACACTTGGCTTTTTCAACACATCGATATATACTAACGAGTTCACACCAGACAGATCTTTGGCCATCAGTCACGACAGGACATCGGCTTCTGTATTGTTTTCTCGGTCCACGTTACTGATTTGATATGCTTCGAATCGGGTAAGCTCTAATTTTGTCTTGGTTAAGTACTCCAGCATGTGTGGTTGTTTTGCCTCATATTCTCCATTGATTTGCCTTATTACAACTTGTGAGTCGCTGTAGATGTCTAGTTTCCGAACCATAAGGAATCTCGCTAACCGGAGTCCGGCTAGTAATGCTTTATATTTAGCCGAGTTGTTAGTCGTGTGGAACTTGAATCGGAGAGCGATTTGCACTCCAAAAGTTCTCTGGACTAGTCAGAATGATCCCAGCCCTCGAGTGGTGGCCGCTCGAAGATCCGTCCACGAATAGGGTCCATGTCGGTGATGGTTCTGACTTCTGCCTCTTGTGTTTTTGCTCGTTGCCTTCCTGTTCCAGTGTTTTTTCTATTTCGCACTGTCATCAGTTGAGGTTTTTAGTAGAAAGTCGGCTAGCACTTGTGCTTTGATTGCCGTTCGTGGTTGAAACTGAATGTCGAACTCTCCTAACTCCATTGCCCAGTTCACCAATTGGCCCGATATATCAGGTCCCGCCAGTATTTTCTTTAAAGGTTTATCGATCAATACTGATATGGTGTATGCCTGAAAGTAGGGCCTCAATTTGAGAGCAGAGGTGATGAGTGCCAACGCCAGTTTTTCCACTGGCTTGTATCTTATTTCTGCGTCCAGTAGTACCTTGCTGACATAGTACATAGGTCACTGGACTTTATCAATTTCTTTAATGAGGACTGAGCTAACGGTCTCAGGTGAGATGACGAGATATAGTTGTAGTTGATCTCCGACTTCTGGATAGGCGAGTAGGGGAGGTGATGTTAGAAATGCTTTTAAGTCATCAAAAGACTTCTGGCGTTCGGGGGTCCATTCGAACCGTTTGGCTCCCTTTAGGGTTTTAAAGAATGGTAGGCAACGATCTGCCAATCTCGATACAAATCTGCCCAAGGTGGCTATCGTCCTTGTCAGTTCTTGGACCTGTTTCGGTTTTATCGGAGGCGACATCCCCACGATAGCTTCTATCTTTGTGAGGTTTGCCTTAATGCCTTTGTTGGATATCATGAACCTAGAAACTTCCCTGACGCAACCCCGAAGGTACATTTGGTTGGGTTAAGCTTCATTTGATGCTTCCTTAGTACTGCGAATGCTTCTTCCAAGTCGCAAATATGATGAGACGTTCTCTTGCTTTTTATCAAGAAATCGTCAACATATACTTCCATATTTCTGTCGATTTGTTGTGTAAATACCTTATTGTCTTTAATCTGGATGGTGCCTGTGAGTTTGTCATCATATGCTTCTAGGTCTATGGCATAGCAGCGGCGAGATAGTTTATGGTCTGCCTTGCAGTGTCCTTCCCCATGTTCAATGGGAAATTTCATTATTCAGTAGTAGGAGGAGATGCATGCTCGAAGAAGATTAAGACCTGGTTTGCCAAGAATTGCATTGTGACAGGAGAGGACATCAACGACCAGGTAGGAGAGAGACAATGTAGTTCTTCTAGGTTTTGTTCCGACCATCGTCTCCAAGATTATGGCACCTTTCACTTTCACGACGTTGCCGGGGAAGCTGATAAGGGAAAACTTTATCGGACGAAGTCGTCTCTCGTTCAGACTCATTGCTTTGAAGGCATGGTAGAATAGTATATCTGCTGAATTGCCTGTGTCTACTAGTACCCTCTCTACCTCATTCACTTTATCAATTACCATGGAGATCATAATGGCGTCTTCGTGAGGTAGCTCAATGCTGGTGAGGTCTTTGTCAGAAAAAGTGATAGTGTCGCCATGCTTGTATGGGTTAGAGGAACTTGTTGATTGACATTCTAGTTTGGCATATGACTTCTTGCTGTTTTTAGATGTGTTTCTAGATACAGGGCCCCCAATTATTGTGCCAGAATAGCACATTGGGTGCGATCCATAGCATCTTCAATCTGTATACTCGCGTCCCCCGGAGAGTAGTAGGTGTTCTTGTGTGGAGTCCCAGTCCTATTCTTTGGTGGACTCGGAGTTTCCACTAACATGTCCTGAGCTTCAGAGTTTGCTTCTTGCATTTCGAGTCGATGCTGTAGGTTGAGGCGTTAAGTCGCTTTATCAGGTCTGTTACTGATTTCTTAAACTCATAGTCTATTTTTGACTCGGTCCTGCGACATGGATGACGTATACAACCGATTCTCTGACGTAGACTCCTGGAATGTTGGGCAATCGGGCGAGCAGGCTGCACGCTCTTTACAATGATGCTAATAGAACCACATGGGTCGCCAATCTTATTTAGAGGCGGGGAAGCCGAATTGTCTTCATCTAAATCTTCCCTGTTTCGGCGAGGACGCCGCGGCTCGGTGTCACCTTGTTGCTCGATAGGTTGCTTCCCCTTCTAATTGTTGTCGGCTGCTGTGGGTTTCTCCACATACTCACGAATGTGACTGCGCTTGATTAGATCTTCAATTGCGTACCTTAAGGCGCGACACTTATCGGTATCGTGGCCATTCTCGCGGTGATAGCGACAGTATTTCTTGGACCTTTCCCTCTGTGGATCCGGTTTCATTGGGGGTGGACGAGATAATTCATATTGCGTCCCCTTGAGATTGTGCAGGAGCTCGGATATGGGGATGGTCAATCTTGTGAATTGGTCCCAGTCGAAATCAACTCTGGCAACCTATTTGCCAGGAAATCCATTCTTACTGGTCTTCTGTTTCTTGGATATTTTGCTGGGCGATTTGTTGACAACCTCCGTCTCGCTTCTCCTTTTTTCTCTTGATTTGAGGTGTAAAAGAAGGGGCCTCGTTCATTGCCGCATACTACTCGGTCCTAGTCATTAGTTCAGCATAGGTCTGTGGTAGCCTTTTATAGATGGACTTTAAAAGATCTTTGTCTTTGATGCCGCCCTGTAACGCCGTCATTTTGACCTCTGAACTAATATCTTGATTTCTAGGGCCTCAAGGTTAAATCTGGAGAGGTAGGCCCGTAAAGTTTCCTCTGGCTTTTGCTTGATGTTGATGAGGTTCGTTGAGGTCTTCTTCGGTGCTGTTTGGGTCTAAAAGTGTTCGAAGAAGTGATCACTCAATTGGTCAAAGGATTTGATGGAGTTAGCCGGCAAGCTGTTAAACCAAAGTCGCCCTGCCCCCCGTAACGTCGATGGGAAAGCTTGACAAAGAATTGCGTCGTCATAACGGTGCAATACCATTAAAACTGAAAAGTTGTCAAGATGCAACTGAGGATCCGTTGTTCCATCGTACGGGTCGACCTTTGGCATAAAGAAGTGTTCTGGCCTTGGGACGTCTAGTATCTCCTTTGTGAAAGCCATATCGGTGCAATATTCTTTCTTTTTTGAAGTTATTGTAGACGCCGACTGTTTCTTTTCCATTTCTACCATACGAGTTTGGATGGCGAGGAATTGTTACTCCAAAGAATTTTGTGGGATGCTCGCTTGTGTTTCTTTCTCGGCGGCACGTCTCTGTTCCGCCATGCGACTTCTAATGGCTATTCTTTATTTTCGGCCAGCATTCATTTTGTCTTGTGCTTCATTTCCTTGTCGTTGATCATCTTTTTGGTCATGGTCCCTTTCTTTATCTTGAGGTGCTACAAGTTCTTCCACATCTGAATCTCATCCCAACAAATAGTCTTCTTCTTCCAGTTCATCTTCTTTCCCTTTTGTGTCAGGAAGGTCTTTCTTAATAGGAGGATCTTGACCTGGGGCTGGAGTTTTGGATCTTGCCGGGTCCCTGGTGGATCGTTGATGAGTTGGTGGTAGAGGTGGTTTGAGCAACCGTGTCAATTCTGCGAGTTGATCTTTCAGAGTATTGAACTGATCAACAGTAACATACTGTGGTGCCATTCCATGGCTTTTCGGGATATGAGGTGGTGACTCACAACCAATGGAGGAATTTCTATCGTTGTTTCCCGGAGGAGGATTGTTCAGCGGCTGTCCATCCTCAGTTACCTCGTCGCTCCCGTCATTATTGTTCTTAGGAGGTTGATTTTGAGTTTGTGCCATTGTTCAAGAAGTGTAGACATAGAATTTTTGAATTCATGTTAAAAAAAAACAGGCCCCACGGTGGGCTCCAAACTGTTTTTGCTGAAACCGGATGTGTTGGTGTGCCTGTATCCTGTAAGACAAGTACAGGAGGTTAACTGAGCTAGGACAAGGTATCCGGAGTCCACTCCGATGGTAAAGTCAGTAACAGAGCAAACAGTCCAAAGCTTAACCAAAATGGCAAGCTTGGAAGGTGTGGGGAAAGACAGAATTCAAAAAAAAATGTAAGAGCTGTGTAATCGTCAATAGGGAACTCATACAATGTAAGCATATCTTACCTCTTGGTCGTCTATGAGTTTATATAGAGTGAGAGAGTTCCAGATAAACCTCTAACTTAACCGCCTAATCGTTAGGAGCGTTTGTGATATTCTCGCATGACCATCAGATGAAGATCCAAAAGCTAATCTTAATGCCGTGTGATTGTGATCAACAGTCCCTGTATCCGTTGACATGGCCGCTCCAAGAATGATCAAAGAACTACACACGCGCACCTTACCACACCCGCAGACAGACAAATCGCAACAAACGCGTGATGGGGAACCGACTGACTAACGGCGAGATCCTACCATTTCAACGAGACGATTCAGCGAGATGCAACTTGCCAACGACAATAAGCGCTATCTCGCATAGAAAGGTAAATTGAAATATCCTGGACACGCGTCACCCTCCCATATGTCGATGCCTGGCGACACGTGTCTTCTATTAACAGGTATGTGGTTGTTTTATATTTTATTTTTTATAACAATTAGTTCATTCGGCTTCTCTCTTTCTGTTTTGTCTTCTTGTACAGCATTTAGCTTTCTTTAGTCTTGTCTTATTTGTATGGTTTATTTGTTTTTTTTCCTTTTTGTGAATGGTTTAGGTTGTTTACCACTTAGTTACAGATTTAATTCCAGCTTATTTTTTTTCTTTTACATGAATGTGAATTCGGCGGTTAGCTTTCTTTTATGTTTTTTTATTTTTTTTTAATTTTTTTTTAATTTTATTTATTTATTTATTTATATTATTATTATTAATCAATAAGGCTGGGTCCACCTTCTCATCTAGATTATGTTTCTTTTTTTTTTTTTGTTATTATAAATATTTTTGCTTAGCTAATATTCACCACATATCTTGGGTTTGGTTTGAATAAATGCAAGGTTTGGCTTTTGGCCACATGCTCAAATTGATTCCACTTTTGCTTGCTATCTTAATCCAATGTTTAATGTTTTGTTTAGCCTAATCCTGGGACTCATGATTGATTTGTGCTTCATATGCTTGTATTGTATGCTAGAACACATATTCATACTTAATATCTTTTGCCTATCAAACTGATGCATGTATGCTTAACTCAATGTATGAGTCCCCTCTCCCAACGTTGTAGGATTTTAGGATGACTCCAATGAGTCCATTATTGCTAGGATTTTCAAATCCCATGTCGATTAATGTGGGCCTCGCCTAGGTCATGGGCCCACTCATCCAATAGGGTTGGCCCCAAAAAGTGTTATTCATCTTTCTAAGAAAAATACAAAAAAATTATGTTTTCATGTTTCGGGTTTCAAGCATCGGCCGGGATCACATCTGATCTCTGGCCCGATATTATCCTGATCTTGTTTGTGGCCTTAGGCCAATGGTCTCCGAAGTCTAGGAGCTGGTTTGCCAATCTATTGTTTTCAAATGATTAGTTCACCCTTGCTAAGTACGGGAAGTCGAGGTACAAGCATCTCTTGAGAGATGCTATCCGAGAGTCACCAGTTCGTCAACTGTTGGGTATTACGTTTGACCTAATTCTCTGAGGAGATACGTAGGCAGCGAGAAGTAGTTAGGTGAACTCCTAGGAATTCACCCTTCACGCATGGTTACACGTGCTTCCTTAGTCAGGGGAGCACCTTACACACAACCACAACCCCACCCGAACTACGTTTGATCTGATTCTCGCTGCATAGGGATACATAGGCAACTTGAGATAGTTTTCGAGTTCGGTCATCCATCTGTTGTTTTTTCTATGTTTGTTTATTTTTTAATTCTTTATTTGTTTGTTCATGTTTATTTCATTCGTTCATTCATATATTTATTCATTGATTTTATTTATTATCTGTTTAGTTGTAATTTGTTTTCCAAATCTATGTGACGGCACCTAAGTTAGTACAACTTAGAAACTTGGTCTAGGATTTTCCACTTGCCTACTTAGCCTCATCTAGGTGGCGACTCTAAATTTTTACCGTCTAGTGGCGTGCATGGACAAGGTCACTAGGCGAAAGCCTTTGATCTCCTGGTTTATTAGAAAAATCCCTTCTTTCAAGCATAAAAACCAAGGACCACCTTGAGGAGAGGAGGAAATTTATATGTCCTTAAACTCTCTCCTCTGTAGCACCCCAAAGGCTACAGAAATGGCAGCCTTTATTGGATGCATGCCACGTATACAAAGGAACATCTGATGGCCAAGAGGGATTTGATGTAGAATAAGGAGAGTTGGGGAGAATCAGCTAAAAAACCTACAAAACCAAACCGTGAAACCCTTTCTCCTCATTCTTCCTCATTTGAAACCCAATCTCTTGCTCCGGCAAAACCGTGATTATCCTCCTCCTTCCTCCTCTGAAATTTGAAAAACACGGCTAATGAAGATGATAGAGTGGTCAATCGTTAATAAACTAGTTTCCAGAATCACAAACCCATTTCACTTTGACTCCCGAATTCCTGATGCAATAGCTCCCAAAATTTAATCCTGAATTCCTGATGCTATAGATAGTCTGCTCACAGAAATACAGAGCGAAACAGAGAATCGAAGTATCAAACAGAAAATAATATGTATCACTTACTTCCTCAGCCTCAACATGAGACTCCTGAGAGTTTCCTCCATCTGAAACGAAATCCACGCTTGCTGTTCCATCAGAGTTTCTCGGTGAAGCAGCAGTACTGTCCTCTCTCTCTCTCTCTCTCTCTCTCTCTCTATATATATATATATATATATATATATATATATATATATATATCTTCCTTCTTCATGTAATTAACCAAACCGTAGCTACTACTGTTTCTAGTTTTTGGGGTATCGAAGCTGTTTTCGGCCGTCTAGTTTCTGGATATTGTGGAGGAGCCCTTCGTATAGAGCAGTGAAGAAAACTGATAATCTACCATGGGAACCTACCTCAAGTTGAAATTGGAAAATTGGAATTCCGAAAAAAACCCAAGTTTTGGCGAAATCATATACTCCCAATAGTACCCTCCTTTCTATTCAATCACTCTCAAAAATCTATTTCTGTGAACCGTTCTCCCCAGGGAATCTCTCCCCAATCTCATTTTACAAAAAAGAAAAAAAAAAAAAATTCCTTTTCCGTGGTTTTACAAGGAAACAGGTAAAACAACACTATTACGTTCAAGAGGGCGTCTTAAGTGATTAGTGTTTTTTTTTGTTGGTAAAATTAAGTGATTAGTGATTAAACTTACCCAAAAAAGTGGTTAGTAATTAAATTAGACTAGGAAGTCTATGATTAAACAAAAAATTAAAAAAAAAGGACAAAAAATAAAGCACATCAAGAGAAGAAGGTTACACAAGGAAGTCTATGGAGTGAGAAATTGTACGATTATCTCCCATTGTCCAATGAATCGTCCAATGATGTCATCACTTGACCCATCCTCAAACTATCATAACCAATATCTTTGTCACTATGCAAGTCTAATGGTTCACAAGGTAGCAAGCATTCCACCTCTTCGGAGTTCTGTAAAACCCATGGATGTTTGTCATTACCTCCTCAAGCCCTGAAAACCTCCATTGCTTTACAATGTTTAATCATACAATAGAACACAACAATTGAAGAAAAGTTACACAAGGAATGTGATATTATCGTCCATCAATATCCAATGGTATAATCACTTGACCCCTTAAACTATTAGTATTGTTGTCATTATACAATGATGGTTCATCAAGCAGTAAGCACTCCACCTCTTCAGGGTTTTGTATAATCCAAGGATGTTTGTCATACCTCCTCAAGCCCTCAAGCTCCATTGCTACTTCCTTCATCGTTGGCCTTTTTTCCCCTTTTACTCTTAAACATCTCTTTGCAAGCTCCATGACTGCTTGGATTTGCTCTTTGCTACCCTCTTGTAGAACTCGATTTTCCACAATCTCCCAGACAGTATTCTCATTCATAGAAGTAACAAAATGCATAGCTAGGTTCCTCTCATTTTCAGGTCTATTAAAAGAGAGTGCTATCTTTCCAGTTAATAGCTCCACAAGAACCACACCAAAGCTATACACGTCACTCTTAACTGTCAATTGACTTGAATGAAAGTACTCAGGATCCAAATACCCCAAAGTTCCTTGTACTAATGTACTTAATTGTGTTTTGTCTACTGGAATCAACCTTGAAGCTCCAAAGTCTGAGACTTTTGCTGTATAGTTATCATCCAAGAGAATGTTAGTGGATTTAATATCTCGATGAATAATCGGTGGTGAAGCTGCAGAATGCAAATATGCAATCGCTTCTGCTGTTTCAGTAGCTATCCTCAACCGATTATCCCATGAAATTGAAGACTTGCATCCTTCGTCATGGATATGATGGAATAAGGTATTGTTAGTAACAAACTCATACACTAATAAAGGAACCTCTGACTCCAAACAACAACCCAATATCCTTACCACATTTCTATGATTAATTTGCGAGAGAATAACCACCTCGTTTATGAATTGCTCAATTTGGTTTTCATCAACTAATTTTGATTTTTTAATGGCGACTATTCTATGATCCGGTAGAATTCCTTTGTACACAGTTCCATAGCCTCCTCGACCAAGGATTTGACTCTCAGCATAATTGTTAGTTGCCTTCTTTAGTTCTTCAGCAGTAAAAATTTTGGCACTTTCATTAGATCCTTCATACAAAGATAGTTGTTGCTTCAATAATAGTCCCCCATTTTGCTCAAAGAATCTTTCTTTGAGTTTGCTAAGCTTTCTCTTCCGAAGTGCCCAAAGCACCAATATGCTGCTAGTAAGCAGAAACAAGAGGCCTACTCCAATACCTATGAGGAGACATAAATTTATTAAAAAGTACAAGTCAAAAAAAGGGATGTATAAGTTGCAAATTAGGGGGAAATACTAATAAACCCACTTTTGAAACTTTTAGGATTTTTCATTCCACAACCAAATATGCAAAGCATGTTTCCTCTCATCTTAATTTTGTGACTAAAAATCCCACAAGTAAATTGATTACGGCATCAGCTATTTTGCCACATCAACCAGCATCTAACTTTAACAAGCATGTTGAGGGGGAAAACTAAAAGTGCATAGAGGTGTTCTTACAGACTGTCTGACAGTAAGTTTGTGCCTAGATTTAGTAGATATGTTGTTCACATCATTATCTAGTCATTATATAAATTGCATACTAATATCTTTTACACGTGTCTTTATGAGGTTTTGAAAATTGTTTACGAAATGAGATTGTTTGCATGACAGACACCGTTCCAAAATCAAAGCATAGAGTCTTACACTTAGTGGGGTCCAGTTGAAATCAACCACCAAATTTAACTTGCAACATATCAAGGGCATTTAATATCTGCATGAAATGGTTCTTAATTGGTAAGGAACCATGCCTAAGGAAGCAAACATACGTCCTAATTAAGTTCGAATCTACATCAAAAATGGTTTTCCTGGTTTATGTAGGTTGGGAGATCTTCATGATCCTGAGATTTAGTCAACTACCCAGTAAAAATTAGGTTGGACTTATAGATTCTACATTAAAATAAATAAAAATAAAAATTAAAGGGGATGTGGGAAAAAAATCCTATAGTGATATGTATAAAACTCCCTTTTTTTTAGATAAATAGAAATTTATTGAACCCCCCCCCCCCCCCCCACCCCTCAAAAAAAAAAAGGTCCAAAAGAATCTCGAACAAGAATCTCCCATTAAAAAGAGAGGTCAAACACCAAGAAAAAAAAAATCCTCACAAATTACAATCAAACCCAAACAGCCCACTAAAGAACCCTCTTTGTTATAAGTGAATGCTTGTTGATATGGCAAAACAGCTTAGCATTGATCAACCTAACTAGTTTTGGGACTTTTCAGTATTATAATTTTGCATGTGGACCCTATATAGTCCTAGAAGTATGAGAAGTGAGCTTCTTAGTATCTTTCTCTTAAAAAAAATTTCTGTCAGATGTGATTGGAGTGTTGGGCTCAATAGTTTGTTAGGTTTGCATTATTTATTTTTTTGGTTAATCTATAAGAAGCAAAACAAAGTGATAACGAGGATTACCTACAGTGATCTGTATCACCGGATATCTGTTTGAATCAGTGGTACAGCCACTTCCATTTTTGTATCCATCTCCTTGATGACCTCTAGGGCAAGAGCAACTGTAACTCCCAGGAAGATTGGTGCACAAGGAAGAATAGGTGCAGTTATTATTGTTTGGATCTACACATTCATTTATGTCTGCAACAAATACATAGTAATGCCTTAGAGGCTGGCAATAAGTGCACAAATCTATCGAAATAGAAGTATGGATCCTCCACTCATATAGGTACCCTTCATCTCATCTTACCCATACATGGGATGTGGGACCTATCTCTAGCCGGAGGATCCAGGCTCCTGAAATGATTGAGTGGTTCAGGCAAGGGTTAAAAGAATGACAAAAGATCCTCCACTCATATAGGTACCCTTCATCTCATCTTACTCATACATGGGATGTGGGACCTATCTCTAGCCGGAGGATCCAGGCTCCTGAAATGATTTGAGTGGTTCAGGCAAGGGTTAAAAGAATGACAATTTTTCTGTAAACCGGGTACCAGAAATTTTTGTACTGTATGGTAAAAAGGTATTTTGGAAAGTATATTAAAATCAAATGGGATTTGCGAATCTACTGGGGAAGGATTCACATCCTCTCTTCCTAGAGGTTCGGGAGGAAGGGGGACATCTCCGTTGGATGGTCGATACGTGGGACTCGGATAAATCTGAACCCTCCATCTGAATCGACACTTAGCCGATAAGCTGAGCCGACAGGAGGTGTTGGCTCAGATGGAGGGCTTGGATTCACCCGAGCCTCACGTGTCGGGCATCGAATGGGGTGTCCCCCTCCTCCCGAACCTCTGGGAGGAGAGGATGTGGGTCCACTGGGGAAAGAGTAAATGGCAGAAATTTTTGGAAAAAGATCCTCTTGTGTTATCCAGTCACTCCAGCTGTGATCCAATCTGGTGGCGGCAAGAGACTATTGTAACCCAAGAATTTTGGGGGTACACGATTTTAAGGAAATATTTTTCATAAAACAGAAGGTCAAGTATTACCTTGGCATCCGTCTTGAAGGTAAGGATTCCCTTGATAACCATGGGAGCAGTTGCAGGCATAACCAACCCCATTCTTGGAGACACCGCAGGTGCTGTTACCACCGCATGCATAAGTGGTGGCGTTTTTCTTTGCTTCTTCACAGGTCTGGTTCTGGTTTGTCCAATCTATTGCCCAGTCAAGCACCATCGGTACTCTTGAATAATTACCACTTATATCTGCACTATTGTTGAAACTCAAGAGATCTGATCTTCTGAAATAATACCAGCTACTTTGAACGAGGAAAGCATAACCACATGGATTGAAATCGAAGACATTGCTGTGTTTGTCGTAGCTGTTGACTTGTATAACCAAGTTCTTTAAGCCCTTTGGAATGGTAGTCTGACAACAGCCGATGCCTGCACACTGACCGTCGATCACATCAGATTTTGTCAGGGAAAACATATTACACCCACTAATGAAAAAGAAATCGCCACCACGGATGTTTCCCTGAGTATCACAACCAAGGACTGTGAATCTGTTCTCTGTATCAGAAAACGTATAGGGTTCGTTCGACAAAGTTTGCAATAAAGGATTTTGGTAAAAGCGATACCCTGATATGTTGTAGCAATCTTTCATTATCTTGCTTAATACACTCAGTTGGCCTTCTAATGAAATATTCAAGACTTCCATATCTTCTGTGAACAGTCCTGTTTTGTTGCAGGTCAGATTGAACCCTTGTCTGTAACACTTTTGATCTCCAAACCCAAATGGGTAGGGAACTGAGATGTTCCCACACATATTTGGGCAACCAGGAAAAACCATTGATGATGAATCTAAAGCTGATGTTGTAGCTGCTAGCCATGCTAGGATGAAGAGAAGCTGAAGCACCACAACTTGACTCATGGCCTTATTCTTTATTCTTGCTTTTTTATGGTTAACCTACTATATATATCACGAGTCGGTTTGAAACTAGAAAAAGTCATCTTCTTTACCTGTTGCGTGACAAAGAAATTAGTCTTTAGAATATTCATTCTCCTCCTAGTCATTTCCTGTGATACGTTAAAAAATGAATATTGTATAATGGCTGTCTTCTTCTTTTTGCTGGGCCTTAGTTTTGTTGTAAATTAGCCTCAGTTATTATTCTCAATCGATTCCTTATTGCTTGTATTTCCGTGTTGTAGGCTTGTTGCTTGTATGGGTCTCTCTCTAGGATCCAATTTGTTGTGTTCTCTCTCATTAGATTAATAAAATATCTACTTATTATAAAAAATAAAAAAAAAAGTTCTTGGTTTGAAAAAGAAAGTCTTTTTCAATTGCGCTGTGGTAGATTCATTATAAATCATTGACTGAATTAAGAAAAAATCAACGTGAAAACGTCATTTTTCTATGTGCTTCGGTCAATCATCATGCTTTTCTCATGCTCTTGGAAAAAAAAAATTCAAATAAATCTCTCTTTTTTTCATTCATATTTTATTACAAATAAAGTAAGATATTCTGAGGGAAAATTTCATGAACCTCCATGAGGTTTACTCTAAATTCAATCGCCCCCATTATCAGCAATAATGTCACTAAACTCCTAATTTGAAAAATAAATATTAATCAGACCCTGTCCGTTTGTTAAATGGTGATCGGTATCGTCACTTAAGATTTTAAGGGAAATGTTACCTTCGAACACTAGTAAAATGACATTTTTGTCTTTTTAAAACTTAAGAAAAGACGACGGTAAGTCCCTATGTTTATTACCTTCCTTCTTCCCTTCTTTTTTTGGATCAAAGCAAGTGAACTAGAAAAGTTCATTCGAAGAATTCGCTGTAAGGATCTTTAATTGTTGTCGGAGATTAAAGCTGTTTTGTGAAGAACATTGCCGCGAGGATCTTCAATCATCGTCGGACATTAAAGCTATTTTGTGAAGAACATCGCTGCAAGGATTTGCTCCTACCTCAGAAATTTGAGTTTTGGAAAACATCGCCACTAAACCTAAAACGATTTGTAGAGAAAAAATTTACCCTTTTTTTTAGCCTAAATCGTTTCCATCATCTCTCGTCTCTCAATCTTTCCCAGAGAGGATTTCCTGTGGAGTGTCAAAGAAATTAGTTTTCGAAACGCAATCAATAGGTGGGCGGTTCTTGGTTTGGAAAATAACTCATTTCGAAGTGCTCTTGTAGAATTATTATAAATCATCTGATTGAATCATGGAAAAAAAAAAAAACAAATGAAAATGTCATTTTCTATAGGCATCGATTATGAATCATGATTTTCTCATGCTCTGTTTGTTTGACAAAGTTGTGTAAGCAGAAATTTTTAAAATAAATCTTTCTTTTCTTTATATTTTATTATGAATAAATGTTGGGTTTTTAGATTTTTAAAACAAAAACACTTAAAAGTTTCAAACTTTTGACTCTCTTTTTGTTTTTGGTGGGAAATTTTTCCACTTGTATTTTTTTTTTATTGGCTTAATTTGTAGGACTTCTTTTAGTCCCATATTGCTTGGAGAGGTAAGATTGAGGTAAAAGTTTCAAACTTTTGACTCTCTTTTAGACTTGAATCTACACTAGGTCTGATACATCACGCTACAGAGTACGAGTGAAGCCACGCTTCTTGAACCTTTCCTCAGCGGTGTAGCTGACTGACATACCAACCATCCCTTATAATCTGACCCTTGAATAATTCTTTTCATAAAAGGTGGACATTTTTCTCCGACCTTATCCCTATCTCAGATTCATGAATGTTTAGAGAGTTCACCCTTAAAACTCTAATTAAAGGCGGCCCCACCTCTTACATCCATTTAGGTCAGCCCATAGTGTGCACCACAGTTAACACACCCCCACTTTCCAGTAGGACACTTGGCTTGATTAAGAGTCCTTATGACTCATCCTTTTTTCATTGTGGTGAATATTATCTTCCCATCTAACCAGAATGAGCAAGTATTGATAATACTAATCAAATCATCCAGTGACTTCGTTCTTACCCATTGAACCTAATTCCAGGGACTTCCTCTCACATAGGTTGGGTATCCGTCACATGACTTATGTCACGGGTTTTAGGCTCATTCCTTTAGATGCATCATGTGTTATCTTGGTGGTCTGAGGCTTTGTAAATATGTCTACCAGATTCAATTCTGAGTTTACAAAGTTGATAGCTATCATTCCTTCACTAACATATTGTCTAACTAAATTGTGTCTTAGTCGAATATGTCTCTTTTTTCCATTATATATATACATTACTTTTTGCCTTAACAATAGCAGCTTGACTATCACAATATAGTGATATGGGTGGTACCGGCTTAGGCCATAATGGAATTTCAGTCACCAAGTTTTTAAGCCATTCGGATTCTGATCTAGCTTTCTCTAAAGCTATAAATTCTGCTTACATGGTAGAACTTGTACCACATGTTTGTTTAACCGATTTCCAAGAAATCGCTCCATCTCCCAAAGTGAAAACATATCAACTTGTAGCGAATGATTCTTCTGTATCAGAAATTCAATTGGCATCACAATATCCTTCTAATACTGTCGATTTTCCACTATAGTGTATCTCATAGTTCATTGTTCATTTTAAATATCTTAACAGTCTTACTAAAGCTTCCCAATGCTCTTTTTCAGGGTTATGAGTATGTTGACTCAACTTTTCAAATGCTAAAACAATATCTGGTCATGTAGAATTCATCAAGTAAGATACCGAACCAATGATTTGAGAATACTCCTTTTGAGAAATTGGTTCACCTTTTTGTTTTACAAGATAACTGCCAGACATCAAAGGTGTCTTAACATAATTATACTCAAAATAATCATACTTTTTTAGTAGATTTTCTACATAATGTGCTTGAGATAATATTATCTCATCACCTTTTCTGATGATCTTGATTCCAAGAATTACATCAACTTCTCCCATGTCTTTTGTATCAAATTTAGATATGAGAAACTTCTTTGTTGTTTCCACTATGACAAGATTAGATCCCATAATTAATATGTCGTCAACATATAATATAATAAACACACATTTTTCATTTAAAAATTTACTATATACACACCTTTCAAAATTGTTAATAACAAAACCATTTGACACCAAAACACTATCCAGTTTCTCATGCAATTGTTTTGGTGTTTGTTTTAAACCATATAATGACTTAATTAATTTACATACTTCATGTTCTTGTTCATATGTGATACAACCCTCTGGTTGTCTAATATAAATTTCTTCTTCTAAGTTACCATTAAGAAAAACTGTTTTAATATCCATTTGATGAATAACAAGTTTATATATAGAGACAATAACAAACATAGTTCTTATTGTAGCTCCGAGCAACAGGTGAAAAGGTATCAAAAAAATCAATATTTTGTTTTTGTTTACAACCTTTGACCACCAATCTTGCTTTAAATTTGTCAAGAGATCCATCAGGCTTAAGTTTTTTCTTAAAAATTCACTTGGTATCCAAAGTCTTTGTACCAGGTGGAGGGTTTACCAATTCCCAAGTATGATTCTGTATAATAGAATCCAACTCACTTTTTATAGCCTCTTTCCAAAATACAGCATCAGGAGATGTTACAGTCTCCTGATATGTTAATGGATCTCTCTCAACAAAGTAAACAAGTATGTCATCATCAAAATTGGTAGGTTTTCTTTGTTTTTTATTTTTTCTTATTTGCCCATCCTTCTTGAAATCTAATTTATTATTATTTCCATTACTGAGAACACTCATATTATGATCTTTAGAAATAATATTATTAAAAGAACATTGATTATTAAATTGATCTTTAATCATAGAAAATGTGTATTCGAAAAATTCTGCATCTCTTGACTCAATTATGGTATTTGCATCAAACAAATTTTTAATAGATTTTAAACCAAAAATCTATATGCAACACTATGTTGTGCATATTCAATGAAAATACAATCACAAGTTTTTTAGCCTAGTTTTCTTTTCTTAGGTTCTGGAATATAAACATTTGCTAAACAACCCCAAATTTTTAAATGATTAAAAGAAAGTTTTGTTCTATGCCATAATTTGAAAGGTATTAAATCAGAATTTTTAAAAGGTATCCTGTTTAAAATATAGCAAACAGAAAGAATTGCTTCCCCCCACATGTTTAAAGGTAAACTAGAATTTATTAAAAAAACAATTCACCATTTCCTTTAAAGTCTTATTTTTTCTTTCAACGATTCCATTAGATTTAGGTTGATAAGGTATTGTAGTTTCATGTATAATGCCTCTTTCTTTACAAAATTTACTTAAGCTTTGAGTTCCATATTCAGTTTCCCTATCTGTTTTTAATCTCTTGATTGTTTTCCTTAATTGATTTTCCACTTCTTTTTTGTATGCTTTAAATACATTTTCTGCTTCATCTTTTGTCCTTAAAAGATAAACCTTGGTGTATCTAGAATAATTATCTATAAATGTTATATAGTATTTTTTGCCACCTCTTGACTCATTAGACCTAAAATCAGTAAGGTCACTATGGATAAGTTCTAAAAGATCACTTTTTCTTTCAATTGTTTTATGAGGTTTTTTGGTCATTTTCGTCTCTACACAAATAAGACACTTATGATGTAGAGGTTCTGGATTTCTTTAATAAATTCTAATTTTGTAAGTCTTCTAATGTATGGTGCACTTCGGTGTCCTAATCTACCATGCCATAAATCAAACGACTCAATCAAATAAGAGAAAGAAATATTTTTATTCATTACATTGTCAACACTTAGTACAAAAAGACCATTGGTCACATACCCTTTACCCATAAAACCATTCCCTTTTAATAGTATTGCCTTATCGGCTTCAAAGATTAATTTCATTCCTGCCTTGTGGAGGAGAGAGCCTGACACCAGATTTTGACGAATTTCTGGAACATGTAAAACATCGTTCAGCATGAGAGTCTTTCTAGAAGTTAATTTTAGAAGTATTTGTCATTTGCCCATGACTTGAGATGTTTGGAAATTTTCCATATACACAAGATCACCATCACTAACCGTTGAATATTTCATAAATGAATTTCGATTAGCGCATATGTGCCTAGTTGTACTAGTATCAACAACCCATTCCTTTGATTTCTCCACAAGATGCACTTCAGTCACCACCGTCGCAAATTGATTTTCTTCAGTAAGATTTACTCTAGCCTTGTCATTACCCTTGTTGTCACCACTCTTGTTCTTTTTGTAAAGTCGGCATTCTTTCTTGAAATGACCAGCCTTCCCGCAAAAGAAACATGTGCATTTTGGTTTCTTGAACTTATTGTCCTTCTTCATGTGATGAGACTTATTGGGTTGTTCTCTTCCTTGTTTCTTGGAGTGTTCTTTCCCAGACTCTACAAGGTTTGTCTTGGATTTGAATTCCTTGACTTTTTCTACCTTGTCTTTTTCCCGATTCTTCTCTTCAATCTTGACTCGAACAATGATTTGATCAAGTGTCCAGTCCTTGGTTTTATGCTTCATATGAGATTGAAGTCATTCCATGAAAAGGGTAGTTTCTCAATGGGAGCCCCAGCCACAAATGTCTCAGGTAAATTAATCCCTTCCTTAACCAGATTTCCAACCAACACTTGGAACAGGTCGATTTGCATGGAGATATTCATGTCATCTTTCATTTTAAAATTTAAAAAATCTGCAATAACATATTTCTTACTCCCTGCATCATCCAATGAATATTTTTTCTCTAGTGCATTCCAGATAGTAGAAGCATATTCATAAGATGCATACACATTGTAAAGATCATTAGACAATGAATTTAGAATCCTATTTTTGCATTGATAATCAGCCTCTATCCATGCCACCCGTTTGGCTTTCAAAATAGGATCATCCTCCTCAGCCGGTATGGGTTCAGACAGAGCAAACACCACTCCTAGTTGAGCCAATGCAAATTTCATCATCTGCTTCCACCTCTTAAAATTTGACCCATTTAATGGTTTAATTTTGTCAAACTCAGTCACAAGGCGTAATTTTTCCATTAATGGAACAACAGAAGCAGTCAAACTAGATTCAACAGCCATTATCCCCAGTCTCAAACTGTGAATTAATCTTAAGAACTGTAGGAGAAGTATATTACAGAGTAAGTTTAAGACTATTACAGAGTTACAAAAATAAATATTGATAACATTTAAGGCAGATTACTTATAGAATTTATGAACTAAGATTAATAATATGGATAAGGCTGAGTCGTGCCACTAGTCACTATCCTTAAGATTAATTCACCCCTTATGTGCAAAGAGTTCCTGTGAGATAAATCCCCAAGATAAAACAGCCCCGAAGTTGAAGTTTCTTCCACTTAGGTTGCAAAAAGTGGTCTTCATCAGAATCCCGATGGCTACGATCAACACTCAAAGAGAAACAGATCGATTTTGATAACTATTAAAAACAGAATAAGACTGGAGGAGAGAGAGAAAGAGATAGAGTTCTATACGGGTAAACTTGTTGTAACCTTAAGCTATTGGACTCTTTTCTTATTAATAGAAGAATAAGTCACAAATCAAAGGGTGCAATAAAAAGTTGTATCCATCCGACGAGTTGTGATGAAAGGGTGCGTCAGTAGAATAGAAGGTCAAGTTTTAATTTCCCCAACGATCATAAAGATCAATGGTTGAGATTAAACTTATTTGAATTTGTATAGGCACGAACGTATCCATTCAAACATGTCATGTCTCTACGTATTCAAATACATAGAGACATACCCTTCAAAAAAAAATATACCAACAGATAGACCTGCACCCGCACCCACGCCCCCGCCCAACACTGCTCGGCGCAGCGAGCGCGAGCGTGTGTGAAAAGAACCTCAGACCCCCCAGACCCTTCCCTCTAGAGGCATCCTTTCATTTAAGGACTCAAGATATATATATATATATATATATATATATATATATATATATATATATATATATATATATATATATATATATATATATATATATATATATATATATATATATATATATTATGTGACCTATAACATCTTGAGCCCTTAAATGAAAGGATGCCTCGGGAAGGGTCCGGGGGGTCCGGGGTTCTTTTCACATACGCGCGCGCTCTGTGCCAAGTCGTGCCGGGCGGGGGCGTGGGTGTGGGTGCAGGTCTATCCGTTGGTATTTTTTTTTGAAGGGTATGTCTCTACATATTTGAATACGTAGAGACATGACATGTTTGAATAGATACGTTCGTGCCTATACAAATTCAAATAAGTTTAATCTCAACCATTGATCTTTATGATCGTTGGGAAATTAAATCTTGATCTTCTATTCTACTGACGCACCCTTTCATCACAACTCATCGGATGGATACAACTTTCCATCGCACCCTTTGATTTGGGACTTTTTCTTCTATTAATAAGAAAAGAGTCCAATAGTTTAAGGTTACAACAAGTTTACCTGTATAGAACTCTATCTCTTTCTCTCTCTCCTCCAGTCTTATTCTATTTTTAATAGTTATCAAAATCGATTTGTTCCTCTTTGAGTGTTGATTGTAGCCATCGGGATTCTGACGAAGACCATTTTTTGGAGTGCAACCTAAGTAGAAGAAGGTTCAACTTCGGGACTGTTTTATCTTGGGGATTAATCTCACAGGAACTTTTTGCACATAAGGGGTGAATTAATCTTAAGGATAGTGACCGGTGGCACGACTCAGCCCTATCCATATTGTTAATCTTAGTTCATAAATTCTGTAAGTAATCTGCCTTAAATGTTATCAATATTTATTTTTGTAACTCTGTAATAGTTTTAAACTTACTCTGTAATATACTTCTCCTACAATAAATATATAGTTGTTTTTCTTTATGTTACTTCAAAAGTAGCTGTTTCAGTTTCAGTCAATTTTTGGTATTCCTTTTTATTTGTAATTAAACGTGTCATCCTCACCTTCCTCCGGCTTATCACCGGTAGTCAGTTCAAGGTTCCAAACTCAACGGTGGCAACTAAATACAAGATTGCGCCAAAATAGAAATTAAAGTCATTACTCTTTCGGGCATTTATTGAAAGGGTATATACAATTGCTTGGAGTTTGAACAATTGAGATGTTTGGGAAAAAAAAAAACCGTGGTTGAGAAGGACATAGTAGCAAAAGCTGTTGGAATTTTTATTCATACATCGAACAAATCCGTTTTGTAATTAATAAAACGGAAGAAGGAAAAAGAATGACCGAAAGAAAAGAAATCAATTTCAATTAGTTATTCATCAAAGTTTAATTTGATTCAATGACCAAAACTAGAAAATGATATATTGCTCAAAGATGTAGAACAAAAATGCATTTATTTGCATCAACCTTTCAAGGGGCTCTTTCAAGACTAACTCGAACAACTACTCAACAAAAAATGAGAGTTTGATTTAGGCTCATTCGAATGGGGGCAGCTAAAAAAGAAATTTTCCTTATTTGTAGATAACTCGGATAAATGCAGTAATTCATGAAAAAAAAAAAGAATTCAAAGAATCGCAAAGGACAAATTACAAGTCCTTCAAATTGTCAAAGAGGCTCCGACATGGCAAAAGGGAGTATGGGCCGTATGGCATTTTCAGAGTCAGTACATTTGATTGTTGATGTCAGTGGCATTGAACTTTCTTCAAATGGGTTCTGGGAAATCTCTTTCTCTGTTGAGATTCAAATCTTTGTAAACTCTTTTTGGCCTCTTGGTGGAAGAATGACTTTTGCCCTAGTGGGTTTGCATTTAAAAAAAAAAGAAAACAGGCTCCAATACTTGGAGTTGTATACTTCAATCTGTTCAATGTATATTAAGTTGGTAAGGAATTTTACCAAAAAATTAAGTTTGTAAAGAAGGCATGTTAAACCTGTATAATTCCAGGGTCTCGGATTAGAGTCTTATCCCTTATTAGATGTATAAATCAGTAAGTATACATCAAATATGTATTACAATGGAACCATTTTCCGAATTTATAAATGGTATGATACTAGTTAGCAACTTGATACCGTTTAATAAACTCTACAGTATTGGTATTACCCATTATCGTACCGTTTATACCATCAGTCTCATTCAATTTTTCTACACATATTTAATGCAAATGCCTTCATAATATAACCAAACCAATATAGAGTCAACGCCACCTCCATATGAAGTTGGTAAATCATTGCCCCATTGAAATATTGGAAACTTTCTCATCTTTAGGTATTCCATCAAAATATTGGGGGAAAATATAAATTTCAGCTATCATTTTATTTCACCACAAATAAATAAATATCCATGCCTTCTTTCTACACCCACCAAATCATTTTCCGAAATCGTACCATACCGTTTATGTTGAAATTGTCAAACCGATTAATAAATAGTATGATAATTGTAAACATTTTCATACGATTTATTAAAAGGTAAGATAATGATATACCTCTTGAATACCGTACCACAATACCAATGCCACATACCATATGATACCTTTAATTTTGATTGTACGTAGATTCCAAAAAATGTGGATCCAAGAAACCAGAATCCAGAAGCAGGGAATGCTTTGTATGGGGGCATATATAGTATTTAGGAATCTAATAAGTCATGTTGAATTCATAAGAAATTACAGCAATTTTCATTTAAAAAACTATGATCCAACAATAAAAAAAAATTAGTCCTTGTCGCCTATCATGGTTTCATATATTACGGCCGTACAATTAAATGTATATCCCCTACCCACCCAAAGAAAAAAAATTGCAGAGATGAGAATTTTTATTGTCTCGGTTTCTTTTAAGAGTGTAGATCATCTCCAAATTCAATCAGTTCTATACCCCATAGACGGTGATGGAATCCACCCCGTGGAAAGTACACATATGTAAGTCCAAAAGAATGAACTCACTTGCCTAATAAATGCACCAATTAAAATTATGGGAAAATATCTGCCACACCCCTTATAATTTATCTTAATCTCATCTACTTGCCATTGTTTGCGATAATATTTTTAACACCCCCCTAAAGACACCCAAACCTTATTTAGTTGTTAAAAATACCTTTTTACCTTCAATTTCATTTTTATATTTTTTTGAAATTTTTTTATTTTCTTTTATTTTCAGAATTACTTTGGAAGAATCAAAAGAGGGATGATGATGATGCAGGCTTGTCAAAGATTCTAAATCTCATAATATGTTGCATGGTGGCATGCTTCAGCAAATCAACGGATAACTAAAGAAGTAAACCAAAAAAAAATGTAAAAAGTAATCTAGAAACCTGTTGTAGAACCGTCGTCGGAGAAATCAGAAAGAGATGTACTGAAATCAAATTCTGAGAAACGTTCTCTTCATTTATGTAAGACAAATCCAAGGAAATGAATAGTTCAAGTATTGGAAACATTAAACAAAATGAGGGATTTTTTTTTTCCAGATCTAGGGTTTTTTGAAGGTAAGTTTTTGATACTTACCGATAACTACGCCAGAGATGATTTCCAAGTCCTATCTTTTCTGTAAGTTTTCGAAGCTTTTTACCAAAAAAAAAAAAAAAAATCAGATTGGAAGCCAGGTCCTCTTCCTTCTCTGTAATCTCTTCAGATTTGCTGCTTCCCCATACTCCTGCCTATATCATTAGAACCAGCCATAATGATAGCTTCCACGCTCCGATCAATGTCAGTTTCATGAAACCTGGGATATTCCGACGATCCACCAGCTGTAAACCTCCGTGGACCACTCAGAATTCTTCTATCATTCATACCTACAACAATACCTCTTTCCGCTAGCCTCCTAGTATGCAATTCTCCTGACTGTCGGGTATTCTAGTCAGACGAAGATTCCCTAGGGTTTACCGTCGTGTTTTCATCCTGTTGCTGAGATAATCTAATTGCTCATTTTTTAAACAAAATGAGGGATTTTTTTCCAGATCTAAGTGCACAATGGTGTTGGGTTATGTTTGTACATTATTTACAATGAAATTAAAGAAATATTCAAATTCATCAAGTAACAAGGAAGGAGCAGCCTCGGTGGTAGCAGTGGCGGTGGTGGTGGGGGAAGGAGTAGCTGTGGTGGAATATTGTAGGTCCGGCAGGTTTGGGAAAACCTAATATTTATTTCATAATATTTTGGAAAATTTTCATAGACCTTCCTTGCACTTTGGTGAAATGTTATGGCACACCCTCCATTTGAAAAAAATGCAATAGACTTCTCCTACAGTATATTGAAATTTTACAAAACCTCACTTTGACAAGTTTTTACCGTTTCTTATTTTTAAAATCCCAACTTTATCCTTAATTTTTTGTGCACTTTCCATTTTGCCCTTGATTGTAAAACCCAAACAGTTCCTTACATTTTCAACCCTAACCCTAAAACTTTAGCCCACTCTCCTCCCTACAGTCAACCAACTACAAAACCCTTCTTCTCTTCGCAATACACGGCTACCTCCTCTCTTCTCTACAAACCTTCGTCTTCATCTTCTATTTTCTTCAGCACCACCTCTTCCCTAATTCTTTTTAGAGTTGTAATTGATCTACGATTTTTAGGAGGGAAAAACATCACCTAATAAAAAGTTGATGCGTGTCATACCATTTTTATAAAGCCGACTGTGCACTTGGTCGAGTCACTAGGCCAAGTGAACTAATGGTCGAGTCACTAGGTCTACTCTACTAATGGCTGAGTCACCACTTGAAGCGAGTGCACACTGGGAAGATGCACTTGACCAATCATGCATGAGTAACATTCACATTATGGTCAAATTTTAAGTTTGCAATGTGCTATAGAAAGGAATGACGGCCACCGCACCTCTAAACACAAGTGTGTGAATTCGCCCAATGGATCAAATACCACTGTCGTCTCACATGCACCCACCATGGAATAGAGATAAAACTAAAGCATCCAGATAAAACACCGCCAATACTTCCCCTAATGCCCTACCCATACCAACATGTAAGCCTCTATTGACGAGGGCTGACAAACTGGGTTCGCAACTAATCAATCATATATGTCATCACAGTAGGCCCTATCCCAGCACAACTCCCTACAACATAGAGATAGGGCTAGAGTCTAGTGGCCAGGCCAGAGACTACAGTGCCACTTTCTCCTCCTGATATCCTACCCGCACCAAGCATGCTAAGACAGAAATGATACGAAAGGTGATAGTGTGAGGAATGATCCCAGACCCCAGGTCCTTCCTATTCCACACACCAACGAAACAATCACATGCCTAATAGTCACATCCTAGCATAGCGAGTATGCATGAACAATATAATAACTGAAAGTAAAGATGACATACGAGTATGCACAAATACCATTCCATAGAATCATAATTATTAACAACGTTTTACTGTTATTAAGTTATTAGCGTTTAGGTCTGATTCCCTTACCTAACGCTAAACTGATCGAACAGATCATCGATCCTAGGCAAAGGGTATCGATTCTTGATAGTTAACTTGTTCAACTCTCGGTAGTCGATACATAGTCGTACGCTACCGTGATTCTTCTTTAAGAACAATACAGATGCTCCCCATGGTGATATGCTTGGTCGTATGAAACCCTTATCTAGTAGTTCTTGTAACTGGGTCTTTAACTCTTTTAATTCTATAGGGGTCATCCTATACGGTGCCTTAGACACCGGCGCTGACCCTGGCAAGAGATCTATCACGAACTTTGTAGCCCTGTCTAGAGGTAGACCTGGTAGATCCTCTGAAAATACATCTGAAAACTCTCGTACCACATCTAGATCTTCTATCTTTGGCACCTCTGCAGTGATGTCGACCATAGACACTAAGTACCCCACTCCTTCCTTCTCTAAGCATCTCTTAGCTTTTAGGGCAGAGAGGATCAGCTTTCGCTTCCTAGGTAACTTGGTTCCAGTGAAGCTAAACTCCATTCCCTTATCATCCTTAAAAACAAGTTTTCTTTCGCCACATAGTAAGCTAGCTGAATGATGGCTTAGCCAATCTATTCCCAAAATGACATCAAAGTTTGCCATCTTGAGTTGAACCAGATTTGCTTCTAGGTTTCGCCCCTCAATACTAATTGAACACGGCCCATAACATTCATTCAACGCCACTTCTACTCCCAATGGAGAGCGAACTATCAAGCTTGGGGTTAAGGACTTGACAAGTAATTCCACTCGCTTCCCAAAAGACATAGAAACAAAGGAGTGTGTAGCCCCAGAGTCGAAGAGTACTCTGGCGAGTACACCAGCTATATCTACAGTTCCTGAAGTTTACTTCTCCCTTAGTTCTACATGCTCATACATAACAAAACAGTAAGCAAAATTGTAAGGGATGGAATCATACCAGTAACCACATCAGGTGATGTAGCTGCCTCTTCAGTGGTAACTGCAAATATCTTCCCTTGCTGTGGTAGTTGCTTTCTAAGTAGAGTACAGGTCTTTGCATAATGGCCCAATTATTGGCAGTTGAAACATTTGATGTTTGGGTTTTGTCCAGCTACCTGTGATGGTGGTGGTGCAGTAGTATTCCTTGCTGGCATCATAGCAGACTAAGCCCTATATGGGCGGAATGGTTAGTGTTCCCTCCACCCGAAGTCTCAGTACCAAGCCTCTTTAGTCCCCTGTTTTGAGCAAAGAAGCTGTCTCTTTGGCTTGATTCAATCACCCTAGCAATCAGCACAGTCTCGTTATACACCTTCTTCTCCAAACCTAAGACGTGCTCCCTGATACTACCTTGCAATCCCATGGTGAACCTACGGGTCTTGGTTTCCTCCTCTTGCATGCTTGCTGGAGCGAAGAAAAACAGCTCTTCATACCTCTGCTGGT
Organism: Protea cynaroides; assembly: GCA_028583415.1. Taxonomy (NCBI): domain Eukaryota; kingdom Viridiplantae; phylum Streptophyta; class Magnoliopsida; order Proteales; family Proteaceae; genus Protea; species Protea cynaroides. Next base: position 60,979,485 of record CM053266.1, on the reverse strand, counting down.
ACGCATCAACAGTCAACTTGGATTGTTGCAGGTTAAGGAATTCCTTCTCTATTTGATAACGAAAGTTCTTAGGAAAATACTTATCAAAGAAAGCTCCCTTGAATATTTCCCAAGTGATCTAAGTGTGCTTCATCTCCAAGTATGTCTGGGTAGAAGTCCACCAGGCATTAACATCTTCCTTGAGCATGTGCGTTGCAAATAGCACCTTCTCATCCTCCGTGCAAGTCATCAGACGGAAGTTCTTCTCCATCTTAATAACCAACTGTGCAGGCCATAGTGGTTTTCCTAGTTTCCCTGTGAAAGTAGGGGGTTTCAATTTCAAAAACCTATCAACCACTCGGCTTAGGTCATTCTGCCCCTGTGCATTTGTTCCATACCATGGTGGTGGGTACGGATAGATCCCTTGATAGGCAGACGACGTTGGAATTTGGTGTGGTAGTTATGGGTTCTGTCCTTGGTTCATCGGCCCAGTGCTACCATCCATTGGCAGTGTGGTATTATTTCCCCCAAACTCAGGCGTACCATCTATAGGAATATATCCTAGTGGCCTGAATATCTTCAGCATCTCGTGTAAGAAAGCCTTCTGCTGAGCTTCCATCTGGTAGACCAGATTTGTCACTATTGTCTCAAAATTGGTGTGAGGAGGGCCTGGCAGATTTGTTGGTGCTCTGTGACTCTACCCTTCTCTACCATTTCCCATTGGTGTCCTATTCCTATCATCCCTCATTGGGGTTCCACCGTCTGGGTTCAGGTTTTGCTCACCAACGTTTCCTGCTTCCACATTGTCCTCGGCTTGATGCACCTTTGAGTGGAGACATTTCCATGAACCTCTGCGACCATTTCTGCCTGCCATCTCAGATTAGTCTTTCCTGTTTGGATCTGAGAAAAAGATATAACACATGAGGTACATTCGAATAGTCATAATAATGTTAGTCTTTAACAAGTGCAAGGCAAAAATCGTAATAGAAGCTTTAAAACGAAATTTTAAAAATTTTCTCAAAATTTTCTGGGCTTGGAATACGTGTCCAGTCGCAACATATCGGTCACAACACTGTGTATTGTAGTGCGGCCGGTATGTCCAGGCGGACAAACCTCTCGGAGTTCCCGAGAGGTACCGGTCGCACCTCTGTATGGTATAGTGCGACCGGTATGTTCGACCGGTCAGCACCCTGCTGTGGCCGAGAGGTACCGGTCGCAAGTACCAAGGGGTAACAGTCACATACCCCAGGGGGTACCGGTTGACCAGTATAGGGCAAAACCGTCGACCGGTATGCCCTGAAAGACCTTAAAAGACTCACTTTTCTTCTTTCCATTTCCTCCGGTGGTGATTCCTCTCTGACTTAGTGAGTTGCTACAGTCCGACTGGTGACTTTAGGAGTGATTCTCTTCCGATCAAGACCTTGAACATCATCTCCAAGTAAGGTTCTTCCTTCCTCTCTCCATTTTACATCGTTTTTTCATGGTTTCTTGCCCAAAAACTAGGTTTTTCTTGGTTTAGAGGATTCTAACCGTAGGAACTCTTTTCCATCAGCTTGGAAATAGTTTTGGGACCTCTATGAACAAAAGTCCTCAACTTATTTGAGGTTCCACCGTGTGGTTTTCTCAAAATCAAAATTTTGGGATTTTTGACCTAGGTTTTGGTCAAAAATCGATTTTTCTCGAAATTGTTGAATTTCTTACTTGTTTGATGATTGTTTGGTTTCCATATGTTGTTAGATTGTTACATAAGTCCTCCTACCCAGATTTTGGGTGAGTTCAAGACTTTTGCTTTAAATATTGTCGTTATGCTGCTGAAATTTCAAAAATTTTAACACAATCTCATTGTTTAGTTTTGTTTTGTAGTTTACAATGTCTCAGTGTGGAGGTGCTGGTAGGCATGCGTATGCTCCAAGCATGAACCGTCCTCACCCGCCAGTTCCGCAGTTTGATGAGCGGTGGTTTTGTTTGGCGACGGCGCAAGCCCGTTTTCCATGGTTCGAAGAGAAGAACATAGAATCTGGGCACTGTGTAAACCTGGAGCAGCTATAACGATTCGATGTTGAAGCAACATTTGGTGCACTTGGGTGGCTACCGTTATCACTTACACAGTGACTACACGCCCCAACCTAGTCAAGCACTTCTATGCTAACTTGGAGGTCAAGGGGAATGTTAACGACTTCAGCCATGGTAGGGACCTCCGCCTAACCAGCTTTGTCAAAGGTGTCCCCATATCCTTCGACACTCACCAGCTCGCTGATCTCTTGGGAATTTCTAATGATGGTGACTTGGTTTACTGCGCTCACAAAATGAAGGGCTTCTTTACTGATGATCTGCGCCAGGAGGTTTCAGAGCAAATCCTTAACCCAGGGGCGCCCATGAATGCTGCCAGTTTGAGACCTCTCCCTCGAGTCTATTGCCGCATTATCAAGCATGACATTGTTCCTTAGAGCGGCCAGTACAATGAGTTATCTCAGCTCACCCAATATTTGACTTATTGTGTCTACACTAGGGAGCGGGTTTGTCTTCCTTACATTATTATTAGGACCATGCGTCAGGCTATCATGCCCGACCAGATAAGCAACATTCCTTATGGTCAGCTTATCACTACACTCCTGCAGCACTTACGAGTGGACATGAGGGATGAAATTGCGGTCGAGGACACCATGACATCAGACATTGACTCAGATGCCATCGTCCGGATGAAGATGGATAACCTGCCGATCAGTGATGATGAGTTAGAGGCTCGTCCTCGTCCGCTTAGGAGGGTAGCAGCAACGACAGAAGCAGTCAATGTTGCTTTTACAGAAGAGGCAGGGGATGATGATGATCAGATGGAGGACATCCTTGCACCGGAACCGCAGCCCATACCTGCAGCGGGACCATCCCAGCCTCCTCCCGATACCGTGATGAGTATGTTTATGGAGATTCGAGATGCCCAGCGTGAGATGAATAGTGACCTAGGGTGCCTCTTTCGCAGCCTCAGAGTCACATAGGCGTAGGTACACTAGCTTAGGGTCGTTTATGAGCGTGATTATGACATTGCTGACCCTATTCCTCCTATGCCCCCAACCCCATGATGGGCCACCTTATTTTTCTCTCTCATGATACAATTTATTATAATAGGTTAACTGTCTTGTTTGTGGACTGTACCCTGTGGTACAATTAACTCTTCACTTTTAGAAGTTTTTTTTTTTTACTCTTTGATACAATTTTTCTTTTTACTTGTTATGTAAATTTATGATCATTCTTACTTGTTATTATGGTTTCTTAACTAAAGCATGTCTGTTTATTAGGTTCCCACTTTTAATACAGTACATTATGCTCTTTAGTATTTAGTCTCAGGTATCAAACGAGTGCTTAAGGTGCGTTTTTATTAAGGCTTTTAATTTTTCCTATCTCAGTTCATTGACTCAGTCAAGTGCATGTATGGTCTGTTAGACAGAGCCTAAGAGTTCTGATACCAAGTTATCACACCCCAATTCTGGCTGAACCAGAAATGTGAGTGAACCGTCACTAAACCAACGGTTCACACCAGGATCTCAATAAGACCGTGTCCACTCATACAAACCATATTGCACATAACCATAATCAGAATATAATTAAATATAGCAGAAGTCTTAAATTAAATGAACTGAGTACTTCTATTGATAATTTAAATAAAATATCCAATTATTCAAAACACCAGAACGTAAATAATTATCCTTATATCATTTGTAAATCCAACTGATAATAAATAAAATAAACGAATCAATATCCTAGAGGTACACGCAGAAAGGGCACTCGCATGAAGCGTCATGCTCGTCCTCCCCTGCTTGCACTTCTAAAGCAGCAACACCTCCATATGCTGAAGCATCCATGTAGTCATCGACAGTGTAACCTGCATCAACATTTAAAAACATGTATATATACAAGGGTGAACTCACAACTTAGCTCAGTAAGACAATCAGACAATACAACACACATCATGCATGAGTAACATTCACGTTATGGTCTGGTTTTAAGTTTGTAATGTGCTATAGAAAGGATTGACGCCCACCGCACCTCTATACACGAGTGTGTGAATCACCCAATTGATCAAACACCACTGTCGTCCCACATGCACCCACCATGGAATAGAGATAGAGCTAAAGCGTCCGGATCAAATACCGCCAACACTTCCCCTGATGCCCTACCCATACCAACACATAAGCCCCTATTGGCGAGGGCTTGTAATCTGGTGTGAGGATAGTGATGTCCACCCACGCTGAATGGACGGTAAAATGATTTGGAATTGCCACCTAGATTAAGGTCTAGGACCTAAAATGTAGCCTCATCCTGAGATAAGGCTTCTATTGACTCATGATCCAACATATCGGCTTTGGTCCAACAGAGAACGGGTAAGCGTTCAAAGTACAGTTTGGGAAGGTTTTAGGCACCCAAAACTGCCCGATCCGAAAATCAGCCTCCTATGTGATTCTACTTTCCTTAGACTCTATGGTTCTGACTGTTCATGGTCAATGGATGATGACTAAGGCTCATGGGGGATCCTATGCCAAGTTGTTAAGTTCTTCTAGCTTAAGTTCAGCCAAACATGTTCTCGAAATAAGAAAACAAACAAAATATATACAATGAACCGAACCAAAGATGGCTCGGTGATGGACTGAATCTGAGATGTCCAAAACGTCTCAAATTGCCTACATATTCCAATCCTGGAAATCAAGTCCAAAAACGTAGTTCAAAACGGAAAGTGATTAAAGCTTATGGATGTGGATTATGATTAAGCTTTCTTAGATTCAATTTATTCAAGTTGAAGTTTATGCTTGATGATGATTGGGATTGAATCTAGAGATAGCCTAAATATGGATTAAAGTGAAGATGGATTTGGAAATGGATATGGATGTGGGGGACCTAAGGATACTAAGATGGGGTACCATACTTGGAGAGTCCTCCAAATTGCCTATGTATTCCAGAGGTCCTGGAAATCAGGTACAACGTAGTTCGTTTTTGGGTGGATTGGGTAACTTCAAGGGCTAGGGTATGTCTCTCAGGGAGTAGAGTGTGGCTCTCAGGGAGTAGAGTGTGACTCTCAAGGAGTAGAGTGTAAGATAGTCTCGCAAGACTAAGGTGCGTACTCGCAAGCACGACTTCAAGGTAGAGCCTCGCGAGGCTAAGGGGGGTGCGTGCTCGCAAGCACGACTTCAAAATAGAGCCTCGCAAGGCTAAGGGTGCGTACTCGCAAGTACGGCTTCAAGATAGAGCCTCGCAAGGCTAAGGGGGGTGCATGCTCGCAAGCACGACTTCGAGATTGAGCCTCGCAAGGCTAAGGGTGCGTACTCGCAAGTACGACTTCATGATAAAGCCTCGCAAGGCTAAGGGTGTGTACTCGCAAGTACGGCTTCGAGATTGAGCCTCGCAAGGCTAAGGGTGGGTACTCGCAAGTACGACTTCATGATAGAGCCTCGCAAGGCTAAGGGTGCGTACTCGCAAGTACGGCTTCGGGATTGAGCCTCGCAAGGCTAAGGGTGCGTACTCACAAGTACGACTTCATGATAGAGCCTCGCAAGGCTAAGGGTGTGTACTTGCAAGCACAACTTCAAGATAGAGCCTCGCAAGGCTAAAGGTGCGTACTCGCAAGCACGGCTTCGGGATTGAGCCTCGCGAGGCTAAGGGTGCGTACTCGCAAGCACGACTTCGGGATTGAGCCTCGCAAGGCTAAGGGTGCGTACTCGCAAGTACGACTTCAAGATAGAGCCTCGCAAGGCTAAGGGTGCGTACTCGCAAGCACGGCTTCAGGATTGAGCCTCGCAAGGCTAAGGGTGCGTACTTGCAAGCACGACTTCGGGATTGAGTCTCGCAAGGCTAAGGGTGCGTACTCGCAAGCAGAACCTCGCAAAGCAAGGAGATTCGTACTCACAAGCACAATGCAGGAATAGAGTCTCGCCAAGCAAGGAGACAAGGATATGGAATGATTTTATAAGATTGGAGTATGGGTCCGTATTTGGGTCTCTTTCCCAAACTACCTACGTATCTCAGGGTATTGACCTGAGAATCAGGATCCACGTAGTTCGAAAGAGATGTTCATTGGGTGACCCGCTTGGGTCAGAAATATGGGCGATCCAACCGGACCGAAAGATGATCCTAGATGATCAAAGGTTGGATTCACATTATACCTATCTAGGTTCTGCACCCTAGGGGAAATGCACTGAGGGGTAAGGATCGTCCTAAACTACCCTTGTAACTTACAACCCTGATTTTGGAATTGTTGGGCTAGGCTTCATGATTCTTGATTAAGACTTTTATCATTTTTCCATTATTACCCTTCCCATGAATGCAGGTGCCTACATGCACGTCCCCACACCTAGGAATGTCTTCTATCAGTGTACATGCACGGCAGTTCGACTAGGGTGTAGCGAAAAGTAAGTTTTTGCCGACATAAACATCATTCAAGCATAGCATACAACAACAAATCAAACATGGTAGTATGCACAAAGCTAGCAGTGTAAGCATCCTAAGCATGGTAGTGCACACTATGACAGTGTAATCAAGTGAACATGATAGATGCATGGATATAACAACGTAGACAATATCAGATCCTCAATCTAATGGATATATCTCTTCAAATGATGATCATGATCGACACTTAGATTTCATCAAAACAGCCAAGATCAACGGCTTTGATCTCATATCAAGTTATAATCATGATCAATGACTCATATATCATCAAAATAGCTAAGACCTATGGCTTAGATCTCACAAAAGATAATCTAGCGGTTCACATCACTCATCATGATAATCCAACCATTCAGATTCATAAAAAACACTCACGATCAAGATCCAATTGTTCAAATCACTCAAAATTACTCACAATGAAAATCCAACGGTTGAAATCATTAAAGATCATAATCCAATCATTCATATTCCTTTAGAAACACCCACAATGAAGATCCAACGGTTGATATCATTCAAGATCATAATCCAACCATTCATATTCCTTTAAAAAATCCACAATGAAGATCCAACGTTGAAATAATTCAAGATCACTCAAAGTAAAGATCCAACGGTTGAAATCATTCAAGATCACTCAAAGTAAAGATCCAACGGTTGAAATCAAAATCACTCATAGTGAAGATCTAATGGTTGAAATCATTTAAAATTATTCACGATGAAGATCTAACGGTTGAAATCATTTGAAATGATAATCTAATGCTTTAGATCATTTAAATCACTCATGATGTCGATCCAACGGTCCAAATTAACATCCAATGGCTCATATTTCATCACATCAAAATTTATAATCAATGGGCTAGGTTTAAATTATCCAAGATTGATGGCCAATATTAAATCACATCAAACATGAACATCATGGTATTGACACACATGCCATATAGCATTTGAAGATCATGATTATCGAAATAGGTATATTTAGACAATTTTCGATTATTTGAGCTTCATGAAAGCTATCAAAATAAAGTTTGAGGTACCAACCTTGACCCCAACAATGGGGTGGAGCCTTTGATGATGGTTGGTGACGATGGATGGCAAGCTTTCCCTTCTTCTTTCCTCTTTTCCTCCTTTCCTTTCTCTCTTTTCCTCAATCTCCCCTCTTGATTCCAATATCTCTTCTCTCTCTCTCTCTCTTCTAACTTACTTCTATTCTCCTCTCTTTTTTTTTTTCTAGCCTTTCTCCATCTTTTCTTTTTCCTTTTTTTCTCCTCTCAAGTGGTTAGATGGGTGCTCCTTTTATAGATGGCCCTTGGTTGCTTGAGCATGACTCAAGAAGATGATGTATGATGGAGTTGGGCTCAAGGAAGTGAGGTCATGGGATGGGAAAGGTGTTGGGCTCAAGAAGGAGGTGGCTTGAGGGAGTTGGTAGGTGTAAAAATGGAGGTGGTTTAGGGTAGCTAAGGGACTAATTATAGGTTTTGGGGGATGGCTAAAGTGGAAGGCTCAAGAAGATGAGGTGATGGGTTATGACTCAAGATGTGGAAGGGATTTAGGGGCATGGAGGTTGAGGGATTTAAGGGCATGGAGATTGAGGGATTTAAGGGCATGAAGGTTCAAGAAATGGAGGGATTTATGGCTCAAGAGGTGTAGGGGCATGGAGGTTCAAGAAGGAGGTGTCATGGTGGTGAGGGGTCAAGAAGGAGTTGTCATGGTGGGGCTCAAGAAGGAGGGGGAAAAGGGTTCAAGGAGGAGGTGTCATGGTGGAGGGATGGCTCAAGAAGGAGTTATCATGGTGGGGCTCAAGAAGGAGGTGTCATGGTGGTTCAAGAAGGAGTTGTCATGGTGGGGCTCAAGAAGGAGGGGGAAAAGGTTTCAAGGAGGAGGTGTCATGGTGGAGGGATGGCTCAAGAAGGAGGTGGTTTGAGGATTCAAGCCACCTCCACCCTTCTCTCTCTTCCTCTTCTTCTCTCTTCCTTCTTTTCTCTCTTCCCATTCTCTCTCTCTCTTCCTCTCTCTCTCTCTCTTCCTATTCTCTCTTGACCGAATATATATATATATATATATATATATATATATATACTCGGTCTCCTCTCTCTTCCCATTCTCTTCTCTTCCTCTCTCTCTCTCTCTTCCTCTCTCTCTCTCTTCGAACACCATATATATATATATATATATATATATATATATATATATATATATATATATATATATATATATATATATATATATATATACTCGGTTTCCTCTCTCTTTCCATTCTCTTCTCTTCCTCTCTCTCTCTCTCTCTCTCTTCTTCTCTTTGTCTCTTTCTCTCTCTTCCTCTCTCTCCTTCCTTATCGGATTTTCCTTTCTTGACCGAATATGTACATATATATATATATATATATATATATATATATATATAATATAATATAATATAATATAATATAATAATACAATATATATATAATATAATAATATAAAGTATATATATATATATATATATATAATTATCATATATAAAACATATATATTATATAATATAAATGAATATATATAACAAGTACATAAAGTGCATACAAATTAATTTCAAATGGAGATTCTGGAGAGGAAAAAGGCAATAATGATCCAATGAATCTTCAGAAAATAGATAGAAAGCACGAAGTTTAATCAATCTGAACTTGTAAACATAATCAATTGATTTTATTAAGAAAAAAAATTTCACCTGGAAAGAGTTGCTGTTAGAGTGAATTATTGCAATTACGCACCTTCTTCGTCTGGTAAGGTTTGAGCTTATGATCTTAACAGTGCGAATTGTGATTCTCAGGTTGACACTGAGAGGGGGGTCAATTAGTGACCACTAAAATTCTTCCCAACTTTATAAAGTCTGTCCAACCAAAATACATACTACTGCCAAGAGTTGTCTATTAACACTTTGCTGCCTTGAGCTGACTGGGGTGGTCATTCATACATTTGCCATGTTAACACATTTCGTGTAACACACCATGCCACACACCTACAGGTATCCATACCAGAGGTTTGGCCTACCAAGTGTGTACGCCTAGACCTGCAACCCACGCACTTTAAATGCACAACACAAATAGGCACATCCACATAACACACTATGTAACGTGGTTCACCTATCACACTCTATGATGGCTACTCCACGAGGTAATACCCTAACTAAGGTTTCATATTATACCCAATACGCTACTTTAATGCTATGGTTGAACTTACAACCCAGATGCTACAACATTGACCACATTCTCAACTGCTACTGAGTCCTAGGCAACAACCCTCATTCCTGTCAAGACCCCAACTTGACATGTTACAATGTATTTGTCAAATAGATATTACAAACCTTTCCCATATGACATTTGTATAAATAAATAGGGCTTGTGTATAATCTGAACTCTAACAATGTTACTATTTAGAATTAAAATTCCTTCACCTTCTTTGTATAGTTTTTACATGATTTCAGCAAATTTTAACGGTTTAAATTCTCAAGTAAATTTATTTCGTACATGCAACGATAAAGTTTTATAGTTTTCATCTTTGATTCTGTTCTGAACCCCAAACCCTCTCTAACACTCACACACAAACACACAGTCACACAATTAAATTGTCATTTTCCATGTAATTTTATTTAATTTTTTTTAAATACATAGAATTTGGGCGGGTGACTGTAAATTTATCAAAGTTCCATCCAATGAAAATTGGATCAGCCAACTTTCCTCCCTGGTCAATTTACATGTAACTTAAAGAGAGGGTTCTGGACAATTATGTAACATTTCTTATCCTTATTTTGTATTAGAACAGTTGTATGTGTTTATAGATCAAAATAATGCAGATATTGATGTTCTGGTTTCATCTACAGACTGATGTAGGCTAACCTAGTGTCTCTGGTTTAACCTACTCTAACACGACAAATTAACACAAAGATTATGGAAATAATTAACTAATGGGTAAGGACTGTTATGGGCAGCAACTCACATGACATGCTTTTGAGATTAGTATCATGATAACTACAAGTAAAGAATAGTATAAAGCCAAGTAACATGATCAACTAAGCAATTATTAATTAGGTTTTATGTCATGTTCATAATAAACCATAGGTTATGAAATACTAATGTGCAAAAGATTTCAAAACTCCTAAAACTAACAAGATTAAATGCCTAATGACTAGATAAACTTATGAACATGTAAAAACAACACTTCCCAATAATTAAAGAGATGAAATCCTAACCATAATATGCTAAATACGAAGGTTCAACTGTAACGATGCTATCAAAGTGGCTATCCACGTTAGTAAGCACTAACTTGGCATTCAGTATGGCAAAAACTATATAGATTAGAGTTATAGCTCAACATGATGTACTAGAACAAAAAAATAAATAACCCAACAGCAGGTTATCACTATCATAGGCTTAACAGAAGGGGTAATATAAAGAAATAATTAAATTAACTAGGGGTTTGGGTGCTACCAGTGTACAGCAGGGCAGTCTAGGGATGATTTTCTACAATAAAAAAAAATGAAAGAAAATGAGGGAATGAATCTGTCCACAGATTCAAGGGGAAGGGAAGTGACGTACCTGAGTTAGGGAAGAGAAAAGCCAAGAGGGATGGCTGTTGTACCTGCAAAAGAGAGAAGAGAGAAGAGAGACGAGAAAGAGAGAGAGAGAGCCGAGAGCAATTTTCTGCTTTCTATTTTTTCTATAATCAATCATCAACTGAAATTTATTAATTAAAAAGGAACCTATATAAGGCTTACAATCCTAATAACATTATGATTCTAAAATCCAAATAAATTAAAGTCCTAAAATAACTTAACTACTACTAAAGGACTTATAATCACGTCTCAAAGGAAAGGGATGGGGCCCACAATAACAAACAAATTAGAATTATAATTCACCCACGTCTTAAGGAGGTGGGGTCCACAATTAAAAAAATAAATAAATAAAATAGAAGAAATCCCTACGCCTCTAACAATAAAAATAAAATAAAATAAATAGAATCTTAAATCTACTAGGAATTCTAATATTACTAGGAATTCTAATCTACGAGGAATCCTAGTATTACTAGGTGTCGATGTCCTCATCATAGACACTAAAGATAAAGGTCCAAAAGAGAATTTTGTGGGGTAAAAAAATCATGTTTTCTGACTGTTTGGTTGGTCTGAAAATTATCCACTGCAAATCACACTATTCTAAATAGCTTAAGCAAAATGGCTCTGGTTAACTTGGCTGACCTGACCCACCTACAACCCTTGGATTTCTTTGCAGGTTACCTATATCAGTTTTGTGGCACTATAGTGTCGGTCTCCTGACGAGGGCATTATGGATTAGGATTGAACTGGGTACTGCAATCTCTCTCTCTCTCTCCCCTAAGCTGATCCATTGCCACTCCTAATTAAGATCCCTTTACTACTAAAATCTCATTCAATAAACATAGCATTAAGACATAAATAGCAGTCATTAAGGGACAAAGCCTTCCAGCCCAAATATGAAAAAGGCACTAGTTGAAGTAGATACCTGAGCATATATGACTTTAAGATACTGTTCCTCTGATTAGTGGTCTATGCTCTTGTTTTTTCTGAACCAGATTCTTTAGAGATTCATTATTAGTAGTAAATTGTTAATGGCCTCATGAGCCCAAAATAGACAATCAAATGTGTAGAGCTACAACATTTTATTCAGATTTGTCATCTCCCCAAACAGGGGACATTAGCTTCAATTATGTGTTATCACTGTTTGTTTGTTGATGGTCAAGTGCTTACCAACTTGCCTTGGCATTTCCTAATAACGTTTTAAATCATGTTAAAGTGAAATGTATCATTTTAACAGTTTTCTCTGGTTGTGTAGGGATGCGCTATTCTCCTAGATCCTTCCTGCTCTGGCTCTGGAACTGCTGCTGACAGATTGGATCATCTACTCCCATCACATACAAAAGGTGGTTGTTAGAACTTGTTATCTTCCATAAGCTGTAATTGTCAATTTCGTCCTACATCTTTTCATCTTTTTAATCTTGTTAAGAACATTGAGACATAAAAGTAAAATCTTTTTAAGAATATTGTTGCACAGCAACTTTGAAGAAAACAGTTCATGAATAAAATTCTTGTCTTTTGTATTACAGTAGCATCCAACATAGTTTTCTCAGCTTTAAACGTCAATTCGAACCATCCATTTGAGAAATAACCATATATGCTTGATCAAATGGTTGCATCGTCTAAATATTTTAGTTCGAAGGAAAGATTATAAACTGAAATAACTAAAAGAAATGCAGCTCAAATAAATAAGCATTTAAGAGGAGACTTAGAGCACCTACACAAGTGAACTCGATGAAAGGAAGACAAGAAATCCATACGTAAGTCAGGAAAGCAAACCTTGTAGCTAGATGCGATGAATAGTTTCAGAAAGCAAGCAAGCAGCAGCAGGCAGGCAGAGCCGAGACTAGTACCCGAGCCACTTCCAGATGCGATGGGATTTACAAATCTTCCTATTTCTGCTTGAATAAAGAAAATCGTAAAGATTTGATCCTATTTCTGCTTGAATAAGAGAGGAAGAGAGGATAAATAAAGCACTGGGTGAGAGATGAAGAGAAGAGAGGGAAAAATACCTGAGTCGCAACCACGTCGGAACAGCTATCACAACATCACAGTCCAGAGGTGCTTCGAAGGCTAGAATCTCCCCAAAAGCATGACGAGATTCATGCGTAGTCGACTGAGAGCAAAAGAAGTAAGGCAGGCAGGCCTTGGTAGTGGGATGACTTGCAGAGAGAAGCAAGTTAGGGCGTGTGGAAAAAACGAAGAGAGAAGGAGAGATTGAGAGAATGAGAAAAAAGCAGAGAGATTGGGGTGACTTGCAGTGAAGGAAAGAATCGATTGAGAGAAAAGGAGAGAGAAGTAGATAATCGATTGAGAGAGCTGAGAGAGAAGGAGATAATCGATTGAGTGAGGAGTTGGAACGACTGTGAAGAGAAAGAACGACTAAGAAAAGTATACCAGGCGATCTGAACTTGAGAACCCTAACTTTGAGAGAAGGATACCAAGCGACTGAGAGACTGAGAGACGAAAGAGATTCAGTTAGGGTTATTTTCCCCTATGAGACGACTGAGACGAAGGAAAGAGATTGAGGAGCGGGCAAGAAGGGCGCGAAGAATGAAAATTACGGGTTAGTGGATTTTCGATGCCTACCGGCGTTTCCTCAAAAACGCCGCCACGTACATCACGAAAGCCGCCATATCACTGTCAAGTCCATGGCTACGTTTCATAACAAACGCAGCCATACCTTCCTATCGATCAGTGGCTGCGTTTATTGAGAAACGCCATTATAGCCCTTCATGGAAATGCCACTGTAACCCCACATTCTTGTAGTGAGCATAAGTTGGTCTAACAATTTACAATCCTATATTGTCGTTTTTGTATTTTATCAAGTCTAATCTCATGTTTAAAACCTGTACCATATGTTTTTTTTTTTTTTTTAGTGTTCTTAAAATGTTTAACCATATTTTTTATCGTCACATGACTCACTCACATTTAGATTTTGAACCGTTTTAAACATTGAGAAGTGTTTGGAAAACTTGTCATAACTGATTCAGATGGGTAGTTTGTATCTTACAGTATACAAGGATGTCATTGAAGTAAACCACCAATATCATTATATGATCGTAGCACCTGATTTATGACTCTCAAAAAAAATACTAGGTGCATAGTTAAACCAAAAGGCATAATAAGCCACTCATATAGATCATCCATCATCTAGAAAGCAATCTTCCATTTATCACCAAGTCTAATTCAAATTTGGTGATATCCACTCTTAAGTTTGATCTTTGAAAAGATTTTTGCTCCAACCATCATGTTTAATATGTCTATCAAATGGATGTGAAGAGTTAATGGGTGGCTTTGGAAGAATAGAAGGATTTTGGAAAAGTTTCCAGAAATTGGATTCCCAAGGATGGAACTCACTTGTCTCTTGTATGATAAACTTCATAAATTCTTCTAACTCAAGTGCTATACGGAAGGCCTGGGGGACATCTCTAACATGGTGAGGTGCTAGGCATGACTAGATGTCATGATTAAGCCCTATTAAGAACCTAGATAATATCTGTTCGACATCCTCTCGAGTCTGGCTTCAGATTTTTAATTCATTAAACTTAGTCATGTACTCGGTCACAAATATATTACCTTGCTTCAAGGTGTTCATGTCTTTAAGAAGTTGCAGCCTATAAGTGATAGGTAGGAACTCCTTCTTAGGCCTTTCTTGCATTTCACATCAAGTTGAAACATGCTCATGTCCTAACCTCTCCTCCTGATACTCTAGCTCAATCCAATAGTCCAGAGCAACTCCAGTGAGCTTTATCTTTGTAAACCTAAAACTAAGCTCTTCAGACATATCATAAAAATCGAAGCACGTACCTATCCATCTGTCCATTCTATCCTTGAAGAACCTTGGCATCTATTTGGCCATCATAGATAAGAGCATTTAACTTGATCATTCTCTTAATGTCACAGCCCATTCTAGGGAATCTGGCGTGATATTCAAGTCATCCAAGAGACAACCCGAATCTTCCAGCAACTGACAACCAAAATGATCTACCAAACAAACTCCACAGTCTACGCATATAATATCCAACATAATCAACAATAATTAATAATAGTTGCAGCGAAATTTATAAGAGTTGCAGTGGAATCATAATATCGAACAGATACTTCTAATGTTATCATTATATAATAAGTTATTATGTCTTATAAACCATTTCACAAGTAATATTCATGTTACATATACTCCGTACTAAATAACTAGAGTAAATTTGAATAAAATGTTATAGATAAATCAAACCGCATCTTCTACAGACATCAAAATCATGGAAGCGAAGCACTGACTCAGGTCCCATAAACACAATCTTTACAGGTACAGCCCTCGACATGATCCCTCAGTGGCCTCCACCCAAAGAAGTGTCATCTACATCAATAGGATCCATATCAGCTATCACAGAGAAGGTACCTACAACCAAAGCTAAAAAGATTTCAATATCGAGGGGTGAGCTCACATCCCAGCTCAGCGAGAAATCAGGTATCCATGCAATCCTATGCAATAATTTAATGAATGCAGTACAAAAGCAAATAAATAAGCAATTGTGAATGACATTCAAGTGTGTATGTAATCATGGTTGGCTTGCACCCTAACTCGACTGACCGTCATTGATCTCGAGATGAACCCAGACAATCAATGACACCACTGACCCGAGTAACCCTCGATGATCAATTGCTCGTCACTGGGTGAACTGTCACTGACCCCGAACAACCCTCATATTGTTGGTTTGAACTTAAAAAAGTTTCTTCTTTTTTATAGCATATTGTCCACAAGAAAAAAAAAAAGAAGCAACAAGCACGTTTGGATTCACAAAAGGTAAGTTTCCCACTAAATGTCTTGGTGTGGAATTATTCTCTGAAAAATAAAAAAAAAATACATTTTGCCTCTGCTGGATAGAGTGAAAATAAAAAAATCTCAGTATGGCATGGGAGGCTTCTCTCAATGACAAGAAAAGTGGAACTTATAAAATCAGTTATAAGCAGCAATTTTATACACTCTTTTTCTACATACCTTTGGCCAAAAGGAATCCTTAACCTAGCAGAAAGGTGGATGCTGAATTTTTTTAGGTGTGGAGATCGAAAACTGAAAAAAATCAGTTGTGATTAACTGGGATACAGTTTGTCGGCCAAAGAAGGAGGGAGGCCTTGGCATACAAAGCCTGAATGAGGTAAACCGAACTCTACTGGCTAAAATGGCTTGGAATGTCCTAATAGTCGATTCATTATTATTAAATTTTATGAGATCCTATTACTTGCTTCAAAATGGAGCTAAGAAACGAGCATCTGATTCATCGGTGGTATGGAAAAACATATAGAAAAACTGGGATTGGACTGCTATGCATGTTACATGGGTGGTCGGAGATGGAAAGAGAATAAATTTTTGGACAGATTATTGGTTGGGCCCCTATACCGCTGCAGAACATGTGGGGATACCTACGACAGCTGTAGAGGGACTTACAGCAAAGGTGGCTGACTTTATTGTACATGGTTCATGGTCCTTTCCTGAGGTAACATCTACAAGCTTAAATAATTTTATTGATTCAATAAGGAACATTCAGCTAACAATGGATGTCAAAGATAGAGTCATCTAGTCTCCAAATACAAGTGGAAAGTTTATAGTAGCCTCGGTATAAATTGCAAGCAAAGAACCATGTGCATCTCCAAACGGGCAGGCAGATGTGTTTGAGTAAATCTTTAGAGCCTCATACCTTAGTTTTTGGGTGGCGTTGGTGTCACAAAAAACTAACAACGGATGATGCAATTAGCTAGGAGGAGGAAAAGTAGTTTCTCGATGCCATCTCTGCCATAAATGTGAGGAGTCTTTTAACCACATTTTCTTAGCATGTGATGTCTCAATGAAAATCTAGGAAACTTTGTTATCCATCTATAACTTAAGGTGGGAAGGTTTTCAAACAACAAACCTACTTATCTCTTGGTGGAAGAGAAAGAAGCGTGTTGCTCCAGTTAGGGAGTTATGGATGCCACTTCTCTTCATTTGTTTGGAGATTATATGGAAGGAATGAAACAGGAGTTGCCCTAACGGTTTAAAGCCAAAGCTGAGGAGAACACTCTCAGAAATTGGTAAGAGTTTAAAAGCAGCTTCAAAAAGAAAACCATGCAAAGTAAGAAGGACCCCGGACCTTCTAGTACAACAACATTTTCACTAAATCTCTTACCCGGTTAAACAATGCACTGTGAAGTCTGTGACTTGGGTAAAACCGCCATAAGGTTAGTGTAAGTTAAATGTTGATGGATGCTCTCTAGGGAATCCAGGAGATGTTGGTGTAGGAGTTTTTCAGAGTGATAATGGCCAGGTAATTTTTGCTTTCACAGAAGTCATTGAAAATGCTATTAACTACTAGGCAGAGTTAATAGCTGTAATGAAAGGATTGAAGGAATCTATCAGACTTGGAATTAAGAATCTGTGGGTGGAATGTGACTCTAAATCAGTAGTGGAATGCAAACTGAAAAAAGAGACCATGGTCTGTGACACATCAGTGGAATCGGGTATAGGCGGACCTACAAAAGATAAGGATTCAAGTTACAGACTGTTTTAGATAAATTAATGTGGTGGCAGATTGTTTGGCAAAGAGGGCATCAACTGAGATGATTTCTAAAGTCTGGACCACATGCCCAATCTTCATTGCAAGGGATGTGATTTGGGACGCCTCAGGTCGTGAAAGATTTCGTTTCACTTAGCTGTTTTATGTTATCAATGGTAGAGCTCTGCTGGCAAGCAGAAGGGGGAGCTTTTACTGTCATTGATGTTTTTGTACTATTATTTTCCTTTCTTTCTAAATTAATGCAAATTTGTTGATCCTTAGCAAAAAAAAAAAAAAAAAATACCAAGTGAGTGATAGGTGTAATTAGTCCAATCTACAGGGATAAGTACGTGTAATTTTCTCCTTTTTTTTATTGTTTCTATTATACTACTTATGAATAACAAAGTAATGAAGAAAATTAAAGTTTCTCCTAACCCCAACTCCTCGATCTCCTCTCCGGAAAAAATTGACACTAAATGGATAGTCTGTGGGAATATCTCCTATGTGGGACATCTATTCCTACCCAAAACCCCCACATTGGACATGTATATTTAACTATTATAAAATATTTTCTGAACGTTACATCCCAAATATTTCACAAATAACTTTGGGTAAATTACACTCACCTTCCCTGTACTTTGGTCAATTGATACGAACCTCTCTTGTAGTTTAAAAATTACACACAGCTCCAATCAACTAACGGTATTAACATTAGGTAATGAATTGACTAATTTACCCTTGGTCTATTTCGCCAAACTCTTGGATCATTCTTCATTTTGCAGAAAAAGATTTAGGGTGGGAGAAGTTCTCCCTCTCCTTCATGGCTACAACTGAACTTGGCTGAAGAAAATTTATTTGTCTTTAATAACCAAAAAAAAAAAAAGGTTGCATAACCCAATCCATTATTCATCCTCATTAGTGGTCATGGCCAATTCCAAAACAACGATGCTCCTAATATTGGTGGTTGCAGCGTCCGTGGCAGTGGCAATTCTGCTCTATCGGTTGGTTGAGTTCGCCTTAGCGGCACTGCCGGAGCACGTATTGTCTCGATCACCGCCCATTCTGCCGCCAAAGCAATATGATTGATTTCCAGAATCAGCATAGCGAGTCGGAGAAGGGCTTTTAATAGGGCCCTAAGACCTTGCATACGACATGGAGAGGAGATTCATATACAAAAGTTGCAAGATCTCTCCAACCATTCCCATTTTTGTTGGTTTTCTTCATGTTGCTTCTTCTCTTAGTCCCGTAGTAGTATCGATGTTGTCAATTGCATCACAAAACGATGAGCTGCAGCTACAGATGATCCAGACCTTCCAACATGGAGAGGAGTTGCAGAAGTTGAAGAGAATAAGGGTCTCTTTGGTGCCTGTTTGGTAACACTCTGCTCCGGCTCTGCTTTTGATTCGGACTCCCAGGGAATCATTTGGGAGCTATTTGGGAGCCAGAAAGTGTTTGGTAGTACCATATTGATTCCAGCTCCCATGGAGTCAATCGATTAAAAAAATGACTCTCGGAGCAAAAATTTGAGAGTAAAAAATACTTGCTTTTCCAGAGCAGGAGCCAAAAGAGAGTCGAAAATTAGAAGTTATATTCCACTACCGCCACCACCCCCACCATCCACCACCCATTACCCACCACCACTACCATCGCCACCACTGCCGCCGCACCGCCACCACCCCAGCTATTGCCACCGTCTCTACCGCCATCACCACCACCACCACTACTGCTGCCACCACCCATTATCACCACCACCCGCCACCACCATCACCACCACCACCCACCACCCACCACCCACACCACCCACCCACCACCACCGCCACTACCGCCACCACCACCACCACCCCACGACCCACCTCCGTCGCCACCACCACCTACCACCACCACCCATCATCCGCCACCACCACCAGATTTGAAATCCATTCCAGATTCATTTTTACCAAACAATCTCCTGCTCTTAATGAGCTTTGGAATTGATTCCAGAGCAGCATTACTAAATAGGCTTCTGCTCTCAATAAGCTCTGAGAAAAAGTGGGAGCTCAAAAATAACTCCAGATCAAGAGTCAGGGAGCTAGAGTCAGCGTGTTACCAAACAGGCACTTGATAACATTCTAGAATCCGGATTCTGGCTTCTGGAGCATAAATGGAGTAGAATAACTTTTGGTAACCCGATTCTGATTCTTTACTTCAATTGAGTGAAGTGGCTCCAAATGGACTCCAGAATCCATTTTTTTAGTGGAGTTACTCCATTTTAATCCCCAACCAACCCAAAAAACTCGATAGTGTGTTAGAGCCATCGTTCTTCATCTACTACCTTTGACCTCATTCTTCGACTCTACTACTGCGCTACTCACCGGCGACCGATGAGATTCGGGTTTAGCACTCAATCTTTATCTGTGTCTTCAACTCTACTATTGCTTCACCGATGAACTCCGAAATCGGTTCACCTTGCTTCACCGACGAGCTGTGAGTGTTGAGGCCAACAAAGTCTGATCTGTTCATCCCCTTTCTAGGTAAGTTTCCGAATCTCTCTCTCATATTCCCTCGCCCCAACTACTATCTTCACCTCTGTTACACGATTCGGCGTTAGGGTTTATGGTTTCTTCCCTAAATCAAAGAAACCCTAAACTCTGATAACCGATCAGGGTTTTTTCTAATAAATCTATTTTGCTTCCCGCCCTCAGCTACTTTCCAATTAACCTACGTTTCTTCATACTTAGGCATTGTTGAGGCCATATTTTGTCTTCCAATAGTTAGAGGACACGTGTCCTTAAGTGTCGGCATATTGAGCACCTCCACGTGTCCTGGTTAACTTGGCCAGTCCTCCTGGGCGAGATGGCGTTCACCACTGTTTACTGGTCACGTCTCGTCAACTTGTCACCTAAATAATGGGACCTCGTAGTCACTTGATGAATCTGTCATCACACGTGTTTACTTGCCTATAATTACAGTGAAGCGTACATGCGGGGATCTTTAACTATTCTTGGAGTGGTTATTTCAGCGGTTATTAAGCTCGATGGTCATGAGTGACACGACATTAATGTTAGCCTTTGGATCTTCATCCGATGGTCATACGAGAACATCGCAGACTTTCCTAACGGTTAGACGGTTAAGCTAGAGGTTTGCTAGGAACTCTCTCTCTCAATCTATATAAGATGGCAATCAGGTAAGAGGTAAGAGATTCGGAAAACAACTTAACTCTTAATTTTCAGCCATTCATGCTTTTCTTGAATTCTATTCATCCCCACACCCTCCGGGCTAACCATTCCGGTATAGCCTTGGACTATTTGCTCTATTACTGACTTTATCATCGGAGCGGACACCAGGATTCCGATCCCGGTCCTGTTAACTCTTTGTTTCTGTTTCACAGGATACAGACAAGCTAGTTGGATCAGTTTTCAGCAGCAACATGTATGTTTCTTCTTCTCTCAATCAGGTTTGTGTTTTGATTTTATTCAAAATCGTAAATTTTTATTATTTTTTTTATTTCACTGATCCATTGTTGCAGTATGGTTCAGTGTCAATGGAGACTGGATTCTGATCTCTCTTTTTTTCTTTCTTTTATGTCCTAGATCTTGATATGGTCTCGATTTGCTTTCTTGGCTGTATTTGGTGTATATGTTGTTTTTTCTTCCTTTTTTTTGCTTAATATGGAGATGATACCCTGTGTTACATTCATAGGCAGTTTATTTTCCAATTGAATATGCTTCAAATGGAGAACTTTCCTCCTCTTTGGACTAATAAATACATTAGTTTACTTGAGTAAACTGGTTAAGATGGTTCCCTGTTAGTCATGATTTCCTTACTATTGATCTCAGTTGTCCATCTGGAATGATACCACTGTCTTCTTGAAGTCTTGGTTTGTTTCTATCATAATAACGTCATATGCGTGGAAAAATTGTTGCTAGGTGCAAAGTGTAGAAAAACCGAAGCTTTTTAGTGCCTGGCAGTGTAGACATGCATTTCAGCATTTGAAACATGAGGGTACAGTCGGATTGGCTCAATTGGAGACACGAATTTTGAAAGTACCAAGCAAGCATATAGAGTCATTAACTAGAGTGGGAAAGGATGAGTTCCTATATTGTAGCAAAAGAATCTGGATAGTTTTGGGGTGTTTCTTCTATTTGGAGGTTGGTATTTTTGGGTAGGGGTTTGTTATTGTTGTTTTGGTTACTAGGGTTACCCCCCAAAAAAAAAAAAAAAAAAAAAACACCCAAGTTCTGGCCTCTTTTACTTCTAGATCATTGTATAATTGCATATAGGATGTGGTCTAATTTGGAGTCAGGTCAGATTATGGTTCAAAAGTAGCCGTTATCAGTGTGGGTTCTAACCCGTAAGTGGACATGAACACGTAGCATATACCGTCACTGCCTTGTGTTTGTAAACAGCTTAAACAGTGGACAGGTATTTCATTATTGTAAGACTGCATTATTTATGTAGATTGTCTTGCAGTTGATTGTAGAAGATTTGGTAGTCTAAAAAGGGAAAGGTGATGTTGAGTACTTAACGAGTATCAATCTGCCCATTATAACTTCTAATTGAGAAAGTAATCCCATACATTATTGTTCTCGTGGAAAAATGGTCAAGTTATAAACAGAATGGTAGACTATTATCTTCTGTCTAAACTATATTACCTGTACTTTCAGGGAGGGGACTAGCTATTGCATTGGCAGCAACATTGACCTCATTGGATATTTGAAGTTGACTGAATATTATTTGTTTGGTAAAAATTGCAGTGAATAACAAATTGGATTGTGTTATAAAATTGTTTAGCTGATAGTATTGCATGTCACGAGCAAAGGAAACTATTGAATGAAATAGTTTGATTATATAACTTCACTTGGCAGATATGCAGCCCAATTTTTCCTGACAGTACAGAATCACTTCCTAGATACCTCCTCTAGAGTTAGATGTGGTAAAGTATCAGAACATGTGATGAAAGCACTGCAGTCACACAATAACATTGAACATCAAAATTATACTTCTGTATGTAGTGTGGTTAAGAAATAGAACTGTCATACTAGATACTACTTAATTTATTTTTAAAGGTGGGTAGAAACATGAGTATAGGACTATATAGATCTCTGCATTCTACTCTTGAAAATTCAGAGAGGAACCACGATCACACAAAGTGAACACATTTTCCACTGTGTACTCTGCCACCCAAAAGAGGGATAACACGCAGAAGGAAGGTTGGTAATATTCCCATGTTGCTTAAGACTGGAAACTTAGGTGCTTGATATATGTGAGAGTCTGACTCTTTACTTATTATTACAAACTTTTAAGATGAAAATTTAACATGATGTCATTACGGTCACTCAAAAGATGAACTACATGTCAGGTGTGCTTTCACCCAGAAAGATCGGGGTAATATGTGAGGGGAGTATTGGGAATTATCCCTTACTGGTTAAGTTGAGAATCTTGAGTACCTTATATACTTGAGAGTCCCTCCATATACTACTGTTCAAGTTTCCACCGAACTGTTCATACTAGATGACATTGTTGTTTAGGGTTGAAGATTCTTTTTTTTTTTTTTTTTTTTTTTTTTGTGAATAACGGGGTTTGGTTTTCTGCACGAGCGGAGCAATCATGGTGAGATAGATGGACTATATGAGAATCCTATTGTTATCGACATTAACGTTATTAATCAGAATATTATAGGGTTTAATTTTGCATTTTGCACGGTTTAAGGGGTTGAGGTCGTGGTCGAGGTCGAGGTCGAGGTCAGGGTCGGATTCAGCTCCTCTCTAGCTAGGTTTGGGCTGGACGGTGTCCCCCGGCAAATGTCAATTTCCAAGTGTTTTGCTGCCATACCAATCTACGTAATGCAGGTACTTCCTGAACTACAAATTGACCTTAATTTTCTTTTTCTTTCTTCCTTCTGTGATTTCCATTGACATGGTTTGGGACTTTGAGCTTCCAAGGTAAGCATGAGGAGGAGAAGAGCCAAGAAAAAGGGTCAAAATCGCACAGATTACAGCATCAATAATGAAGGGGGAGCGGGAAAAAGATAAGGCGTCACTTCTACAAATGCAGGCTGAGAAGTTGCAGCAGAGTTGACTTTGTTTTTCCGCCGAAATTGATGGGTTACACTGCTTTGAGACCCTCACCTCATTGAATTTCAATCTTTTGTACTCTCTTCTTGGGTGTGTCACCAATTAGATTTTGCTCGGAAAATCCACATCATCCAAACATTGGATCTCCTTGCAATGACAAAAACCGAGTAAATGTTGTAACCCTATATTTTTCATCCAGCAAGAGACCATGCTGTATTTATATATACAATGAGAATAATTTGCATCAATATTTCAGTTACAAATCGTTTCTCCAAAAGGACCAAAATGACCTTGATTCTTGACTATTGTTAGACCGTTCAACATCCAAATGGAAGGGTAAAGAATATAAAATCTGATACTCTTTTTATTTATTTATTTATTTTTGAGGGAACCCTTGGGGTGAAGATTTATTCCTCGACAAGCCTCGACAAGGGGTGGGAAAAACATCTCCAACATGCATATGATCACTTGGAAACCCAAAGTTCCATACTCTTTTTTTTTTTTTTTTTTTTTTGGGTGAAGATTTATTCCTCGACAAGCCTCAACAAAGGGTGGGAAAAGTATCTCCAACATGCATATGATCCTCCGGAAACCCAAAGTTCCATAATCCTGATGAGTATATGTAGAGCTATTTCGTTTTTTTATTTTAATTTAAGATACTAAGACTGCTTTATTGGAAAAAAGAAAAGAGAACTAAATGCTACATCGGATCCTCTCAAAGGGAATGACCTCACAAGGAACTTTCCCAAAGGAGGTGGGAGGATCCTAACAATTCAAAATGCAAGACCTAAACATCAAAGATGAGGCAGGCTAATAGGAACAAAAAAAAAAAAAAAAAAAAACAATTGACGAAAAGTTACAAAAGGAAGGCTATGGAGCTGTAAATGGTGTGATTGTCATCCATCAATATCTGGCTATAATCACTTAACCCCTCAAACTATTATAACCAGTATTATTGCCACTACGCAATGATGGTTCACCAAGCAGCAAGCACTCCACCTCTTCACGGTTTTGTATAACCCAAGGATGTTTGTCAGACCTCCTCAAGTCCTCAAGCTCTTTCGCTACGTCCTTCATCGTTGGTCTATCTTCCCCCTTCACATTTATGCATCTCCTTGCAAGCTCCATGACTTCTTGGATTTTCTCTTGGTCACCTTCTTGCAAAACTTGATTTTCCACAATCGACCAGACTGTATTCTCCTTCATTGAAGTAAGAAAATGCATAGCTAGATTCTTCTCCTTTTCAGGTCTATCAAAAGAGAATGCTATCTTTCCGGTTAATAGCTCCACAAGGACTACACCAAAGCTATACACATCACTTTTGACTGTTAATAGACTTGTATTCAAGTACTCGGGGTCTAAATATCCCAAAGTCCCTTGGACTAATGTACTTAACTGAGATTTGTCCACTAGAACCAACCTTGAAGCTCCAAAGTCCGAGACTTTTGCTGTATAGTTATTATCCAAGAGAATGTTAGTGGATTTAATATCTCGATGGATAATTGGGGGTGAAGCTGCAGAATGCAAATATGCAATCGCTTCTGCTGTTTCGGTAGCAATCCTCAAACGATCATCCCATGAAATCAAAGATTTGCATCCTTCATCATGGATGTGACGAAATAAGGTATTATTGGTAATAAATTCATATACTAATAAAGGAACCTCTGACTCCAAGCAACAACCCAATATCTTTACCACATTTCTATGATTAATTTGGGAGAGAATTACTACCTCATTTATGAATTGCTCAATCTGAGTTTCATCAACTAATAATGATTTCTTAATGGCAACAGTTCTATGATCAGGTAGAGTTCCTTTGTACACAATACCATTGCCTCCTCGACCAAGGATCTGGCTCTCAGCATAGTTATTACTTGCCTTCTTTAGTTCTTCTTCAGTAAAAATTTTGGCAGTTTCAGTGGATCCTTGATACAGAGATAGTTGTTGCTTCAATCTTAGTCCCCCATTTTGCATGAAGAATCTCTCTTTGATTTTTCTAAGCTTTTTCTTCTCAAGTGCACGGAGCACTAGTAAACAAACAATAAGTGGAAATAAGACGCCAAATATAATACCTACAAGGAGACAAAAACGTATTAAGATTCCAAGTCAAAAATATGGTACACATGGACCTTCGAACTTGCACTAAGTAAAGTTTAGGGGAAATCTTTAGCATTTATGACAATGGTTGTCATATTCCCTTTCCGCGTTAATCTATAAGCTACCCCTCGCTTGTTTCGTTGAGCTCGCTGTCTTTCATTAGCTTCTGTCTCAGATGACACTCTTTTTTCTGTATTCATGTGTGTTAAAAATTTACTATAAGATTTTATGTGTCATAATTTATATTTAAAAAAATCTTTATTTATTTTCAATAGATGAAATATAGTGATCTCTATTTAAGGGGGAAGAAAAAAGAACTTTATCATTATTTAACATATTGGAAACATACTTGGAAAAAAAAGATTACATATAAAATGTTATGTTAAAACAAGTGGTGCTATACCAAAGTATATATGGGATCTGGGAACAATTCCTACAATGAGTGATATATATATATGAACCTTTTTTTTAAGAAGTGAATTTTGGTTGACACTAGACATGGAAATGTGGTTCATATAGTTGCAGAAAACATCCTACAATCGGCAAGTATGATATCGAAGCGGTGAAAAATGCCAAGTGCAGAAAATAAACAAGATGCAAAGACACAATGATTTACGTGATTCAGTACTGCTGTGGTAGCTTAAGTCCACAGGGTAATCTCTCGAAGCTCGCTTTCTATATTAGAGAAAATTACAAGCCACACTTCCCACACTCAACAATGATGTCACCAACAATACAATTTCCACAGCACTCAATCAGAAAAATCATACACCTCAAAACTTCTTACAAGTTAACCCAAATCCAATTCAAGAACCCAACAACTAGAAAAGAGAAAACCCAAACTCAACTGAAATGGTATTAAAATCCAATTCAATCTGTTTCTAGGAATATTTGGTCTCAGCAACCTTATGAGGAAGAAACCTTCTTGGGATATTTGCATATAGACTCAATAATATAGTCTTAAAAGTATGAAAAATGGGTTTCTTATTACTTTTTCCTAGAGTTATTCCTCTGATACATCATAATTGGAGTGCGAGATTAATATTTTGTGAGGTTTGCATTTCCAAATCATTTCTTAGATACCTAATATATGAAATTGCCATGTCAGTTCTTCGTAGGGCTGAAATATTTAGCCCACCTAAAAAATCCTCCCCAACCAAGACTAAGAGCTAATCTAGAAACAGTTCAGATCCTTTCCAGCCTCCAGTCTATTCAGCCCACCCTAGCACTGTTGGATCATGCTCACACACAGAAGAGAGAGTGATCCAATGGTACTGGGTGGGCTGGACGGGCTGAAGAAGATCTTTTTTCATCTAGAAAAACTTTTACCTGATCAGAAATTAATGTTTCGAGTGTTCACTAAATCAGAGTAAAACTTTCCACAACAACCCGCTTTGATGATGGTTTCATGGTGGTCGAACCTTTCCTTCCATCTCCTTGATAAATTATATGTAAGGTGCACAAAGAAGTGATAACAAGGATTACCTATGATCACCCATTTCACCAGTAATTGCTTTGGAATGAGAGTGCACCCAGTCCCATTTTTCTGTCCATCTCCTTGAAAACCATGTGGGCAAGAGCATCTGTAAGTTCCATTTAGATTGGTACAAAAGAAAGAGTTGGTGCAGGGATTATCATTTGGATTTGTACATTCATTTATGTCTGCAACAAATTAACACAAATTATTGAGAAATTCTACAAGTAGACTTATAAGAAGGGTCTTGTCACTATAAGATTTGCATTAATCCCTAAATAAAATACCGAAACTAACCTTTAGATATTGAGGTTACAGTTATGATTCTCTTTAATGCACACTTCATTGGATTGTTACAAGTCTAAGGGGTTGTTTGATAAAATCGCAACTCTGGGATTCTTACTTCTAGTTCAAATTTTTACTTTTACTTTAAAAGGATTCAGGAATATATGAGAGTAAAAACATGTTTGCTAACCTAATTTAGTCATGGACTCCAGAGTGGTGGTGGTGGGTGGTGGATGATGGCAGTAGTGCTGAGTGGTGATGGTTGGTGATGGTTGGTGACGGTGGTGGTGGGTGGGAGGTGGTGGCGAAGGGTGGTCGTGGGTGGGTGGTGGTGGTGGTGATGGCAGTGGGTGGTGGTGGTGGCAGGGGTGGTGGTGGTGGTGGGTGATGGTTGGTGGTGGTGGCGGTGGGTGGTGATGAAAGGTGGTGGTGGTGGGTGATGGCTGGTGGTGGTGGCGGTGGTGGGTGGCTAGTGGGGGTGGCAATGGGTGGTGGTAGTGGTGGCGGGGGGTGGTGGTGGCGGTGGGTGGTGGTGGATGGTGGTGGGTGGCTAGTGGTGGTGGCGATGGTGGGTGTGGTGGGAGGGTAGTGGTGGTTGAGGATGGTGGCGGTGGTGGGTGGTGGTGGCGGTGGGTGGTGGTGGTGCGGTGGTGGTGGTGGCGGCTGTGGGTGGTGGAGGGTGGTGGAAGGGGTGGCTGGTGGCTGGTGGTGGTTGTGGTGGTGGTGGTAGTAATAGTGTGGGATGGTTCTTTTTACTCAAAAATTGTACTCTGAAGTAGAAAAGCATCTATTTGATGCTCCAAAAATTGGATTCTTGAGCCCATTTGGAGCCGGTTCACTCATGGATTCTCCAGAAATTCGAACCGGATTACCAAATGGGCTCTTGCTCCATTTATGCTCCAGATGTCAGAATCCAACTTCTAGAGTATTATCAAACACCCCATAAATGTAACAACCATTGTTAAATTTAACCTTACCCCAAATTATTAGTTCAATGTTTTATACCACAAATAGAGATAAGAGATAATAGGGGGAGGGTGAGAGAGAAAGAGAGGTTTCCATTTCAAGATTACCTTGGCATCCGTTTTGAAGGTAGGGATTTCCATGGTAACCTTGAGAACAATTACAGCTGTATCCAAGACCATTCTTAGAGACATTACAGACGCTGTTGATTCCGCACGCGTAACTGGTCTGATTCTTCCTAGCTTCTTCACAAGATGAATTGTTCTCCGATGGCCAATCTATGGCCCAATCAAGCACGAGAGGGACTCGGGGATAACTTTCATTGTATTGATTGAACTCATATTCATCTACATTGTAGTTGAAATTCAAGAGATCGGATGTGGAGAAGTTGTACCATTGGTAGTCAACAACGAAAGCATAGCTGCAAGGATTGTATTTATAGACGTAGGTGTGGCTATCGTAGCTATCAATATCTATCTCGAAGTATCTGAACCCCTTCGGAATGGATGTTTGACAACAGCCGATGCCTATGCAGGAACCATTGATCAACTCCTTTTCATTGGCGGAATACATGATACACCCAGTAGTGAAATTTTTAGCTTCATCAGAGCCAAAGCCATAGAGATAAGCCTTAGTGTCACAACCTAGAGCTGTGAATTTATTCTCCGTATTAGAGATGCTGAAAGTGTTGTTATACAAAGTATAAGAAGGCATGATTCCAAAAGTGAAGTTGCCCTGTGAGTCATAGCAATCTCTACTTACATACTGCAATATGCGGTGTTGGCCTTCTAATGAAATATTTACGACTTCCGTAGTATTCCAGAACAATTTTGGAGGGTTGTAATGAGTATCATTGCAGATTACCTTGAAGTATTCGCCTCTGTAACAGTTGTCGTTGCCAATGCCAAAGGGGTAGGGAACTTTAATATTCCCGCATATATGTTGGCAATCAGGCTTCGCTGATGACAAAGGCTGATGATGCTGCTGCTGGGCATAAATGGATGAAGAGGAGGAGGAGGAGGAGGAGGTTAGGCAGTACTAGAAGAGGATTCATGGCTTAGTACTTCTTTGCTGCTTGTGTTGTCTGTTTGCTTCCTCTGCTATTTATGGGTTGGATTCAACCCCTTAACCACGTTAGAGAAAAAATTTATTGGTCTTTGGAGATGTTGACAATTGATTAAATCCTCACAACATCACCGTGCCCTGTGGGGAAACCCCATTGAAGATAATGATTTTTGTATTTTATTTATGCATTGTGGAGATCTCTCTCATGTATGTATGTATATATATAGCTTTTGTCATTGCAATCGATTGGGTTACAATCAGACCTTGTCACTGGTTTTATAACCGTTGAATTTTAAAAATCATTATCCTCAAAAAAACCAAAACTATCCCTTTTATTACACCCGTTGCCACCGAAGACTGCTAAATAGGAACGCTGGGTTTCACCTTCCTGTATCCACCTAACAAGTTCCAAATCAAATGAAACTTAGCCTCAATAAAATCAAAAAATAAAAATCGAAATATTGCATACTGAAAAATCAGGATTCAAGAATAATACATATACATGCAGATAATTCATACCCATACATGAGTATCACTAAAAATTTGTGGTCTCAAGTATTTTATTTTATTTTTTTTTCCTTTTGTCGACAGCAAATTCTTTTCACACTTCTATTAATGAGGACGATATGAGTCCCCATCAAAACAAAGAATCGTGGAAGATTTTTCTCCTTCCGCCCAACTTCGTTTCAGATTTTCATTAAAGACGACGACCTATGGAGCTAATCTAGGATTGACTTCAGTCTGAAGCCCATGGTAGCCTTGGTAGGGCATCAAAGGGATAATCCTTCTCGGAAGAACTTCAAGTTACATCTAATCTTATTTACTTGGACGACCAAAATGAGAAACTGCATGGATCGTAACAAACTTACTTAAAACGTATGTATCAAATTTTTGGATCTGAATCGAAATCCATAGGATTCAATATTGCTGCTAATGACTTTTACATGAGCTTCAACAAGTCACGAGGGTAGATCCATATATAGAGAGAGGTTTTGGCGGGTTACGCCTTTTAGCCTCACATATGTTCTAAATGAGACTAATTGAGAGTTGATATGCCCCATAATTACAGTTTAAGACCAGTTTTGATAGATAAGACTCAAGTTCGTATCATTTTGCTAATTAAATTTCAGTCCAAAATAAACAAATAAATTGATTAAAACTTAAGGTAAAACTGAAATTTCATATTTAATGACATATATTGTTATTCTTGTAATTTCTCTAATTTTGGATCTATGATTTTCTTGTTATTTACTTATTTATTTTAACATTTAGAGGGTACTCTAAAATTTAATAACTTTAGAATTCACCCATAAATTAATTTTCAAGTTTTTACTATTTTAAAATAATTTGATCATTTTGACGGTCATGGGTGAACGTAAAAACTATCTTGAGGACCAAAAATGCTAAGAAAACAATCGTATAGTATTATACCCAGCTGCCAACTTAACAGCAGATAACTATATTCAACATCATTTTTGTAATAATAATAATTTTTTTTGGTCTGTTTGTAATAATAATTAGGAGGAATGATCTTTAAGTATTTTCTCTTACAGTTCAATATTTTATTTTTATTTTCTTACAAAGAATAAAAAAGAAAAAGAAAAAAGAGTACGTGTAAGCTATGCAATCTCTATGTCAACAAATCAAACCAAGAAAGATATATTTCATTAGAAAGAGTCAAAGTCAAGGTCTTCAAAAATCAGCAAAGTAAGTTTCTAGGCGCTTAGTTAGTCTTTTTTTTTTTTTTTTTTGTTCTTTTGGCTAACCATTGGTATCTAGATCCTCGATCGGCTTGATTAGTTCCGTGGATTTATATTGACCTTACAACTATTTGGATTGGGTCATTTCAGGATTGAATGAGATTTACTCAATTTTCTCGAAAATAATGCATCGAACACTAAACACCACTTGCCGATGGCTAGGTTGGGGACTTGCTTGAGCGTAGATGGGAATATTATCCGAAAGACGAAGGGACTTAGAGGAAGAACGATTTTAGAGGAAGTGCTCGATCTCCCATAACAATCTCCCTATTCCTTAATATGCATCAATCGTTTTTATACCATCTGATTTGATCTTGTACAGATGACAGACATCCTGCGAATGCTACCACACCTCTACAACATTTGGAAGTACTACAGACGAGCCCAATCCTTCTTCAATCTTCAGTCTTGATTTTTCATAGGCCATACTTAGCCAAGGTACATCATAAATGGGTGACAAAATTACAATCAAGTCTTAGTTTTAGTAATTAGGATCTGAGGATGCCCGTACTCATTACAAGGGTTATTATTGTCTCCAATTATTGGAGCCTCCAATCGTTGATCCAGCAGTAATCGCTGGATTAACGTGCACTCAGTTAACTCCAACCCCTGGATCAACGAACGCGCTTAGTTAATTCCAACCACTAGTTAATTCCAATCACTAGATCAGCGATTGAAGACTCCAATAATTGAAGACGAATTTAACTCCTCATCCGATATACCCAATTTGACCATTTTTATTTTTTTATTTTTATAATTTATTTTTCCGCATGTTATTATTCTATTGGTTTTTGAAACTGTCAATATAAATATCAAGTCATTCCCGTACTGGTCAATATTGTGTCTGATGTGAATACCTTAATTAAAATTAAGTGACTTAGATATTAGCTCTTCACTGGGCGGCTGCATGGAAACAAATGGTTTGACATTTTTTTTTTTTTTTTTTTTCAAGTGTTAATGGTTTGACATTTCATCGTCTTCTAACGTGAACATGGTCATCGAATCTTAACCTTTACTTTCCATCCAAAACAAATAAAAATCTTAACCTTCGTTTTATTTTTATTTTTTTGGGTTTCTGGTTTCTCAACCACTCTTGTTTAGATTTTGTTTGTGTTTGATTGCAAGGGGGATTGAAAGGAAAGAAAAAAAAGAGAAGTGAAATTTTTATTCTTTAAATGAAAGTTTTTAATTATAATAATTAGAGCATATACTATCACATTACTATGTGACTAATCCAAAATTATTCCATATTTAATTATTAACTTAAGTTTCATTTTGCATTAAAATCCCTCTCATTTGAAAAAAAAAAATTTACATCTATCATTATTAAATATATTAAGAAAAATAAAATAAATTTTACATCTTATACAATCATATTGTGTTATCAGGTACCACTACAAAAGTTTTCTTTTAAAGTAGAATTCACTTTTCTTCCCTTCAATTAGGGTTGCAACATGGCCGGATTGGATCGGGTTTTCAGAACCCTAACCCCAACCCTGACTATTAAACTTAACCTTAACCCAGCCCAACCTTGCTAGGGTTAGAAAATGTACAATCCTAACCTTGACCCTGGCAGGGTTGGGCCTAACCCTAACTTGCCCTGATTGACTCTGACAAGACCGGATTGGGCCGGGTTAACCTTGATTAACCCTGATTCAGGAAGAGGTAAAAAGAGAAAAAAAAAAAGAAGATAAATGATGTCAATCATACAATTCATTTAAAACCCATTTAATCTTAGCTCAAATCGAAATCTCCTGTCGATCATTAAATATGCTTTTGATTATCCATTACAACACTCATGGGAATTATGAACCTCTATCGATGAAAATATGAACAAGATTGATAACCAAAACAGAAGAGAACTCTAAAAGATCAACAAATAAAATAGAAACAACAAAATCAAACAACATACTCAATCTGTCAAAAGAACAATAGAAAAATTGAAAACACATAACTCAAAACAAAGTAAAATCTTCTTATATAGTTTTCTAATTGATCAGCAAATGAAG
Source organism: Protea cynaroides (assembly GCA_028583415.1). Lineage (NCBI taxonomy): Eukaryota > Viridiplantae > Streptophyta > Magnoliopsida > Proteales > Proteaceae > Protea > Protea cynaroides. The sequence goes on along the minus strand of CM053266.1, from coordinate 60,946,265 downwards.
TCGAAACAATAACAATCAAACTATAAAAAACATTTAACTCAAAACAGGAAAAACTCTTCAGGAGATTTTGATTCTCACCTAATCTTTTTCGACAGTCGACTCTCAGTATTTTAGACAATGTCTCAACGCCTCTTAGAGTTAGCAACGCTTCCCTAAGTATATTCATATATATATATATATACTGGGTCGGGTCGGGTCGGGCTCAACCCTAGGGGTCAACCCTAACCCAATCCAACCCTGTCAGGGTTGATAAAAAAATTAAGCCCTAACCCAGCCCTGTCAGGGTTCGGACTGGATTTAACTCTGCCAGGGTTCAAGGCGGGCCTAGGCAGGTTAGGGTTGTCAGGGTAGAACTTGCATCCCTACCTTCAATTCCCCTTGCAACTAACAAAGTTTTAGAGTAAAAGTTGGAGGAGAGTTCCAAGAATTTGAAGATTGGGATTGGGACTGAGCAACCAATCGAGGCCAAATGTCTATAACACCATTGGTTTCACGAAAATAGTACGTGACACACCATTGAATTCGAGGAGAAAAAAGACTAGGCTAACCCAGTTTTGCATGAATTGTAAGTTTGGTGGCCCACATGCCACCTGGCCCCACCTAAGTTGATTGATTAACATTAGGATCCTGGGACATGTGGCACCCAGATCACCGTCCATCCTTGATGGAAGGAGACGGTTGGTCTATAAATAATCCAAAAGGTGGGGTCCTGTGTACACTTAAGCAATTAGAGAATTTTCCATTGCATTCTCTTTTGTCTGAGATTAAGGAGTACACAGAAACCCTACCTCCTTCCCCTCTCTCTTTTCTTTTCTCTGTGCAGCAGGGCATATCAAGGTAGATCAAGAAGAGGACATCGGTTGGACGGACAATGGTTGGAATAAGTCACACTGGAGGTATTTATCTTCCGCATCATTCTTCAGTGTAGGGATGGTAAACTCTTACATTTGGTATCAGAGCAGGGTTTCAGCCACCCATCCACCGATCTGATTTTAGAATCGGTTTTAATGAATAAAAAAAAAAAAAAATTTATGTTTGGCCGGCCGCGCAAGGAGTAGCAGGGCCTTGCAGAATCTGCCCAGCCGCCGCTCCTTGCGGCAACCAGCCATCGACAAATCTGCTGGCCGCGGCCATAAGGGGCAGCCAAGCAGCCAGCCGGCAGCGCAAGGCGCAGCAGGCCAGCCCGCAAGGGCCAGCCTGCCGTGGCCATGCGCAGCCAGCAGGCTGTCGAGGCCAGCCCGCAAGGGCCAGCCCGCCGTGCAAGGAGCAGCAGACCAGCCCCTCATGCGCAGCAAGCTTGCCGTGGGTTTTTTTTATCTTTTTCTCTCTCTCTCTCTCCGGCCATTTGGAGGTGCTCTGGCGGTGACCGGCGTCTTCGCCTGATTCGATTAGGGAGTGCTGGATTTTTCCAGCATGTCTCCTTGCCGCCGCCGTTGCATTTTCCGTGATCTGAATAGGGAAAAAGAAAGAAAACATAAGGATGGCAATTTTGGTAAATTTCAAGGAATCTTTGGTTAATTTTATATAGAAATTAGGGTTTTTTAAGTGCTTTCGGTTAAACCCGGTTCTAGAAAATGAACCGGATAAAGAAAACCCGATCACGGGTTGAACCGAATTAAAACTTAACCCATGACCCGAACCAATTTCCATTCGGATTGACCCGAAGACACCCTTTTGACCCGGGATGGACCCGGATTGGTTCTGTTTTGGTTGGACCTGTTAGAACCATTATGATTCGGTTCATTTTCGGTCTGACCCATGACCTTTTAAACCGGATGATTCTGTTATACAGATGGTGATGTTTAATAATTTTGGACTATCTTTATTATATATCACCATATTATAGTTATGAACCGAACGTCACTGTATAAGTAACTGCACCTTTTTTTTTATGACAGTTTGTTCTGAACGTCGCTAAAAGTTAAAGAACAGTGACTATATTATTATGACAGTGTGTTCTGAACGTCGCTAAAAATCTAGTTTTCTTGTAGTGACATTTACAGACAGAACGTCACTGTATCTATAAACATAACAGAATGTATTAAGGACTGTTTTAGTGACATTTAAAGACAGAACACCACTGTATATAGATGTACATAACAGAATGATTTATCTTACTGTTTAGTGACATTACAGTATAAACGCCACTAAATATATGAATGCAGTGAGGTTGTTTTGAGTCACTGTTTTAGTGACAGTAACAAACGCCAATAAAAGTTAGTGTTACATAAAGTAAAGAATAAGCCATTAAGAATTCTTTAAAATTATTAGGCTTATGTTAACACTTATGAATGTTTGTTTTAAAGGATGTCATAAATGACTAAAATGCCCTTATAATAAAATTGTGTTAAAAATCAAGAAAACCATTAGGTTTATATTTTAACACATATAAGTGTGTTTCTCAAGATGTCATAGATGACAAATATGCCCTTATAATCAAGTTTTGTGTTAAAATCAAGAAAATAATTAGTTTTATATTTTAACACATATAAGTGTCTATTTAAGGATGTCATAAATGACTAAAATGCCCTTATAATAAAGTTGTGTTAAAAATCAAGAAAACCATTAGGTTTATATTTTAACACATATAAGTGTGTTTCTCAGGATGTCATAGATGACAAATATGCCCTTATAATCAAGTTTTGTGTTAAAATCAAGGAAATAATTAGTTTTATATTTTAACACATATAAGTGCCTATTTAAGGATGTCATAAAAGATTGAAATACCCTTCTAGTGGTAGGCATTAGAAAATTGCATCTTTTGCATTGGGACTGGATATCATCCCCACAGGAAAATATTCTTTTCTTATGTGAGAAGATGGAATAAGGTAGAATGTGAAACTACAAGACAGTGGGAGCCTTCTTCTGCCTACAGGTGTGGAACAACCTTCTGAATTGTAGTGTAGCATTCTAGTCTTATTAATACAGACCTTGACAGATATAGACTATAATCTTAGCCCACAGGTAATTTTGTAGGATACATCTGTCTGTCACTTAAGTTTGATGTCAATCAACTTAGTGTAAAGTTTCACATACTAAAATTGATTATAAGTTTAGCCCACAGGTAGATTATAATTAATTTTAGTGTGTTACTGATTATTGACGTGGGTTGATATCAGTATAAAGTTGTACGCCAATAAATCTAAACTTCCTTATTGTTGTTTGTAGTTTATAACCATATTTGTCTCCCAATGCTTACTAGGGAAATTTATTCAGATTGGAAATAGAAGATTTATTTAACCTTAGAGTGCATGGATTTGGATATGGCGCTCCGTATAGAAGAGCCCGCTGCTCTCACGGATTCCAGTATTTTAGTCCAAATTGCTCATTATGATAAGTGGGAGCGGTCTAACCACTTGAGCCTAATGCTTGTCATGAACAATATCGACAAGAGCATTAAAGGATCAATTCCTGAATGTAAGAAGGTCATTGACTACATGAAGGCAATTGATGCTCAGTTTGTGAGTTCAAACAAGATGTTAGTAAGCACTCTAATAAAAAAATCAGACTCATTAAGTAACAATGGTAAGGATGATGTGTGTAACTACATCATGCACATGAGGGACATCTTAGCTCAGAGAATTTTGGTTTGTTATGAATCAAATTTAGTTGATTCTCATTCAAATAACTGGTGGATTGATTCTAGATCATCAATCCATGTGGCCAATACCATGCAAGGCTTTCTGCAGACAATACTTCCGAAAGAAACTGAGAGACATATTCATTCAGAAAATCGGATGAAATCTCAAGTGGAAGCTATAGGTGTCTATAGATTGATATTGCAATCCAGATATGTGTTGGATATAGGAGAAACCATTTATATTCCATCTTTTGTAAAGAATCTGATTTTTGTTTCTAGATTAACACCTTTGGGTTATGTGTTTTAATTTTTCTAGTACAGAAATAAGGATTTTTAAAAAAAAAATAAAAAATGATGTATTCATCGGTTCAGGTTCTTTAGTTGATGGTTTATTTCTTTTAAATCTAGATCCAACATATAAAAGTAGTTTACTCTCTGTAAATAATATTAGCATAAAGAGAATGAATGTGAATGAGAAATCCTCTCAGTTGTGGCATCTTAAATTAGGTCACATATCTTGTGACAGAAATAAAAGATTAGTGAATGATAGAATCTTTGAGACTCTTGATTTCACTGATCTAGGGTTATGTGTGGACTGCATCAAGGGAAAGCAGACTAACAAAACCAAGAAAAATGCCAGAAGGTCAACTGAACTACTAGAAATCATACATACAGATATCTGTGGCCCATTTTCCACTCCCTGTCTGAATGGTCAGAGATACTTTATCTCCTTCATTGATGACCATTCTAAATTCATGTATCTCTATCTTTTAGTTCATAAAGATGAGGCATTAGAAGCCTTTAAGAACTTCAAGACAGAAGTAGAGAAACAGACTGAAAAAGTGATTAAGATCGTAATATCAGATAGAGGTGGAGAATACTACGATAGAACCACAGAATATGGTAAAAAACCTGGCCCATTTGCACGGTATCTTCAAGAGCAAGGTATTGTACCACAATATACCATGCCTGGATCTCCTGATCAAAATGGCATTGCTGAAAGAAGAAATCGTACACTTATGGATATGGTCAGGAGTATGATTAGTAACTCTAATCTATTTCTGAAATTGTGGAGTGAAGCTCTTAAAATAGCAGTATATATCTTGAACAGGGTACCATCCAAGTCGGTTCCTAAAACTCCTTTTGAGTTGTGGAATGGATGGAAACCGAGTTTGAAGCATACTCGCATATGGGGCTGTCAAGTCGAAATAAGAGTCTACAATCACATCTTCAGAAGTTGGACCCTAGAACAGTCAGTGGATATTTCATTGGCTATTCTGAAAGATCAAAGGGTTATAAGTTTTATTGTCCCTCATATAGTCTTACCATTGTAGAGTCTAAAGTTGCCAAGTTTCTAGAGGATGATGACAACAGTGGGAGTATACAGAGTTGAAACATTGAGTCCAAAGAACAATATGTATCGACAATTTCTTCTACATCTGGTGGTCAGGGATTTAACCCTTTACCAGTGGTACCTGTGGTTCATGAACAGCACTACATGTTTGTGATGAATTACCACATTAGGATACACCACATCAGGAACCAGTTTTCGTTTGAACCTGTGGTCCATAATCAAGAAACCAATCCTGAACCACAAGTTTTAAGGAGATCATCGAAAGAGAGAAAATCGGCAATCCCTTCAGATTATGAAGTGTATATCCAAAACTGTGAAATTAATATTGGAATAAAAGATGATCCGATTATTTTCATAGGCTATGGGTTGTATAGATACCATTTTATGGCATAATGCCATGAAGGATGGAATGGAATCTATGTCAAAGAATCTAGTATGAGAACTTGTAGAATTGCCTAAGGACACCTCTACTGTAGGGTGTAAATGGGTTTTCAAAAACTATAGAGACCCAGATAGCAATATTGAAAGAGACAAGGTTCGACTTGTGATAGAAGGTTATAATCAGAAGGCTAACATTGATTATAAAGAAACCTTTTCATCCGTGTCTAGAAAAGATTCTTTGGGGATCATTATGGCACTGGTGGCTCACTATGATCTTGAGCTACACCAGATGGATGTTAAGATGGCATTTTGAATGGTGATCTGATTGAGGAGGTATACATGGATCAACTTGAAGGTTTTTACTTCGGATAAAGGTGATCATCTAGTATGCAAGCTTAAGAGATCCATATATGGATTGAAACAAGCTTTCCGATAGTGGTATTTAAAATTTGATAGCACGATTACTTCCTATGGTTTTGTGGAGAATCGAGCTGATCAATACATTTACATAAAGATCAAGGGAACTAGTTTCACCATACTAGTGTTATATGTGGATGACATTCTTATAGCTAGCAATGATCTAGGGATGCTACACGAGATTAAATATTTCTTGACCCAAAACTTTGACAACAATGATATGGGTGAAGCCTCCAATGTCTTAGACATAGAGATTCACATGGACAGGTTTCTTAAGACCTTAGGACTGTCCTAGAAGGGTTATATTGACAAAGTTTTGGAACGGTTCAAGATAAAGCAATATTCATCAAGTGGCACCTCTTGTTAAAGGTGACAGACTTAGTTTGGAGCAATGTCCGAAGACCAATCTGAAATAGCAGACAATGCAAAATATCCCTTATCCATAAGTAGTAAGCAATTTGATGTATGTTCAGGTCTGTACCTGGCATCTCATATTCAGTGGGAGTATTAGGTAAGTTTCGAAAGAACCCTGGTTTGCCACATTGGACAATAGCAAAGAAAGTACTGAGGTACCTACAGGGCATCAAGGATCACATGCTCATATATAGACATGTTGATGTTTTGAAGCTAATCAGTTACTCAGATTCAGATTTTGCTAAATGTGGAGATACAAGGAAGTACACTTCTGGCTTTATTTTTGTTTGTTAGAGGAATAGTGTCTTGGCGCAGCGTAAAGCAACCTAAGACAACTTCTTCTATTATTGAAGCGGAAGTGGTGGCGTGCTATAAAGCAATTTCTCAAGCATTATGGTTGAGGTAGTTTATCACAGTTTTGAGGTCATAAGTTTTAATGAAAGACCTATAAAGATCTACTGTGACAATACTGCAGCAGTACGTCTCTCTAACAACACATGCTCAATGAGTCGCTGCCGACACATTGAGATAAAGTATTTTGTTGTTAAAGAAGACATTCGAGTTCGTCGCATTTAGATAAAACATATTGACACTAATGATATGATAGTTGATCCTTTCACCAAATGGCTACCGCCCAAGGTGTATGTAGTTCACGTGGATCATGAGGGGCTATGTAAATCATTAAGTTTTTTTGAATGTTTTATTTATGATATTGCAATATAAAGTTTTGACGACTCGAAATAAAGTTATTTTCTGTCATTTATTTTGTTGTATACATAAAGTTTTGTAATGACAGATGCCTATAAAGTTTTCTAGGCAATAAAGTTTGACCCTTGAATCGATTATTGAATTGATTCTATAAAGTAGGGTAGTCACAATTGAGGTTCATCGTAAAATAAACAATCTATTGTAATACATGGAAGGGAGTGTTTCCATTGTACTTCAATACTGGGACATGCACCGCCATGATTCATGGGTTGGGAGTTTTATTATGAACATAAAGAACAAGTCCATAAAGAAGGATCTAAAAATTACTGTATGACCATACATCATGTTAATAATCATAAAGTGGCTTGCCTTGTGGCAATATGAGCCAAGTGGGAGAATGTAAGTTTGGTGGCCCACATGCCACCTGGCCCCACCTAAGTTGATTGATTAACATTAGGATCCTGGGACATGTGGCACCCAGATCACCGTCCATCCTTGATGGAAGGAGACGGTTGGTCTATAAATAATCCAAAAGGTGGGGTCCTGTGTACACTTAAGCAATTAGAGAATTTTCCATTGCATTATCTTTTGTCTGAGATTAAGGAGTACACAGAAACCCTACCTCATTCCCCTCTCTCTTTTCTTTTCTCTGTGCAGCAGGGCATATCAAGGTAGATCAAGAAGAGGACATCGGTTGGACGGACAATGGTTGGAACAAGTCACACTGGAGGTATTTATCTTCCGCATCATTCTTCAGTGTAGGGATGGTAAACTCTTACATGAATTTCCAAAAAATTCATTTTTCCAAAAGCCTTTCAACCACAAAAGCAAAGCGGCTCTCAATCCAAAATATGTAATAACCCTTGAGAGACCTCTTAATTGTTTATTTCCAATAGGTAAATATAGTGATCTCTATCTTAAGGGAGAAGGAAAAGAAACTTCATCATTCTTTGACCTATTAGAAACATTCTTAAAAAAAAAAAAAAATTAAATATGAAATGTTAAATCAAAACAAACGGTGCCGTTGGTTTCATGAAAACAATACATGACACGCCATTGGATACGATGAGAATAAAGACTAGGCTAACTCATTCTTGCAAGAATTTCCAAAGAATTCATTTTCCCAAGAGCCTTTCAATCACAAAAGCAAAATCGCTCTCAATCCAAAAATACGTAACCCTTGATGGACCTCTTCTCCTATGATCAAGTCATCTAGTCTTTTCAATTTTTTGATTGATCAATTGACCACAGGAGAAGAGGTCTGTCAAGGGTTACGTATTTTTGGATTGTGAGCGATTTTGCTGAAATGGGACTAATTGCTCATAACTTTCTTGAAAATGATTGATAGGTCATGATATTTATGATACACCCCAATCAATTTGGGATGCTATATAGGAACGGCCTTGATGATCCTGATCCGGCTCAAGCTGAATCAAACCATCCAATCCTTAGAACCCTGGGAGAGCTTCGATGGATTTTATGTGTAAATTTCAGTTACCTCCCAAAATAGTTTCGAAACATCACCTACCACCCACACCTTTCAAAAAACATTAACTATCACCCAAACGTTTACCACCGTTAATCAAATAGATCCATTCCGTTAAACGAATTCCGTTAGTTGCTGATGTCACCCAAAATTGATTTTGAAATGGACAATAATGCCCTTAGGGAAATGTTAAAAGACGGTTTTACCCTCCTTCACTTGAGGAGGGTAAAACCCCATATCTAAATAACCAGACACGCAGCGGCGCCTATGCAACCTCAAACTCACCACCCTCCTAGTTGCCGCAGCGGCTGCAGACATACAGCGCCCCCTCATCCAATAACCAAGTCTACCAACTCTTCCGCCCACCTCCATCCTCTGTTCCCTCCCAATTCCGCTCTCTTGGAACTTACGGCCGTCTCGAGGTCCTCCAGAACCGCTTGGGCCTCAGGTTTTAGTACGCCCCACTTATCCCCTCCCTTTTTCAGAAAGGCGTCTCTCCTTCCTCCATCGAAGAAGCCACTCGCATTTCACGCGTCGAACAGAACCGCATCATCGTCGCTGCCAAGGTACGGGACTCCCTGGTTCAATCTAACTTCGACCCTCTAGAGAAGGAGAAGGTGACAGAGTGGTTGAAAAGAGATGGAGAAGAAGAAGTACCTGGTTTGGTTGACTCCTGCTGTTCACCATTCGGAAAATCGTCTTGCAGAGGGAAAGTTGACGCTGTTCATCACTGCTCCACTCTCTTGTCGACGCTGCCACACTTGTCGACGCTGCCACACGATGAGTGAGAGTATAGAATTTTCGATTCCATTTTTTTTTCGATTTCTATTTCTAGACACAAAGGATCGTTGTTGTACCTTTTTTTATCTCTGATGGAAGTAGGAAGACCAAATCCTATAAACCTGCAAAGGGATGAATCAGATAAAAAAAAAAAAAAAAAAAAAAACAGTAGGAGGGTGAGACGGAAGCAGGAAGACCAGATCCTATAAACCTGCAAAGGGCTCAATCAGATTAAAAAAAAAAAGAAGAAAAAAAAAAACCCCAGTAGGAGCGATTCATTGAAGCTCGCCGGAGTGGGAAGAGATGACTATTGATGAAGATGGGTAAAAATGTCTAACAGTGATTTCAGTCTCTTCCGTCAGTTACTTGAGTGTAGTTGATATTTTTTGAAAAATGTGGGTGGTAGATGATGTTTCGAAACTATTATGGGGGTAGCTAAAATTTATTCTTCTTTTTTTTATCTTTTCTTCCTAGTATAAAAAAGAATTGAGATCTTCTGTAGTGAGGCTGATCCTGTAGTGAGGATCCCAGCCACATATCTAGCATCAAGATGTCCTCATTAGTCACTCAAAGTGTATCGATATGTATTTCGACGCTAGACGTGTGGCTAGGATCCTCATTACAAGGTCAGCTTCACTACAGACGATCCCAATTCCCTAAAAAGAGTGAGAGTACATATGAATGAATTTGGAATGCCAAATTGAGAGAAATTGGGAACTCAATATTGAATCATTATCTCAAAGGACAAATCTTTTTATCCAAAAAAAGGGGGACACATTCCAATTTTTCCAAAACAAATAATTTGGAAAAATATTAACAGCAGACATACTCCAACGTACAAGGTAATTAAGGTTGCCAAATCGTTTGCTTCCTATATGTTGGTAGTTTTGGGGTAGAGTCCGGAGTAGCGGTGCAAGTTTTACCCTGACGATCCGAACCCACTCAGGCCCACCCTGAACCTTGGCAGGTTTGAACCCGGCTTGAACCCTGATAGGGCTGGGTTAGGGTTTAATTTTGTGTGAACCCTGATAGGGTTGGGTTGGATTAGAGTTGACCCCGGCTTAGCCATATATATATATATATATATATATATATATATATATATATATATATATATTTTTTTTTTTTTTTTTTTTTTTTTTTTTTTTTTTTTGACAAACCCTAATCGTAAAGGTAATCTGTCTCTCGACTCTCACTCTCTCAGCCGCAACGCTCACCTCACGGCCTCCCAGTCACCGGCTACTCTGTCTCTCTCTGACAAGGTCGAATCTCTTGATTATCTTCTTTGTTTTGATCCTTCACGGCAACTTGCGGCAATCGGCTACTCTTTCTCTCTCCCAGTTCTCAAATCTCTTCTCTGTTACTACTGTTAGGGTCCTTCACAGCGGCTGGGGCAATTGGCAATCGGCATCCCCTGAAGATTCTCTCATAAGGTAAGTGCCATTGATGGACCACCCCTCTCAGAGATTCTCTCATAATCTCTCTCTTAGGAGTAGGCTTCCCATCATTGATTAATTTGATTTGCAACTCTGCCTATTTCTGGTTTCCACCCCATTTCTCCTTGCAAATATACACTAAATTCCGTCTTCTTCAACTCTAGACTCTCCAAGACCCTTACGTAGATATACACTGACACGTGAAGTATGTCAAAGTCACCATTACCCATTGATTTAGTATTGAATTGAATGAATGAACTTTTATTTGAGATTATTTATTTTTGGGGACAAAACTAAAAGAATCTCCTTCCTCATTTAATTTCAAGAAGTGGGTATGTTTATTTGGAAATGCATTCTGACTTCTTGGATTTGGGTGATTAAAGTTTCAGATGTGAAAGGTGAAATCTTCTTCTGCACCTCAAGTGGAAATTCAAAAGCTTTTGTTGAAGTTCGTTATCCCCTCCTTTACTTTTTTTAAGAACTATCTATGCTGCTGATTTTTTCCTTGGAATTGGTGATTTTGTTCTTAAATTTGTAAATTAAATTTTCAATTCAAAGTTCGTTTAGTTGTGACATTAGTATTAAAATATTTTCTCTTGATTGTTCCCAGTTCTCCTTTTCAAAAAAATGAGTACCTGGTGCTTATACTTAGTAATGCTGTTCATGTTTCTTTCTAAATGGCATTAGTCTATTTATGGATTTATCAACTTCAATTGAAATTTAGGGTTCTGACTAGTTTTGGTCATACATAGTAAATTGTCTGAGGGCGTATTTTGGGAATCATGAGATGTATCTTCCCTTAGAGGTAGAGTTAGTTGTTTTGGTGCATGTCCTGTTGAGGAATATTCTATCTGGTAATTTTTTCCCATGATAAGAATTATACCTATATCGCTTTCTTGCATTAGATCTTGAGTGAAGTTTTATTGTTGTCAAGATAAATTGTCAAAAAGTTCTGAAATATCATACAATTTTTTGTTTTTTGGTATTTGGCATTTTGTGGGTGAAGTATTATACAAGTAGGAAGGAAGCTCCAAGTTAACTTTTGTGACTATTGCAGTTAGAAAATAAAAAAAAATTTCAGGCAAACATATCTAAACCATTTTATCTTGTTTTCTCTAAATCAGGGTCAACCAGGGTTAACCCGGCCCTGAATCAGAGTCAATCAGGGTCAATCCGGTCCAACCCGACCTTGTCAAGGCCAATAAGCGTAGGGTTAGGGTTGGCCATTTTTTTTACCCTGACAGGGTTAGGGTGGGTTAGGGTTGATTGTAAGAACTTAAGGTCAGGATTGGGGTTTTAAGAAACCCAACCCAACCCGACTCTGTTGTAGCCCTAGTCCGGAGGGATGAGCACATCCTCTCCCCACCACCTGCACATCATTAGGAACCTTGGATGGAGTGTAGGACCCACATCTGAAATGTGAGACTTACACCCATCAATAGCTAATCCATTGGAACCCACAAAAGTTATTGGGTAAATTACAGTCGCGTCCCCTTGTGGTTTTGAAATTACATGAACCTCCTTTAAACTATGAATTAGATTAGGAAAATATTCTCGAACTTCCCTTTGACAATTAGTTTGCTACAATGCACTACCTGTGTCTTTTAGGCTTACAGTCACACTACCTTCTTGTTGACGGTATTAACTTAAATATTCAATGGATAAAAATATCCTTCAAAATTACAATACATAAAGGGACATTTTCTTCTTTTCAGGCCGCGTTCAAAAACGGCAAGAATGGAGTTTAGAAGCTCCTGCACATGTTGTTCAAGATGGAGACATCGATTGATGTTCGAGTCCAATGCAGCCGAGACAAATTCATTGAGTTGCAGCCCTTGTTGATCCTCTTGAGATGAGCTTTTATTCTCTTCAACTTCTACAACTTCTCTCCAGGTCGGAAGGTCTAATTCATCCAAAGCTGCAGCTCATCGTTTTGTGATGCAATCGATGACATCGATACTACTATGGGACTTAGAGAAGAAGCAACAAGAAGAAAACCAACAAAAATGGGAATCATTGGAGAGATCTTGCAACCAGTGTATATGAATCCCGTCTCCGCGTAGTATGCAAGGTCTTCGGGCCCTACTAAAAGCCCTTCTCCGACTCGCTCCGCTGATTCTGGAAATAGATCATATCGTTTGGCGACAGAATGGGATGTGATCGAGACAATATGTGCTTCGGCAGCGGCGCTGGGTCGAACTCAGCCAGTCGATAGAGTAGAATTGCCACTGCCACGGGCTCTGCAACCACCAATACCAGGAGCCTCATCGTTTTGGAATTGGCCATGACCATTGATGAGGATGATGAGGATGAATAATGGATTGGGTTTGGCAATTTTTTTTTTTTTTTTGTGGGATGTTGGTTATTAAAGAAACATAAATTTTCATTAGCCGGGTTTAGTGGAACTTTTAATTTTATAGGAAAACGACATCTCCCTCCAACTCGCGTGCTCTTTCGGTAAGACGATGATGTTGGAGAAATATCTTCTTTCAAAAAAAAAAAAAAAAAACCCTTATTTGCCTTAGGACTGAAGGGTATTTGGGTAATTTAACATTATTAAAGATACTATTGTCTTTTTTAATTTTTGGATTTTATCTCATCAGTTTCTAATGCCTACATCCTAACGACATGGACTATCCTGATATTAAACAGTGTTTTAGAGGTGGTTTGTGTAATTTTTCTCAAGACAGGATAGTTCTGTATATTAAACCAATTGTCAAAGGGAGATTCGAATAAATTTCCCATTAGATTACACTCAATTTCGATTTCAACCATGATGGAGAGGGAGAGCTTCTCTCACCCTAAATCATTTTCGACAAGATGGAGAATGTTGTAGGAGTCAAGTGAAATAAACCAAGGGTTAATGAGTCAATTCATTACCTAATGTTAATTCCGTTAGTTGTTTAGAGCTAAGTGTAATTTTTAAATTTGAAGGAAGGTTCCTATTATTTAATTGAACTACAGGAGAGGTGAGTGTCTAGAAACAGTCTCTCTTACATTGTGGGAGTAAAAGCTGCGAACATTCTGTCATCCTCAAATCCTGTAATAGCGGGAGCCTCATGCACTGAAACGCCCTTTTCTATAGGATAGGTGAATGTACTTTGCCCAAAGTCATTTGTGAAATATTTGAGATGTACGTGGCGTTCAAAAAATATTTTAAAATAGTTAATTATACATGTCCATCCAATCACCAGTGTGGGGGTCTTGGCCTCTTGGGTGGGAATAGATGTCCCGCACGGGAAACATTCCTGTGGACTATCAATTTAGTATCAATTTTTTTGGGAAACGAGATCGCGGGGTTGGGGGTGGAATAAATTTTAATTTTCATCATTAGTTTGTTATTCATAGGTGATTAAAATAGAAAAAAAAAGTAAAATTATATGTACTTTTCCCTGTAGTTTGGACTAATTATACTTATCACCCACTAGGTAATTAATATAGAAACAATAAAAAATCCAAAATTAAATGTTTAAAACAGCTAAAAATTTGAATGTGACTGTACAAAATATGGTTAAACATTTTGGGAACGATTAAAAAAAATCAGAAAAACATATGATACAGATTTTAAACATGGGACTAGACTTGATAAAATACCAAAATGACAATATATGCTTATAAATTGTTGAACCAACTTATGCCTTATCAGTTAAATATTAAAAATTGATATTTAAATCATAAGATTTTAGAATATTAATATCAAACCAATACATTGAAGGGAACAAGAAAACTTATGGAAGATTCTAAAAGTTTGATGAAAGTGGGGGTGTGCCAACCTACATCTTGCAGCCACAATGTAAGCATTAGGGATTTACCAAAAAAGAAAAAAAAATGTAAGCATTAGGGATTTACCAATAAAAAAAAAAAGGTAAGCATTAGGGACAGCCTGTTTTGTATGACGGTCTTGCTTATTCCACTCTTTGCTTTTCAAGATATCATGTGCTTTTGAAGCTTCAACCTGGAGAGAAGGTGTTTTAGGTAAGACTTGGCTTTGCCATACCGTAGGATGAGACTGCAATTTTCTGGTCGAGAGATCATTAGGTTTCTCTATTCTCATGTTAAGTTTCATTTGGACAAGCGTTGTTCAAGAGGAATAATAAAGTACTAGAAAATTAAGAACTATGGGAGGTGCATGCATGCGAACTCATACATAGGGATGTAAATGGATCAAATTCAAATAGGATACACAACTATCCGAATCCGAATTCGTTTACCAATTATCTTATCCGAATCCGATCCAAAATTTGACGGATGAATAAAAATCAAATCCGAATTCGAAAATTAATTGGATATCCTGTTAAAATTCGATTCGAATATGGAAAATGGAATTAGATTACAAATTGTAGAAAATAAGAAAAAAATCCTATTTAAAACAAATATATAGCATAACCTAAGAAAATAAGAGACGAAACCTTAAATGACTATATAAACATTAAGACTGTAAATGTCTTAATAATCTAAAACCTAACGATATATGCGTCTTAACACTAGGCTAAATGGAACGGATATAATCCCGACCATTTGACTAATATACGAATCCAATCTCTGCTATTCAAATCTGATTGTTCAAATTCGAATTCCTCTAAATGGATGCGAATTCGAATCGGATTTGGATTTTTGGCTATCCATTTACATTCTTACGTATAATGATGTATGGACTTATATGGGGAGGTATTTGATTAGTTCGAGTATGTAACTTGACATATATATGGTCAATCCAAACTATTTCTTAGATACTCAATGGTTGAAATTGATACATCACCCCTTCAAGCGGCAGATATATTTAGCCTACTCAAATAAATAAATAAATAAATAAATAAATAAAACTTTAGGAAAAAATTTTGCCTAATAAAAATTTAGACTTAAGAGCATTCAAAAATTAGGGAAACCTTTCTTGCACAATCTACCTTCATAAGCTTTTCTTAGTGTCCCAAGTATATGACATGTGGTAGATCAGATGGAGTTAAAATTTTGGTGACATGTACGGCTTTGTTTGGTTGCAAAGGAAATTGAAGGAATGAGAAGTGAAAATTTTTAACTTTAAAAGAAAATTTTTGTAATGATTACAACACATGCTATCACATTAGTACATAACTAATTCCAAATCCTTCTATATTTAATTATTTAACTTATATTTTACTTTGCATCTAAATCCTTTGCATTTGAAGAAGGAAACTAAATTTTACATCTTACAATTATCGTTATTAAATATGTTTAGAAATTTAGGTAGTTTATACAATTATGTTATGTTACAACTATACAAGTATTCTATTAAAGTTAAAAAATTTCATTTCTTTTTCTTTCAATTCCCCTTGCAACCAAACAAAACCGTAATTATCCAAAAAAAAAAAAAGAAAAAAAAGAAGAAGAAGCCGTAGATAGAAATGCCCTTGCACATTTAACATGTAAAACTCACCCCAAACAGTGTTTGGCAATTGACAAATTTGAGGATTGAAAATTGAAGACTAGGATAATGCATAATAGTGGTTAGCGTATAGTAAACATGCATAGACATACACTGGATGTATTCCAATATACATATGTAAAATTATGTAATTGAATTAACCTATGAAATTTGACATATGGTTAGTACAAATCGTGGATTATGTATCCAATGGTCATAATTGACATCGTTTTCCCATGTCGAATGTGAAGACGGGTTGCTTTGGTGAGTTTACCAAAGCTGACTGTTTAAATAAGTTTTTCCCAACAATTACAAAAACGCTGAATCATAAAATAGTAGAACAATCGTGTTCACGGAAATGGGCCAGGTGAGCCTAACATAGGATTTTTTTTAGTTAAAGATCAATTTTATTAATAAAATAAAATAGAAAAGAAACCAAATATAATCAGAGAAACTGAGAAGATCACAACCCCAATCTTCGACAATGCCAACTGTAGAGAAAAAGTAATTCTATTAAGAAAATCTAAACTTAGGATGCATGGATCCACATCGTCTCTTCCTTGAGATTCGGGAGGAAGAACGGCGACTCTAGTGGATGGTCACTACGTGGAGGTCGGATGAATCCGACCCCTTCGTTTCAGTCAACAAGCCGAGCCGACAAGGGAGTGTCGACTCGAACGGAAAGGTCGGATTCATCCGACCTCCACGTGGCGATCATCCACTGGGATCGCCGTGTCTCGGAGACGATTTGAATCCAGAATGCATAGCCGCATCCCAGACCACATCACGCCTAACAAAATCTAGAAACCTGAGATTTTGCTGCCTATCTCGACAAAACATGTACTACCACATTAGCTTCTCGGAAGCAATGTGTAACACGCCATTTATTACTGCGTAAATAATGATCTACTGCTAGCCACTGTTGCTGATTCCTCCATGGAATAACCTCTTTTTGAAGCGCCTCCACTTCCGAAGCTGAATATCACTCGCTTAGAATATCCTGAAACCATGGCAAAACGAATACCTATCGTCACTGCTGAGAACTTGGCAATATAATTGAGCATAACCCCCCAAAAACATCGCATATAAAAATAAAACCCCTTCTGCTAAACTACGAAACACCCCACCCACACTTGCACGACCTGCATTTATGAGAAAGTTTCCATCCACATTCAACTTAATCCAATCCCAAAAGGCACCGACCATATCACTTCAGAAATACGAATATCCCTATGGTATCTCGTCCTCAGCTGAAACCTCCAAGCCATCTCCAACTCTTGCACCAATTTAACCACACATGGGTGCATCGTATTGAATCCTTCAAGTCCTCGAACCATCTCCAACTCCTACACCGATTTAACCACACATGCGTGTTTCGTTGTGAAATCCCTCAACTCCTCAACAATATAAAGCAAAATCCCTTTATGAGATTGTAATCTGTCTTCCAAATGCCGTTGCATTCCTCTCCAGACATAGCTGTCTAGATACAAAGAAAAGCTCCACCCTTCTGTTGTCGATGAAATCAGATCAGCATCTTAGATCTCGCCACGTAGCTGAAACAACAACGTAACAAGAAAATGGGCGGGATATACCCCGGGGCTATTTCGATGCTAAAGTACTTCCAAGGACACGTAGTATGGAGCTCTTATTAGAGCTCATTGAGAATGGGGGTTCCCTGAGATACGAGAGCTTCAACCACCTTCCCTTCCCTTTTGGTGAGACAAGATCTAAGAAGAACAGAGGGAGTAAAAACACAAGAGGTGTAATATCCGACTAAAGTATTCTCCCTGGTGATAAGAAAATTCCGTATATCTTACAAGCGATATCCTTTTGCTATATATAAGTTCAAGAGGAAGCTTCCCAGACAAGCTGCTCCACACCTACCACTATCTCAATCATCAGCCCCCTAGAGAACAGTAGGTTCGAGGGGTTACGACCCCTTAGGACGACGCTAGGACGTCTTGTCAGCCGTTTACGACCCCCCTTGGCCTTCTTCGACCCCCTTTTAGTCCACGTCCTCCATATCTTCTGATGATTGTCTCTGTCCTTACACTTTTATCGAGTACCGGTCTTGCTTTTTACTGATTCAGTCCACGATATGGTGATTTGGCCAATCAGATCTGCCTACTTGGCATTTATGGTTGGTGTTAGCATTTATGAACATTAATGGCGAACCATTAACTGCCCAGCTAGCCCCATCAATCTGTCCCATCATGTTTGGGTCAGCATTGGGGGGTCGAACACGAGTTCCTTTTTCGAACATCTCTTTTTGCTAATTCCTCGTGCCTTAGATGCATGCCACACGTCCCTTCCCCGAGGATCATCTTAAATTCTCCATCAATGGTCAGATTTGTATCCACTATTATTTTTCCTTAACAGAACCCCTTTGCTTTCTTAGTGTCGTTTCAACCAAAGGAGGCGCATTTATGGGAAAATAATCCTTTCATACGCACACAGAGATATCTCCGCAGATTCTTTACCGTTATGGTAGTCACTATCCACCTTCTCTCACCTTTTCGAAACTTGAACGCCCACTTCCAACGTTTGTAACGTTTCGTAGTAATTTGAGTTGGCCATACTTGAATGCTCCTGGTGACGTTTCTACTTCAATCGAGCCGTCACTTTAAACCGTCGGTGTGTACCATGTCATTTCTCATCCATCGAGACTGTCCACTAATTGCTTCCCTATCCAAACATCATATCCGCAACTTGATTGATGGGCACAACGCTCGAAACCATCATGACTATCAGATGGGACCCACCTATCAGCAAACTTATAAAATCCCGTCATTTTCTCTCATCTTCTTCCTCACAAACAGTCCATCTATAGTGCTTTCTGTTACACCCCAATTCTGATCTAACCAGATTAGTGTGATGAACCGCCAATAAACCAACGGTTCAACCAGGATCTCGTATAGGTCATACCCACCATATCAAATCACACACACAATCTACGATAACAATAAGAGGTAATAAACAAATAAGCGGAAGTCTTACAGATAATGAATTGAGTGTCTAACAATGATAACAAATAATTAATCCGATTATCTCCAAAACTCAAGGCATAAAAATAATTAATCCATTACATGTTTCAATAATCAAATATAGCTAAACTAATCGAATATGCACTGGTTGCACTCACATGAAGAATCATGCGTCTCCTCCATTAATTCCCCGTCCATCGCCGCTACATGTCCATATATCGGCGCATTCATATAATCTTCAACAGTAGGTCCTGCATCATCAACTAAAAATCTTCGACGTCGAAAGGGTGAACACGGATCACGGCTCAATGAGCAAACAAAATAATGCAACAAACATATACATGCATTCAATTCATATCTTTGGTCTGATTTTTAAATTTGCAATGTACTATAGAAAGGTTTGGTGGCCCCCGCACCTCTATACACGAGTGTGTGAATCTGCCAAATAGATCAAACACCATTGCCGTCCCACATGCACCCACCATAGAATAGAGATAAGCTAAAGTGTCCGGATCAAACACCGCCAACATTTCCCCTGATGCCCTATCCATACCAACACATAAGCCCCTGCTAGCGAGGGCTTGCAAACTGGACTCGCAACTAATCAATCCTAATGTCAAATAGTGTATGCAAGGCCTCATCCTAGCATCCTTCAATACGTCCATAGAGATAGAGCTAAGGCCCCTGACAAAGTCAGAGACCACATGGTCCAAAACCACCTCCCCTGATGCCCTACGACGTAATAGTTTTGCTAAGGTAATGACGATACGAAGATGTTAGTGGGCAAGACTTGAGCAGAGATAGAGCTAAAGTCTGGTGACAAAGTCAGAGACCACCATGCCACGTCCTCCCCCTGATGCTCCACTTGCATCCAACACACC
Organism: Protea cynaroides; assembly: GCA_028583415.1. Classification (NCBI taxonomy): domain Eukaryota; kingdom Viridiplantae; phylum Streptophyta; class Magnoliopsida; order Proteales; family Proteaceae; genus Protea; species Protea cynaroides. The sequence continues at coordinate 60,926,443 of CM053266.1, read as the reverse complement.
AACCACACACATATATTCACATGCCTATTCCTAGCATCATCATCATCATCATGTTATAAATAAATAGAATTAAATATGCATGAACAGTAATAACAAGAATATTAGATGACATGTGAGATGCACATTACAAGCATACAAGCATAGAGTCAATCATGGCATTGGACTCAATAAAAATAAACCATTTGTTATTAACCAATTAGTTTAGGTCTTGTTCCCTCACCTGTTAGCAATACTCGATCTCCTTCTAAGCTTTGGAATTCTCATTCAATCAATTTAATAACCTAAAAGTTATATGAATTTAAGTTAGAGTTCATATATAACATGTTACAGTAGTAGGAAATCGAAACAGAGCATTGATAGGTATCTGATTGGTCTTATGGTCTCATACTGTATCGACCTTACTGCCTACGGTTAATACCCTACGGTCGCATATGGTGTGACTGTAGCTGCGACCATATGATTCCTGAATCTTTTCGAATGCTTATGGTCGATCCTCTGATCAGGCTGGTCATGCTATGGTCGACCGTAGCTGCGACCTTGGGATTTTTGGTCACAGACTACATGCAATTCGAGTTCTTCCTGGGTCAAGTCCTCTGATCTTCAATTGGATTTATTCTAAGGTCATCATATGGTCATCATTAGTAGTTTGAGGGATCCCTAAGAAGGGGGGACAACCCACCGAATTCATGTTAGAAATTGCCATTATGAACACAAACGAACGTGGAGCTTTCGCCTCATACGGCTCCTCTAGGGATGGAGGCTGGTTTTACCAGGCTTGTGCGGTTAAGGTGTTAAGGTTGTTGTACACGACCTCAATCCTAATCATCAAACTCACTCCTCATGATTCTCCTTGGGATTTTCTCAAAGAAATCACATAGATAATAATAGGTTGATATTACCTATCTTCCATAGAAGTCTTATTCCTTAGAGATTACATCTCCAGAGATTAGGTTCATACCTTTGCCTGTAATAGAGAGTCAATCTCTTCTTAACAAAATCCTCTCCTTAGCCTTTTCTTCTTCTCCTTCTCTTCCTTTTCTTTCTCTAAGGTTTACTAATGTTCTAAAAGGGTGAACAAGGGTTGAGGGATGTCCTTTATATAGAGGAAAACTCTATATATAGAGTCCTCTTTCAATTACGAAAGAAATCCCTTAATTTAGGAAAGTTTCCAAAATTCGGAGTCTGACCTGGGGTCTCACGATTGATGGTTACGATCGCAGAACCCGTCGACCGTAGGGTCAAAATAATCGACCGTAGGGTCATTGATCAACGCCATTGTTTCTTTCCATATGGTCAACCGTACCTACCCAGGTATGCGACCATATGTATATAGTTTTGGGTGTTGAGTTGATTTTTATACCTGGTTTGTGATCCATCTTCACTTGCTGGGTCCACTTGGTCCAGAAATGATGGGAAGACCTGGCACGACACGGTTAAACCAAGTTAGTGGAGTGCGGGTCTTACAACTCCCCCCCTCTTATATAAATTTTATCCTCGAAATTTGCACATACCTTCCGAGTCGAATAGGTGAGGATATTACTTCGGCATAGCATTCTCTTCGTCCCATATAATTTCTTCTACATATTGGCTTCTCCAAGTAACCTTCACATAGTAGATGTCGCGGTTGCGTAGACGTTGCACCTTTCGATTAGTGATCTCAAGTACCACTTCGAACGTTAAATCTTCAGTCAAATCTGGTGGATCCACTGTTAACACGTGTATTGAATCTCTGACGTACTTTTTCAATTGTAAGACATGGAATACATCATGTACATTAGACATTGATGGTGGTATTGCTAATTGATATGCTACATTTTCACGTCTAGCTAGAACTTTATAAGGCCCAATATATCTGGGACACAGTTTTCCCTTCTGTCCGAACCTTTTCAAACCATGCATAGGAGATATTTTTAGAAATACCTTATCACCTATGGTGAATTTGAGATCTCTACATCGATTCTCTGCATATTGCTTCTGACGGTTCTGAGCTATTCGAACTCTTTCCTTGATGATGTCGACTACTCGACAAGTCACCTCAACAAACTTTGGTCCAATAATACTCCGTTCTCTAACTTCATTCCAAAATAAAGGAGTTCGACATTTCCTACCATACAGTGCTTCATAGGGCGACATCTGTATTGTAGTTTGATAGCTGTTGTTATAAGTGAACTCCATCAATGGTAATTTCTCATCCCATGATCCTTTGAAATCAATGACACAAGCTCGAAGCATGTCTTCTAAAATCTGAATAGTACGCTTCGATTGTCCGTCTGTCTGAGGGTGGAATGTAGTACTGAACTTCAACGTTGTACCCATAGCCTTCTGTAATCCTTTCCAAAACTTTGAGGTAAAGCGTGAGTCTCTGTCGAGCACAATGCTTTCAAGTACACCATGTAATCTGACAATATTATCTACATAAAGCTTAGCTAACCTCCCTAGTGTATACTAAGGTCGTATAGCTATGAAACGAACTGTCTTAGTCAAATGATCTACAATCACCCAGACCACGTCAACTATTTAGGGAGTCAATGGTAATCTGGTGATAAAATCCATAATGATGCAGTCCCATTTTCATGCTAGTTCTGGAAGTGGCTGCAATAATCCTGCAGGTCTTTGCCTTTTAGCCTTTACCTGCTGACAATTCAAGCATTGAGACACAAATTTAGCTACATCCGCTTTCATTCCTCTCTACCAATATAGTTTCTTCAGATCATGATACATCTTTGTACTTCTAGGATGTACCGAATAAGCAGTGGTTAGGGCTTCCTTCATTAGTCTATGTCTAATATCCAAGTGTTCATTTTTAGGAACACATACTCTCCCTTTGTATTTTATTACTTTCTCAGAATCCAAGGTGAAGTCAGGGTTAGTCCTACCATTTTCAAGGTCTTCTTGCACCATTCTCCGATAAGGGTCTGATTGAATAACTACTTTCACTTCGTCTAATAGATCAGGTACAATCTTCAATGTAGCAAACATGTTTGAGAATAGATGAATAAACCCTTGGTTTGTTGATTCATTCGGAATATCAATCACGAACTGCTCTCTATTGTAACTAAATACTCTTCCTGTGACACACATTGTAGCATTTATACTAGCATCTTCCTAAGACTTTATCATAGCTTTCTTGCTTAGTGTGTCAGCAACCACATTAGCTTTTCCTAGATGATACTGGATATTGCAATCATAATCCTTCCGTAATTTCAGCCATTTTCTCTGTTTCATGTTCAACTCCTTCTAATTAAAAAGGTGTGTGAGACTCTTATGATCTGATTTAATCTAAAATTTTTCTTCATACAAATAATGTCTCCATATCTTGACAGCATGTACCACCGTTGCTAATTCCAAGTCATGAGTAGGATAGTTCTTCTCATATGTCTTCAGTTGTCTTGAGGCATACACAATTACTTATTCTCCTTACATAAGCACACATCCCAAACCTAACCCAGACGCATCGGTGTACAAGGTAAATGGTTGTCCTGGGATCAGAATAGTCAAGATGGGAGCTGATATCAATCTAGCCTTTAATGTTTGGAAACACTCTTCACATTTATCGGTCCAAACAAACTTTTCTCCTTTCTTTGTCAGACTAGTGAGAGGTACAGTGATTCTAGAGTAATCTTCTACGAATCGTCGATAGTAACCAGCTAAACCTAAAAAACTTCTAATCTCTGCAATATTCTTGGGTGCTTCCCATTTCATAATGGCTTCAATCTTGCTAGGATCCACTTTAATTCCTTCAGCTGATACAACATGGCCTAAGAAAGCGACTTCATGTAGTCAAAATTCACACTTTGTAAATTTTGCGTGAAGCTTCTATTTTCTTAGTCATTGCAAAGAGGCTCTTAGATTTGTGATATGAGTTTATTTGTCCTTGGAGTAGACTAGTATGTCGTCAATAAATACAATGACTGACGTATCCAACATATCATGGAATACTCGATTCATGAGTTCCATAAAAGTTACGGGTGCGTTAGTCAATCCAAAAGACATGACTAAAAATTCATAATGTCTATATCTGGTTCTGAATGCTGTCTTTAAAATATCACATTCCTTAATCTTCAACTGATGGTATCCTGACCGAAGATCAATTTTGGAAAACACTTTGACACCTTGCAACTAATTGAACAAGTCATCAATCCGAGGCAACGGGTATCGATTCTTGATTGTAAGTTTATTCAATTCTCGATAATCTATACATAGTCGAACGCTACCGTCCTTCTTTTTCACAAACAATATTGGCATTTCCCATGGTGATATGCTAGGTCTAATATAACCCTTGTCAACTAATTCCTATAATTGTACCTTCAGTTCCTTCAGTTCAGTAGGGGCCATTTGATAGGGTGCTTTCGATACTGGTACGGCTCCAGGTATAAGATCTATAATGAACTCTGTCAATTGGTCAGGTGGTAGTCCTAGTAGTTCCTTAGGAAATACGTTCAAAAATTCATGCACAACTTCAATATCGATCCTCCATTCATGGTGCTTCCTTGGTGAGGTCGACCACGGATACTAGATACCCAATTCCTCCTTTCTCGAGGCATTTTCTAGCCTTTAATACAAAGAGAATGAGTTTTCATTTACGGGAAAGTTTGGTTTCCGCAAAACTAAACTCTGCTCCTTCCTTGTCTTTAAAAGTCAGTTTCTTTTCCACACATAATAGGTTTGTGGAGTCCCGAGCTAACCAATCCATTCCCAAGATAACGTCAAAGTCTGTCATCTCGAGTTCGATTAAGGTTGCCTCCAAAATCTTCTCGCCGATAAGAACTGGGCATGGTCCATAACCTTTGTCTAGTTCCACTTCTAATCCCATAGGTGATCGTACAAGCAGTTTGTAGTCTAAAGATCTGAGGGGTAGATTTAACTTCTTTCCAAACGATACAGATATAAAAGAATGAGTAGCCCCAGAGTCAAAAAGTACTCTGACTGGTAAGCCATTAATAGGTACGATACCTGTGATTTGATTTAATTTAGTCTATATGCTCACACAAGGTACTACAAAACGAAAGGTTCAGGTCATACTTGTGACTACATCAGGCGATGCGGCAGCATCTTCAGAAGTAACTGCATAGAATTTTCTTTGCTGTAGCTGCTTCCATGGCTTAGGACACTCTCTTGAATAATGTCCTACATGATCACAATTGAAGCATTTGACTCCAACATTACTTTGCTTCTATTGAGGTTGGGCTGTTGGAGTAGTCTTGGCTGCAACATTGAAGCCTTGAGTACGGAAGGGTTTAAATGTCTTTGAGTTGCCTCCGTTGTATGAGTTTCCATTGTGCCTCTTTATACTTCTGTTCTGAGCAAAATAACTTTCCCTCTGGCTCGATTCCAGTACTCAAGCAATCTGTACTTCTTCGTTATATATTTTCTTTTTTAATCCCAATACATGCTCATGGATGCTTCCCCTAAGTCCCATAACGAACCTTCGGATTTTGGTATTTTCCTCCTGCATGCTAGAGGGAGCAAAGAAAAACAGTTCTTCATAACGCTGTTGATATGTGTCTACAGTCATCTGTCCCAGATATAGACTCAAGAACTCCTTTTCCATTTGATCTCTAAAACTCCTTGGAAAATACTTCTTGAAGAAAGCTTCTTTATAGATAACCCATGTCAGTTGGACGTGCTTTATTAACAAATAACTTCTAGTTGATTTCCACCAGTGGTGTGCGTCACCTTTCAACATAAATGTGACACATAATACCTTATCTTCTTCATTTACAGTCATCATCATAAAGTTTCTTTCCATTTCATCGATCCAGTGAGCTGGCCACAATGGATCTGATGGCTTGCCCATGAATTTCTTCGGCTTCAACTTTAGGAAACGCTCGATCAATCGAGAGTGATCCAGCTGATACTGTGCATATGCTCCATACATAAGCGGTTGGTACTGATAATTACCTTGGCTATACCCGCATTGTGGTGCTTTGATTTAATTTAGTCTACATGCTCACACAAGATAGTACAAAACAAAAGGTTTAGGTCATACCTGTGACTACATCAGGCGATGCGGCAGTATCCTCAGAAGTAATTGCATAAACTTTTCCTTGCTGCAGCTGCTTCCTTGGCTTAGGACACTCTCTTGAATAATGTCCTACTTGGTCGCAATTGAAGCATTTGGCTCCAGCATTAGTTTGCTTCTGTAGAGGTTGGGCTGTGAGTAGTCTTGGCTGCAGCATTGAAACCTTGAGTATGGAAGGGTTTAAATGTCTTTGAGTTCCCTCCGTTGTATGAGTTTCCATTGGGCCTCTTTATACCTCTATTTTGAGTAAAATAAATTTTCCTCTGGCTCAGTTCCAATACTCGAGCAATCTGTATTGCTACGTTATATATTTTCCTTTCTAATCCCAATACATGCTCATGGATGCTTCCCCTAAGTTCCATAATGAACCTTTGGGTTTTGGTATTTTCCTCCTGCATGCTAGAGGGAGCAAAGAAAAACAGTTCTTCATAACGTTGTTGATATGCATCTACAGTCATCTGTCCCTAATATAGGCTCAGGAACTCCTTTTCCATTTGATTTCTAAAACTCCTTGGAAAATACTTCTCGAAGAAAGCTTCTTTGTAGATAACCCATGTCAGTTGGATGTGCTTTGTTAACAGATAACTTCTAGTTGATTTCCACCAGTGGTGTACGTCATCTTTCAACATAAATGTAGCACATAATACCTACTCTTCTTCATTTACAGTCATCATCATAAAGCTTCTTTTCATTTCGTCAATCCAGTGAGCTGGCCACAACGGATCTGATGGCTTCCCCGTGAATTCCTTCGGCTTCAACTTTAGGAAACGCTCGATCAATCGAGATTGATCCAGCTAATACTGTGCATATGCCCCATAGGTAAGTGGTTGGTACTGATAATTACCTTGGTTATACCCGCCTTGCGGTGCTTCAGGGTTTTGCATTTGGCCTTGTACTGCTGGTGTTTGCGGTGCTTGGGATACAGTGTTATTACCACCAGGTGCTGTATTAGCTTGTCCTGTAGGTAGAGATGTTGTGTTTGCAACTGGGAAAACAATTCCCATAGAAGCTTGCATGTTGGCTTGCATTTGCTATATATGTTGTATTTGTTGTGCCAAATTCATCATTACAGTAGCCAAATCCATAGGTGGTGCAGGTAAGTTGGTTGGGTTGGCTTGGGTGTGAACATTCTGAGGTGTAGCATTCTGAGCTCCAATATTTCCTTCTTGCCCTTGCTGACCTTCATTGTCGTTGATCTCCATAGGTGGTGGAGATAGGTTTGCATTTTGTCTCCTTCTACTTACTCTATGCCCAACCATTTAAACTCTTGGTTGATATGTTATTGGCAAAGCTACACATGTGAGACAAAATAAAGTGGTGGTATTGGGTTAGTCTCACAATGGAAAGTGAGAGAAGACCAAAATCAATAGGCAAAAGTTCGAACAGAATCAAAATGCAGACAACAGTCAGTTATACGGTCGATGGCCTACGGTCACATGTTGTGCGACCATATGTGCGACCTTCAAAATCCTGGCAACTTACCGAGACCCTATGGTCGATCATACGGTCGATGGTTTTGGTCGAATTGTGCGATCGTAAGATCCCAATCAGGTTTTAAAACCTGTTTTTGAGATTTTTTTTTCCTCCCATTCTCCTTTCCTTTCCTACAGTCACAACTCAACTCGCCATCACTGAGTTGCTACAGTGTCAACCGTATGAATTTGGTGATTCTTTCATCGATCCACAATCTTCATTCCATTTTTCGAGGTATGTTCTCTACTCTTTCTCTTTTTTAAGCTTTCATACCTAGGTTTTGCTCTATTTATAGGGTTTTCTTCAAATTAATATTTTCTGACCGTAGAAATTTGATTTTTATTGGGGGCTTTTGCTATTGGCTACCCAATGGATGAAAGCCCTCAAGAAAATTCGAGTTTCATCGGTTAGTTTAGTAGAAACTTGAAAATTCCCATTTTTGACCTAAATTTTGGGTTTTTTTTTCCAATTGTCAAAATTTCTTCAAATTCGACCTACCTAGTTAAAATTTTCGATTGAATATGCCTTGCAAGATCGTTTGGGACCTATGTAAGTCCTCCTGCCCAAATGTTTGGGTGAAAAGTGAGGCTTTTTCCCATTTTACATCATTATGCTGTTAAATTTTTAAATTTATCTAACTTGTTTTTCTTATTTTTGTCTATTGCAGTTATCATGGTTCGCACTAAGGTTCCTCGAGTTCATGACCCACATCACTTCAGGTCCATGGAAGCATAAATACAATCCCTTGGTTTAATCGAAAGAAGGTGGAAGGGGGTAGATGTGCCAACTTAGCCCATTTAGCCCTGTTTGATGTGGAAAGGGTGTTTGGTGATATGGGCTAGCTTCCAGTGATTCTGTACGAGGCTTGCAGTCACCCGGACTTGGTCAAGCAGTTCTACTGTCACCTATAGGTAGAGGGTGACCTAAAGGATGTGGACAGGGGTAGAGAGCTTCGGATCACCAGCTGGGTAAAAGGGGTTCCGATCTCTTTCAACTGTCAAGAGTTGGCTGACCTCCTAGGCATCTCAAATGATAGTCAGTTGGTTTACTGTGCACCCGGGGAGCCACAGTTTCTGTCTACACAAGTGCATGCAGAAATAGATAACCAAATTCTTCGGGATGACCACTAGGAGATGAAAGCAGTCAACCTGCGTCCAGAGCCACGAGTCTACTATAAGATTATCCAACATAATCTTATTCCCTAGGGCGGACACTACGAGATGGTCTCACAGCTGACTCAGTACTTGCTATACTGTATTTGTACTAGGCAGCCTGTCTGCCTCCCATATATTATTCTTCGGACTATGCACAGAGCTACGTTGCTTGACTTAAGAGGTAACTTGCCCTATGGGCGGCTGATCTCCACCCTACTCGTTCGTCTACAGGTAAAACTAGTGGATGAGAGGATCATTGAGGACAGCTTCTCAGCTGACCTTGATTGGGAGGCCATCAACAGGATGGGCATGAAAGAGATACAGGTCAGTGATGATGAGAGGAACACTATGAGACGTCCTCTCACACAGGTAGCGGCAGCAGATGCAGAGGCTGTAGTAGTAGCAGAAGCAGTAGAGGCACACGAGAGTGATGATGAGGAGGATGATGATAGGATGTACATGGATGTAGATGTCATACCTCCTCCATCACTACTAATCACAACCTTTTTTTTTGTAAGGACATACTATCACACTCCAATTCTGCACCAACCAGAATGGTGTGATGAACCGTCAATAATCCAACGGTTCAACCAGGATCTCGAATAGGCTGTCCCACATATGATAAACCAAAACACATTCCACATTAATCAGAGGTAATAAAGTAAATAGCGAAAGTCTTACAGATAATGAACTGAGGTCTAATCATGATAAATAATTAATATTTCATTTATTTTCATGTAACCAAAACATAATTTAATACATATTACAATATCCAAATACGAAAACTAAACACTAAACGTATCCACCGTTGAAACGCTCGCTTAACGAACCATGTTCGTCCTCCACAGCTTGCTCATCATAGCCGCCACATGTTCATAAGTTGGCGTGTCGACATAATCTTCAATTATAGTAGCTGCAACATCAGAAACTAAAAAGAATTGTGCGCGCGAGGGTCAGCTCTCCAACTTGAGCTCAGCGAGAAAACAAAACAATGCAACAAACATATGCATGCACTCAATTCATATCTTTGGTCTAGTATATAAGTTTGCAATGTGCTATAGAAAGGATAGGTGGCCGCCGCACCTCTATACACGAGTGTGTGAAGCCGCCCAAATAACCCGGTTACTCGTCGTCCCACATGCACCCATCATGGAATAGAGATAGAGCTAAAGTGCTGAGGCCCGGCCTATGACACTTCCCCTGATACTCTACCCATACCAACACGTAAGCCCTTGCTGGCGAGGGCTTGCAAACTGGGCTCGCAACTAACCAATCCTAATGCCAATCAGTGTATCCAAGGCCTCACCCCAGTATCCCTCAATACGTCCATAGAGATAGGGCTAAGGCCCCCTGGCAGAGTCAGAGACTATACGGTCCGAGACCACCTCCCCTCACACCCTACGACGTAATAGTTTTGCTAAGTTAATGGTGATACGACGATGTCAATGGACAAGACTTGAGTTAGAGATAGAGCTAGAGTGCTGAGGCCCCGCCTATGGCACCTCCCCCTGATACTCGCTCGCATCAAGCACACCAACCACACACATACATCCACATGCCTATTCCTATCATCATCATCATCATCATCATGTTATAAACAATAATTAAATATGAATGAACAGTAATAATAGAAATATTGGATGACATGTTGAATGCACATAACAAGCATACACGCATAGAATCAATCACGGCATTGGACTCAAGAATAAAACAATTTATTATTAATCAATTAGTTTAGGTCTTGTTCCCTCACCTTTACTTGATCGTAGGTCCTCTTTCAAGCTTTAAGAATCAACTATATATCGATATTATATCCCTAGAAGACCTAATCAAGTCGATATAATTTAGTTATAATTAATTCAAACTTTAAAAGCAAGCTGTTAACTGGGGGTCGATGCTAGGGTCGGAGGTTCCATCGACCCTGGGTGCGACCACCCCTATTCTGGACTTCCCGAACACTGGGGGTCGATGATCAGGGTCTGGTAGGGTCGATTGGCCATCGACCCCCCGTGCGACCCCCTATGGGTTGTAACAATTTTTCGTCCTACAGTTCATTCTTTGTGTTTGGGGTCCTATGGCTTGCTTCTACAATCCATTCCACACATGTTCTATGGCCAAGAACCGTAGTTCATTTACCTATATGGCTTTCATGATCTCCCCCCATAGTTTTTCATGAAAACCTAACCATGGGTGGATGATTTGGGTTTCTCCTAGATCATTCCCTCTTCTCTATCTATTCTAAGGTCTGTAGAATTTCATGGAGATAATATCTATACCTGAGAATTAGAGTTGTTCCTCTGAAGCCTTCTCTTTGATCTTCTTCTCCAGTTTCCTTCTCTTCTCTTTCTCTTCTCCTTCTCTTCTCTTTCTCTCAATCCAATTAGGGTTATAAAAGGAGTGAAAGAGGCTTAGGGATGTCCTATTTATAGAGTAAAAACTCCCAAAATAAGTCCCATTGAGATTAGGAAAGGTTCCAATTGAAATTGGGAAAGTTTCCTAATTTTCGGTTCGTGCTGTTTTTATCGATTATCGGGGGTTGATGGGGGGGTCGGACCTGCCTGTTTAGGCATGCGACCCTACCCTCATTTTGACTATTTTTGAGTAAAATTTTATATTGGGTCTTGGGTTTCTTCACACACTTGGTCCAATTGACTCGACCATGATATGTAGACGGGTCACGACACAAAATGTAAGGTTAGACCGGGTTCGTGGCGTGCGTGTCTTACACATACTTTGTAAATGTACATTTTTTCTTCTTTTGTTTTTGGCTCCATGGGCACTTTTTTTTTTATCAATGCTCAACGCATTATCAGTTTGCGTTTCTCTTCTTCAATGTATGTAACCACACAATCCCCTCATGTTATAGGGTTGCACTCTACCGACCGTATAAGATTGAGTCAAGGATGCTATGGAAGTTGAACTGAAGTCAATGACTACCCCTTAAGTCAAAGGACTCAGTCTTCGACTGAGATCAGCTATTTAGCAATACCTGTAGGCCTTATCTCTCTCTTTTGTTTTTTTAGACTTGTAGGCTGTACTTCTTTTTCGAGACCCGTAGGCCGTATTTCTTTTTTGAGACCCGTAGGCCTAGCTTAGACCCGTAGGCTGTACTTCTTTTTTGAGACCTGTAGGCTGTATTTCTTTTTCGAGTAGGTCGTATTTCTTTTTTGAGACCCGTAGGCTGTATTTCTTTTTCGAGACCTGTAGGCCTAACTTAGACCCATAGGCTGTACTTTTTTTTCGAGACCCGTGGGCAATATTTCTTTTTCGAGACCTGTAGGCCTAACCACATACTTCTATGAATAGGAATGGAGGATGGAAGAACCTTTATTAAATAAAAGAGAAGCCTTACACGTAGTATTTGCGAAGGTTCCTGGAATGCCAAGTGCAGGGGATGGCCAACCCCTCCATCGTCTCCTAATGATACGAACCCGGTCTAGTAGCTTTGGCGACACAGTACGGTCCCTCCCAATTTGGGGTCAACTTGCCTTGTTGAGTAGGGGCAGTGACAGCCGTCGATTGTAGCACCAGGTCACCCACTTGGAACAAATTCTCCTTGACCCTGGAATTGTAGTACTTGACCATTTTTTGCTGGTAGGCTGCTATTTGTAGTCGAGCGGTCTCATGTACATCTTCATTAAATTTCATCACTCGGTAACTTTTTTCCACCACTTCGACCGGGATAACAGCCTCTACTCCGAACTCCAGCTTAAAAAGAGTAGCTCTTGTGGCAATTCTTTCTGTAGTTCAATACGACCACACCACACTTGGTAACTCATGAGCCCATAGCTTCCTTTTTTCTTCTACGCGCCTTGCTAGGCCATGCAATAAGGTGCGGTTGGTGACCTGTCTGCCCATTAGTTTCTGGGTGTGTCACCGATGCAAATCTATGTTCGATATGGTGGTCGCGGCAAAATTTACGAAAGACTCGACTCGAGAATTGGAGACCATTGTCTATAACCAATACTTGTGGGACCCCATATCTATAGAGTACATTGAGTCTGAAGAACTCTACAAATTTATGCGTCGTGACCTTTACCATTGCCTTTACTTCAATCTATTTGGTGAAGTAATCAATTGCCACTAGGATGTACTGAAGTTGTCATTTTGCTTGTGGGAATGGTCCCATAATATCCATACCCAATATTGCAAAGGGAATAGATGATGGGATGGACTGCAGTTGGGCACACGGGCGATGAGACATGGTGGCATACTTCTGACATGGCTCACAAGTTTTAGCGTATCTTTCACAGTCATTCATCATATGGGGCCAATGGTAGTCCATTCGAACAATCTTAAAGCACATGGTGCGCCTGCATAGGTGGGCTCCATAGATTCCCTCATGTACATCCGCCATGATATACTCGGCCTTCGAGGGTAGAACACAACGAAGCAAAGGAAAGGTATGAGATTTCTTATAGAGGACCTCATCATGAATGACATACGAACCCGCCTAAGTTTGGATGCGTCGAGCTTCCTTCTTATCTTTTGACAGCACATTCTCCTGCAAATAAGTGAGCAACGGATCCATTCAACATGGTTCAACGTTTACGAGCAAGACTTTCGACACAGGGTCGATGCTGGGGCCTGACAAGTGTCCCACGTACACTGACACATCGAAACTGCTTAAATCGATGGACCGCAAGTGGGAGAAGGCATCTGCTTCAGTATTCTAATCACGAGGTATGCTAATCATCCCAAACTTCTCTAGGGGTTTGATTAACCGCTTCACGAGGGCCAAATATTCAGCGAGATGGTCCTGTTGGGCTCCATAGATCCCGGTGACTTGCTGCACGACCACTTGTAAATCCCCATGCACCAACAGATGGGTTACTCCTAGTTTTCTGGCTAGCTGAAGCCCAACAACCAGGGCCTCGTACTCCGCCACATTGTTGGTCGTTGAAAAGCCAAATCGTATGGACGTTAGCACTTTAAACCCTTCAAGGCTAATGAAGACAACACCTGCTCTAGCATCTTCCTTGTTGGAAGCTCCATCTATGTACATGATCCAAGAATGCTCTTCTGGGCCGAGAAAGATCTTGACCTTAGCTTCTTCAAGCGCTCGTTCTGCATTCAACCCCTCCTCTTCACCACCTGAAAGGGTGCTTTCGATCAGGAAATCCGCTAAGGCTTGTACCTTGATGGTGGTCCGTAGCTGAAACTTGAGATCAAATTCCTCTAACTCGACGACCCAATTGGTCATGCATCCCGACACATCTACTTAGAGAGGGACTTATTCAAGGGTTGATCCGTCAGTATAGTAATGGAGTGAGACTGAAAATATGGCCGTAGTTTACGTGCGGAGTCAACCACAACTAGAGCTAACTTTTCGATAGATTGATACTTGGTCTCTGCATCTAGTAAGACCTTGCTGATGTAGTAGATAGGATGCTGTACTATTTCGATCTCCTTGATTAATACACTACTGATCGCACACGATGCTACCTCCAAATAGAGTAGTAAATTATCTCCTGTCTCTGGCTTTACCAGCAATGAAGAGGAAGATAGGTATCTTTTACGACTACAGAATGCTTCCTCATATTTTGCTGTCCATTCGAAAGTCTTGGATCCCTTAAGAGTCTTGAAGAATGGGAGGCATCGATCGGTGGACCTGGACATAAATCTTCCGAGAGCTGCAATCCATCCTGTAAGCACTTGTACTTGCTTCGGTGTAGTTAGAGATTTCATACTTTGAATTACCTCGATCTTTGTGTAGTTGGCCTCAATCCCCCTCTGTGATACCATGAACCCCAGGAACTAGCCAGACTGTACTCCAAAAGCACATTTTGAGGGATTGAGACGCATAGAATTCCTTCGTACTACCTCGAAGACTTCTTTGAGGTCCTTCAAGTGATTGAGTACCTTAGCCGTCTTGACCAGGAAGTCATCTACATATACCTCCATGGTCCGACCGATCTGTCTTTCAAATACCTTGTTGACGAGCCTCTAGTACATCGTCCCCACATTTTTTAGTCCAAATGGCATTACCGTATAGCAGTAGGTGCCCTTGCTGGTGACGAAGGCAGTGTTCTCCTCATCTTCTTTGGCCATCTTTATTTGATTATACCCTGAGTATGCATCCAGAAAGGATAGCAGCTCATGCCCAGCAGTGGCATTGATGAGCTGATCTATTCGAGGTAGGGGGTAGGAATCTTTTGGGCATGCTTTATTGAGATCGGTAAAATTAATACATACGCGCCAACGATCATTAGACTTAGGTACTAGTACAACATTAGCCAACCAGTCTGGGTAATATATTTCCCGAATAAATTTGGCTTTCAACAACTTCTCGACCTCTCGGGCGATGATCACTTGTTTTTCTGCCAAAACGGATCTTTTCTTTTGTCGAATGGGGCATTGGTGAGGATTTATCTTTAAGTAATGCTCCATAGTCGATCGCAGAATCCCAGGCATATCTTCGGGAGTCCAGGAAAATACGTCAAAGTTTGCCTTCAGAAACTCTACAAGCTCTTGTCTTTGTTCTTCTGGGAGGGTCGAGCCAATGAGAAAGGTCTTTTTTGGATGGGCATCATTGAAGGGTACAAGGATGAGATCTTTAACAGGAGTCATCCGCTCCACCGAGAAGTCATCACTGTATTCTTCTAGCTGGATTACCTGAACAAGCTAATCTTCCTCGAGTGCAGCAAGGGAAGCAGCATGACACCTCTTCGATACTGATTGGTCAGCCTTACAATATCCGACCCCCATTCAGTGGGAAACTTCATGAGCAGATAATAAGTTGACAAGCAAGCCCGTAGTTCATTGAGACTAGTTCTACCATGGATACCATTGTGGCTTGATCGGGTATCTACCACCATGTACTTTAGATTAACACTTA